>CAKAOJ020000121.1:1050000-1587500 GCA_916701645.2 Sebastolobus alascanus
ACCCAGCAGCTGTTAAATCGGTCAACCTTAGCACACTCCCCCTCTCTGAGGGGACGGAGGAGAGGGCTTGTCTACGCTGCGTGCTGTATCATGGCAAACTGCAGAGAAAGTCAGCCGTGGCCTCGGGCGGGAGTGGTGTGCTACTCGCAGTGTGGCTGTGGACGGAGATGGAGGGACGGAGAACGGAGGATGGAGGTGGGTCAGTCGGACCCCAGGGGCCCCCAGTGGAGATGATGCGGGGACTGAGGGCCAGGAGATGGGCATGCTACATATGGAGGTCCATGGTTACCTCAGGCAAAGGCCGGCCAGGCCATTTGTTCACTTCCTCTATACTTAAATATATAAATAAAAAATATCCCACTGTATCTATTACACACAGGCATAGACTCAAAGCACATGCAGAAATAAGTGCATGCACAGGTACAAACTCTCTTCAGAAAGGACAGACCTACTTTTAGTCCTCCTAGTAACCCCAGTCTTTCAGGGCACAAGCACAACTCGGCGATTCAGCTCCCTAAATGATGTAGTTTGGTGAAGTGCTACTAATGGCCCAGCAGAACGTCTTAAAAGGCCACTTAAAAGCTAGCTGGCCCATAAACTGCGTGACACACAGCAGTGGGATCCGACCACACAATACTCATTTCATTGACTGAATGCATGTTGGTGTGTGTGTGTGTGTGTGTGTGTGTGTGTGTGTGTGTGTGTTGGAGATACGGAGGGAGAGAGACAGACACACAGGCGGTGTATGAGGTGTGAGCGGCTACATCATTTCACTGGCTTTGTATCGTCACCTCTGTGTTCGCGCGGGGCATATTTTCCAATAGCTGTCAGATTGGAAATCGGCGAGAACGCCTGGGTGTGCGATGATGCAAGAGGAAGTTATTCTTACCTTGGATACATGCATAGATCTATAACAGATCACATTTCTGACATGCATGTCCTCTGTATTCTGTATTTCAAGCACTTAGAAAACTGTTTTTTTTTTCGGTTGCAATTCAGAGCTGTAATCAATAGTTAAATCAGTAGAAAAGAACTACATCTTTCTAACTGCACAGGCCCTGTAATCACCAAGCACATTAGAGCAGAAAGCCTCTACTTATGGCAAGTACTGTAAAAATGGAAGAGAGGTTGGTGAAGTCTACCATTAAGTTTTGATGAGATGGTTGCCATGCTAACCGTTATGGAGATGGAAAAAATAAAAAACAAATATCACATAACCTTGAAACAATTTTATGGAGAAAAGGAGATTTTTGTAGGTCTCACCTATCGAGTAATTTGAGGATAGTGTTTTGTAAAAGATGGTGTCTGGAGATTTTCTTACAGTCATTAGTGTCTCAGTAGAAAGCAACACTTTATGTAACCATCAGGGGTGTAAGAAAATATCGAAAATATCGAGTATCGCAATATTATGTTTCGCGATACTGTATCGATTCTCAAAAACACTGGATTGACTTTTAATCAATAGTTTACATGCAAAGATTGACACAGTCATTACTTAATTTCATTCGCAAAGAGATGCACCCTCTCAGTGTATGTGTCCTCTCAAAGTAGTGCAATGATGTCGGATGTTACAGCGACTGTGATAAATGCAGATCCCACTGTTCTGATGATGGTGTGTTTTTTATATTACAATAGTTTTCCTAAAATTAGATTAAAAAAAAAAAAAAAAAAATCGAAATATATTGCCTTGCTTTCAGTATTGCAACATATCGCGATATATTGAATCGTAACCCCTGTATCCTGATACGTATCGTATCGCCAGTTACCATTAGCATTCCTGAGTGGCTCGCTAAAGGTTCAAAGAATACGAAAAACCTGTTTAAATTTCCATCCAATCAAATTCTCAGACATCCCCCCCCCCCCCAAAATGATTATTTGCCGATCAGCTGTCAATTCAACGAGTTACGCAGCTTTCAAGTTTGGTTACATCAGCGACGCCGTAACATTAGACGATGTTGGCAGGCTAGCGAGCCCACACCAGATTTGAAAATGACTGCAGAAAAAAAGCCAGGCCAATAAAAAGACATAAAATATACTATTTTTCATGAGGAATGGTTTACAGAGGGGTTTTTTTATGTCAGTTGGTAAAAGATGTTCTGTAACATTGAGGGCCACTTCACCAAAGTCCACAGCAACTTCTCATGGGACTTTCTGGCTGGTAGCAGTCTACGAACAGGGAAGGTAAAGGAGCTGATAACAACGCTAAAAAGACAACAGTCTGACGAAGAAGGCCAACGCAGCAACAGAGGCTTTGTTTAGTGGCGCACATCCTGACGAAACACAAAAAGCCCGTTATTAAAGGACAATAAAAGTAAGACAGAAATGACATCTGCTATTGGCGATGTACAACTTGGCGCTACGAGTAGCTCTCAGCCACTTTCATTTTGTCAAATTAGCTCTCAGAGGAACCAAGTTTGGAGAGCCCTGACTGACCTAACTTCACTATATTTGTGGTGAAGTGGTTTACCTTTAACAACCTGCCGTAGTTGAATCAAGCATTTCAAACATGTCAGTGATTTGTCTCCTGCATTTTTGTGTCTTGTTTCTAGCACTTGTAAACATAAGGAAATGTTTTCAGCTTGTTTGCTTCCCTGCAATTTTTCATTAAATGTGCATGACTGACTGAGATGAATTTTTCATCCAGGCATTTCAAAACACCCAAATTAATAGCAAAGCCTACAACAGATTGGATTCCGTCTTTCTGCCCACGGAGCAGTAGCAGCGGCGGAGAGGAGGACATCCGCACAACAAACACTGCTGCTCTGACTCATCCTGATAAAGCAAAAATGTAATTTTGTTTACGATGAGAATTACTCTCCAAATTAATTTCCACAGCAATTAATCTTGATGCCTCACCTATAAGATGCATTCTGCTCTTCGGGAGAGGTGATAAAATGCAAAATAATTGAATTGATTATTTCATATAGTTTTGTAATGACTAAGCTGTAATGGTTCTCTCTTTTTAATGGATTTTTTTCCCCCCATCACGAATGCCCTATGTTGTCCGTGATGTTCAATAGCCTGTGGGATCTCGAATATTAATAAATATCCCTTTATTGTGCTTTACTCCATAGGTGAAGCTCAAGTATTGCCTCTTGTGCCTTTCATATCTCTCCCCCCCCCCCCCCATTCAGTCACCAACCCCAAGCCCCATAACCCCATTGAAGAGTATTTCTTAATTAAACCTTTATTTATCTACTTGATTGGTATATAGGAGGGGACAGGGTTAAGTCTGCCATTCTCTATCTCATATTGGGACTTGTCCCGAGGGAATTGGTCTTTATAATTTCAACATCAGGCGCACTGAGTGCTATAGTTTGCATAGGCGTGTAAGATAGAGGCTTAATAATAAGGAGGTGCGACAGCCAGTCGTCCTGTGGAGGGATGGAAACTAATGAGAAGGGGTTTGTGAAACAGAGGAGGGAGTAAAGCTAGAGAACGGAGGAACAGAAGGTGGAATAAAAACAGAGCAATTCAGACCCGATAAAGATTCTCATATTTTTTTTACCTATACTGGATGAAATAACGCAAAAATGCATCTGTCTGGGTTCTGAATCATGTGCCTTCACATCGGCCCACTATGGAAGAAAAGCACGGCGCATTACTTTGGACATTTTATTTCAGTGGGGCTACGGGGCAGAAAGCAATTACATTAACAGCAGGAAAGAACAAATCTTTTGAAGGTGAACAACACTAAATTTGAAAATTGAAATATTTGTTCAGCACGCAGGAGTTGGGGTGTGATGCATTTATTTTTTTTCATTTAGAACTTTTAGCACTAATACGAAATATGCATCAAGACGTCACCGCTTATTGGCTCGGTGCTGCGCCCCAGTTTTCCCAAAAACTCATCCCAATTTATTTTAGCTTGACCATCATGCTTGGCCATTAGTGGTCACAGCTCGTGTCAAACCTTACAGGAGATTGTTAATCTTCAACAGAAACTGGCCGAACCGAATGCATAACTAAAAACCAACACCAGCAGAGAGATTGGGGAATTCAGCAAATTAGCTCGTCAGTGGTGGAAGACGTTCTCCAGTTTTTTGCTAAAGTATCAGTTCTGTTACTGAACAATATACACTAAAAGTCCTGCATTCAAACTACTAAAAGAAATATAAATATTTACCTTAAACCTGCATTAATAGACTTGTTGGCCTCTTGAGGGAGGCGCAACGAGCTGTAAACACAACACTGACATATACATGTAATGGTGTCAGCAAACAGTTGCCTGTTTGCACATCCAGTAGTCACGAGGCAACATTATCATTTATATGGAGTCGACTTTCAGTGATCATGACAAATTTCAGTCCAATACATTCTCTCCTTTAAGCTCTGTTTAACTCCTGAGGGAAATAGCTGGCTCTTTAGCTCCAATATGTTCATCCTGATAGTTGCTAGCTTTGCCTGCTTGCTGTTTGGTGTCGCACAGGGAGCGTGCAGTGGGCGGAAGATAATTCTCTATAGGTTCCTCAATACAAGCGGCTCCTTTTGCATTACATATATTCATCTGACCCACTGCTAATATAGAGATATTGACTGAGCAGCTTTAAAATGTACTCAAAAGTCAAAATCTAAAGTATTCATTGTGAAGTATATTGCTGAATTAGGTCTGGCCCGCATAAAATGCATTTTTTTGGATACGTTTTTTTAGTTTATATCAATTCTTTGATTATAGCATCATGCTGCTCGAACCATGTGCCACTAGGGATGCTAATTTTTATAAATTACAACTACAACTCCTCCGCTCAAGACCCGAGCCAACTTCCTGTATCTGCAACTCCGACTCAGGCTCTCTTAAGGTGGGCTCTTAAGGTGGACCAGCTTTTCTCCTTTAAGTGACGAGCCGCTCCTCTGAGTTTTGCTCAGCTTTTTAATTAATTATTAATATTTCTTGTAACCGTTTAACCAATAGCGTTAATCGGTTAAAATGCTTAAAGTCGGTTAATGGTTAAACCGTTAATTATTAACATCCCTATGTGCCACTTTGTATTTTGGCCATTTTACTGCAATCTCCAGTTTGAACTCACAGTAACACTACATCAGTGTCACATAGAGAAAAAAAATAACTGTAGCTAGTGGGACTAATTATAAAGGTTAAACTAACATTAAATCCCAGAGCAAAGATCTGTTGCTGCACTGCTCTCTGTAGGTTTAAAACCTGCTCTTCTTCTAGCCACACCTCACAGCAGTTGCTATGCAATCAGCTGATGGAAAAAAAAAAAAACTCCCGTCACATCACTGATTGAACTGTGGCCAGAGGTGCAACTTTTTTCAAAGCACAGTAGCAAATATTTTATCCTAAATGATAACCTATAACCTCTGATATAACTATATGTTCTTACATGGTTTGTGAATTGGGTCCTTCTCTTCTTTAAAGGTGCTATTGATAACATTGATAACATTGATATCATTCTACCACTAGATGTCTCATTATCCCTTCCCCGTTCCGTTGCATTCACTTCACAACAAGTCGTTGCCAGGCAGTTATTGTCAATCTCGACCATTTATCTGTTTTTTCAACACTACCTGACGACCCAGAGATACCACGTGATACCAACTATTGGCTCGCAAGCCTTGTTAGAAATGAGAACCAGACGTCAGATATCTTCCACAGAGAAAAACAAAACATTCATTTTGGACCGGCCAAAACATTTTAAATGATTAATTCACAGTCATAATTATTATTTTTTATCAATCAGACCTTTAAATAAAGTTGTTGATGTTTTTTTGGGGGGGGGGCACTTACTATGGATAAGTATACAACAACACTTCAAAAACACCCAAATTATCCCTTTAAGTGTTTTACATTTTGTGTAAAGTTTTAGAAACTTTATAAAACTTCTAACTGTGTTTCACTGTGTTATTTTTTCCCTTTATCACATAAGCGAATACTGACACAATCATTTATTAAAGGCTGAGTCAATAATTTTGTAAACCAAATTCTTCCAGGTATATTCATTTCAGCTAATAGTTTCACCTTGATAAACCTTTAACAGATGAGAAAACTCAATCTCAAGCAACATTTTTATATTAACACTGAGTTACATCTTACCTACGTGTCTGTCTGAGTTAACGAGGATGTTTTAAACATCTTTATTAAAGCCTGTGCTTATTTGGCAGTATGTCATTATTTATGTATTTATTCATGACTGAAAATGAGAACAAAATTCATCTCCTGAAAGGTTTAGAGGACAGTTTCTTAGAAGACAAGGTTATCAAGTGTTTCATATGGTAAAGATACAAACTGTGAAAATCTCAGTTAGCTTGTTCTTAAATGTTGAACTCTGCTTTCGACCTGCCCCCCCCCCTTTAGGCCGGTAAGAAATGTTAACAGTAAATCAAATCATTCTGTACAAACGGGTTGCTCATAGTGCCAAACCCACTGAGAATTACAGCCGCAACCTTGCAGCTCTATACCACTTTTAGCCTCTTTTAACTCATTGTTTTGGTGTTCTGCCCAAAACATAGGTTATGGTTTGATTGAGTCCCACTGTTCTCACCAACCCCTCATATTTTATGACGTACGTTGGCAACAATTTTCAGGAAATAAACTTTGATGTTTCATATTGGCCAGATAGAGTCCAACTGACAACAGAGAGAGCAGTACATAAGTGGCTAGTGAAAATGCTAGCGCGTAATTCCCCCCACCCCCCTGGAGTTTTAGTGGATCAAACCAGAGCTGAAAGGTAAATGAATATTGGATTTATACTCATCAGGTGGCCAAAAACATGACTCCAATGGATGCTGATGGTCTGCTGAATGTGTAAGTCGACACATAAATCACTTTAGCCAATGTTGCTGCATATCAGAGCTTTTTCTGTGAGTTTGTTTTGGAGTCTTTCTGCCCTAAATATATAGTAGATATATAATCCATTCATCCATCTATTGTCGTATCACTTATTCTCAATATTAGTCCATACAATAAAAAAAACCTGCCAGTCAACATGGATATGATAACATGTCCCAATATGTAATTTTAAATTCTCTTAATCTTTTGTTCAGAGAGATAACAGATTGTATGGAGGGGACACAGAAAGGTATACGGTATATATATATATATATATATATATATATATATATTATTATTTTTTTGTTAACCCTCTGGGACGGCGTCAGTCGCCCGCGATTGCAATAGCACTCACTTCATACTTTTAATAATATCTCTAATGGATGTACTATGTAGAGACTTTAAAATGTCCTGCCGCGCACCATTCTGCCGTTACAACGAGTCGGCACTTGGCTTGGTCATCCATTAAGGAAACACTGTGTTATTTTTGGACACTTTCGAAAATAATAAAATAGATAATTCAGAGTTTTACGTACTTATTTATCTAATACCGACCGTACAACTCTTTAACGTTACAGTTTTGGTGAATGAAATTTCTGGCAGATACGTTGACTCTGTCCTCTGCAATAACAAGCGGTGTTATTAGGTGGTGAACTGTGTGCAAAGTACTGCGCCAAAGACGATTGCAAAGTGGCACAAAAAATGATATCAATTACTGTACTTGCTTGTGCCTTACAGTACTGAATTTATACACGTTTACATATTAAGAGAGTCGAGGCCTCAAATGGCTCGGTCTCCAGAGGGTTAATCTTTAATTTGCACAGTAACATTAAATTGTCAAGACAACAGTGTGGACTTTGCATTAGTTCATGATGACTTGTACATTATTAAACATGAGGTTTGTTTTTACTCTCTGGTGGATTGCTTGATTTATTGAGAGTATTCCCAGGACAGATCATTTCCAAACAGGTTTCGTACACACAGTATGTATCTGCTCATCCCCTGGTGGCCAAGACGAGAAACTGCATTACACCTAAAAATAAATGCCAAGTAACCTCTCATTAAACATTCCTCCATCCCTCCCCAACCAGCCACCCCGACTCCCCTCCTCACCCCCCGCAGAGAACAGCTTAGGTCATTACAGTCTGCTGTCAAAACCTGTGACCGCTCCGCGTTGGAGCCGCCAGGATTAAGGGCTGTGAAAACAAGAACAAGGAGGGAAAGGAGGTGAAAGCTGACAGAGGGAGCAAGGCCTTAAATATTTTCTCTTTCTTCCCTTCTTTTTTCCCTGCCACAGTTGACCGCGTGCTGATTTTTGGAGCTACTTTGCGGCGGACTGCACTAATACGAAGGGATATGGAGTCACATGGAAAACACGGAGAAGGAGGCCGGTGCACTGAAAGTGAGTGTTGAGTTGACCTATCACTGCTCCTCACTATATCTATCCTAACTATATACTGTACCTACAGTTAAATACTGTATATTTTGTTTCTCAGAATCAACTGGTAGTAAAATCACCCAGACCTGGTCAGGTGGTTCCTTTTAAAGAAAAACAAACATCTTGGCTGCAACCAAATGATAACGTATCGAGCTGTTAGCAGCAGCCTGAGATGCTGTCCTGCGTCATATAATTTCAACTAACTCCCTGTTTTTGTTTCTACCTGCTTTGTGTACTAGACGGATGGGGCTTGCCCCAATGAATGAAAGACATTTTGCACAAATTAATTGTTTCTAACTTTCAACTTATCTGTATGTTATGCCACAGTCCTCATAAATCTTTTGAGTCGCCTCACGTCGCTTTAGTCTCGGCCAAAAAGTTGCACTTGAACACACCGCAAAGACTACAGCCGACGGCCAGTAAGCACGGACGTTCTGCACCTGCGTGAGATGAAGTAACTCTCCACACCAGCAGGACACTGTAGTCTGTATTCGTCATCTTTACTCGTTTTCTTGCTTTCCTCACTTCCGTTTCTCTTCTCGTGCACCGATTCGTTTCAACATGCTGAATCGGCCAAAAAAACTCTGACACAGGCGGACTAGAGCCGACGGTGAAGGACACACCGCAAAAACTAGGCCGACAGACGCTCACCGACTGCTTCAAACTGTCCGACGGTGTGTCGGGGCCTTTTTCTGCCTTCTTCTGAATCTCAAATTTGTTTCTTTTCCTTTGGATTTGCACTTGTTTTTGAAGTTTCATCGTCTGTAGTCATCGCTCTTTTACTTTGTTTGTTCAGCCTAGGTAACCGTTTACTCGCAGCGCTAGCAGAGACGGAAAAAAAAAACAGGTTGCCGCTTCACACGCAAGTGAGCTGAAGAGTGAGTCTGTTGCGTTAGCTCCGTCTTCCCTCTCTGGCAGACCACCCACTGCCGGCTGGGTGATAGAAAAATGCTTCACTAACCGTACGCCAGTTGGTAATACTGCAAATGTAAGGTCTCTACACAAATTTGTGTGTGTGTTATGTGCATTCAGAAATTGTCAAGGTTGACAACAACAGCAAATTGCATCCTGAATCAGACATGTAGGGGTTGAAGAGTTGAGGCAGCATTCTTGCGTCAGATCTGTGTGTGTGTGTGTGTGTGTGTGTGTGTGTGTGTGTGTGTGTGTGTGTGTGTGTGTGCGTGTGTGCGTGTTTCTCTTGCTGTATATATATAAGTGATGTTATCTGCAAAGAGAGATCAAGCCATGCAGGTGTCAGCAGGCGCGGGGAGAATATTTGACTTTATCTCAACCGTTTACTTCTATGTTGACACCATCAGGAATTTTCAATTCCAGCCCAACAAAAAGATCATCCTCTGCTCTGCCTTCTCCCTTTTCGCTGGGGGAAAGTACAATATTCACCTTTTTTAAAAGCACCATCCTAACTAGATTCATTCCTTCCCGCTCTCCATATTAAATCAGCTCCGGCAAACCGGACGGCATAAAGCCGAGCCGTGACTCCATTACCCAACAACATTAATTTGAAATGAGTGTAAAATCATTTGTCTGTTTGGACCTGCTGTCCCGTGGAGTGGGCCGGTTTGGTGTTTTATTTACCGTCACCTCCGCGCCCAGAACTCTGTTAATCCTCTGTTTGTGTTCAAACACCTTAGCCGGTTGCTCTGCGTCAGTCTGTCTCCATGCTGGCCGCTGCGAGCGGTCTGTGTAGCTGGCTGCCAGTGGAGCTGATCTGGCAGGCGGCCGGCTGTTGGGGACGACGCCTGATTCCAGAGATGTGTGACAGCGGATCAGTATTGTCTCTCCGCCTTTCTCTCTGTCTGCATGTTGCCGTGCACGTCGTCTACCTCTCTGTCTCTCCATCTGTCTGCCTGCCTGTCGGTCTCTGAGTTAACAAGGATGTCTTAAGCATCTTCATAAAAAGCATTACTCATTTGGCGAGCTTGTGTTTGTTTGTTTGATTTATTCATGACGTGATAATACTTGATCAATACAAAATTCTCCTGAAAGGTTTTGAAGACTGTTTCTTAGAAGACTGAAGGTTATCCAAATAAGACGACAAAAACTGGGAAAGCTTCGACACAACTTCCACTTTTCCGTACAAGTTCAACTCAGAGACTGTATATAAGAAGTGGACTCTCAAAAAAACTCTCGTTTTGAAGCCTTTTGGCCGTCGCCATCTTGGTTTTTGCAACCAGAAGTGACACGAGAGGGTGGAGCTAAGTACAACCGAACGCTGAATAAGACGTTTTTTGGCGACCAAAAAGGTTATAATTAACTTTCATGAAGTGAAAACACACTGTGAAAGTGTTAAAGTTGTAAAATGAAAATGCGGACAACTCCTGCTTTATGGTCTATTTGACTCTAAATGGGACCATAATTTACTAAATGAACATCATGCTGTATTGAAGAAGACTTGAAACTAGCGATTGAGACCATAAACTCATGTTTACAATGTTTTACAAAGTGAGAAGTAGGCTCATTTTCTCATAGACTTCTATACAATCTGACTTCTTTTTGTAACCAGAGGAGTCGCCCACGTGCTGGCTGTTAGAAAGAATGCTGTTTGTTTAACTTCACTTCTCAGGCCCGGAGTTGCCTACTGGTGCAACACCGCTTTCAACCTGTCGCCCCCTGTAGGCCGCACATGACCCTGTCCCACGGGCCTTTTGGGGTCACCAGCAGGCCCCGTGTTCTGGCTCGGGTCCCTCCCCCTCACCCCGCTCCTGAATGGTACCCCTGATTATCTCATAGTTTTGCTGGATATTCCCTCAGCTCCCCCTTTAAAAGGACCGCATTACTTCCAGCTCCCCGAACTTGTCAAAACCAATTTGCTTTCCTATTATTCCCTCAACTGATTCCACCATTGACCCCTCCTCACGGCCCTCCCTCCACAAATCCTCGACCCTCTGCTTCCCTCGATCGAAACTCCCAACACGACCTGCGCAACCCCTAAACTCCCTCCGCCCCCGTCCTGTGGACTCCTGTGATTTTTTTTTTTTTTTTTTTTTTTTAGCCCCCGACCTCCTCTGTACCACTCTTATCTGTCTAAACGCTGCGGCAAGTTTCCTTTCATCTCCTAGCAGAGGGAACCCGGCGAACGGCGGTGAATGAGCCCGTCACACACACACAAACACACACTAACGGGCCTTTGTGCGAATGAAAGCAGACAGTGAGTCACAGACTACTAAATAAAACCTGTCTAATAGAGATCAACGAACTTTTGCCTGCTCAGGCAGCACTTCCACCATCATATCCTGCACAGCCTTTCGTCCCCCCCCCCCTCCCTGCGCCCACTCCATCCCTCTCCCGTCAATTAGCGCCTCACCAGTGACAACACAGAGGATCTTCATTAGTGGAGAATGCTCAATTATATCAGTTGATATTCCTTTCCAAAACTAATTATCCCAGTTGCATGGTACGGCTGACTGAGCCTGGCCCTCACCCCGGGGCGCAGCGGTTACTGATGTGATTTGGTTTTGGCTCCGAGGTCTGCTTTCCTCTCCTCTCTTTTGTCATCCTCCTTTTCTCTCTACACTCATTCACAGTCAACCCTCCCATCTCACCGTAGCCTCTTTCCTCAGCTCTCCATGATATTTGTTGACCCTCTGTGTGTGTATTTTTAAAGTTGTTGACAATGAAGACTTGTTATGCTCGATTTTCCCCCCCATTAAAAACTAACAGCCTGCGCATATGGCTGCAGATCTTGTTCCTCCTTTAAAGACACACAGAATTATCAGAAGCGTGGTAATTCTACTAAAAGGCTCATCACAGGAGCCCTCTCTCTATATAATCCTGCCCCTTTGTTCATCCTGTGGGGGATAGCAAAAATAGACAGCCTGTACCACCAGCTATAGCGGAAACAGAAATGGTGCAAACACTTGTCTTCTCAAGAGATGTGATTGGGAAGGAGGTGAAAACTGCAGAGAACATATGGCGGAGACGCTGCATATTGGCTCAAAGCATGTTTACTTGGAATTCATCCACTAATGAACAGCTATGACATCTGAAATATGTTGTTTGTGAGGAAAATTGCTCATATAGCTCATGAAATCTGTTTTTGGAACGGTGTTTTTGGAACGGGCAATTTAAAAGGAAGTATTAATAGGTTCAAATAATTATCATACTGTATACATCTGATATGTGAGACATTATAAAAGCCAATAGGTTCATCTCGCGAACTCAGTTAATTGCTGCAGAAAATTAAAGAAAGAAGAGAAACTGGCAGAAATTCACGCATTAGGGATTACATTGAATAGACAGGCTTAATTTTCTTTCATCCAAAGCACGTTACTTCCATGCTAATCACATTGTTTTACATTTTTTACAAAGTTTTTATGAGAGGAAATACTATCCAAATGTCTAAACATGCTGAACACCTTTTGGAGTCTATGTTTCCTGTCGGCTTCAGGATCTCTCGGCGGCTCCTCGCTGCCCTCGAGCCAGGGACCGGCCTCACAGAAGGTGGGCCATTTAGTCACATTTCAAAGTAGCTCAGGCAGGGGAACACACTCATTACACATAATTCTTCTTCTCCTCTTTCCCCCCCTGGCTCCCTCTTTAGTCTCCCCCCCCCCCCCCCCCCCCCCTCCCCCCCCCCCCCCCCCCCCCACCCCGCCACTCTCGCTCTCTGTATCTCTCCTCCTCCCTGTTTCAAAGACCAAAAGCCCTTACGGTCCTCCGTCCGGAGGTAGATCACTTTAATTCTGCTTCACGGATCTTTTTCAAAAAAGACCCGAGACCCGGAGACCTCAGAACCGGTGACCGCTGGGTGAACCCGGGCCGACCAGCCGGGACCCGAGCGCTTGTAAACACAGCCAACGTCTCACACGCTCTCATTCCCCCCGAGCGCTTTTGTTCCCTCCCCACAATGGTACAAGCATTTGATGTCGAGCAGAGTGTGCTCTTTTATAGCTCGGATGTGTTTGTTTGTTTTTGCGACCACTGGTCATCACGTCCATCCGAGTCGGTTATATTGGCTGTCGCTTGGCTGGGAGCAGCTGATCAATGATTTAAAGGTAGAGTGTTGCCCTGGACTCAAGACTCATTAAGTTGTTTTTTTTTTTCACTGTTGGTTATTTTGAGGGATTGCATCCAAAGCTCAGTGTTGCCAAGACAGTCTGACCCGTCCTGGGACAACTGGAAACTCCTCTTTCTCCACGGGGGGGGGGGGAAGTGTCCTAGATGAACTGGTGGTTTGCTTATATGTGGGACGGATTCCACTGATGTTTCTTAAGTTAATTTCCCTGTTTGGGTCCATACAACCACAGCCATCTGCCTGATGTCATCACCCTAATTTACTCGGAGGTGATTTGTGCACAACCACGTATTGATCATTACTGAAAAACACAAGCGCCCTCCTAAAACACAAGTTTTTTTTACCTCTTGTATTGACCAGTCTAATCAGTTCTGCCGCAGCCAGCTGTCATTACAAACAGGTCACGCAATCGATCAATACACCAGGCAAATAAACATTATAAGAAAAATGCAATGAAAGCCTTAACAGACAATCTCACAGCAAATACTGCATGTGGAAGCGTGACGAGTTTCTCAGAAAAGACGTAAATCTTTCCAGGGCGCCCACTCAACTATTGATAAATCCTCTCTGATAACAGCAAAACACAGCAAAAAATAATCACGACGGCAAAAAAATAATCACGGCTGTGTCGGTGTGTACGGACATTCAGTGGCATTCACAGGGAGTGAAACCTGTCTGGTTTACTTTACTTTACTTTACTCCCTTAAAGGGCAGCCGGCTCATCCCTTTGATGACTGACGGTGGGAT
This sequence comes from Sebastolobus alascanus, assembly GCA_916701645.2. Lineage (NCBI taxonomy): Eukaryota > Metazoa > Chordata > Actinopteri > Perciformes > Sebastidae > Sebastolobus > Sebastolobus alascanus. The sequence goes on from CAKAOJ020000121.1 coordinate 1,064,008, forward strand.
TTGCGGTGATAATGTCTTCCGGTGCCAGAGGATTGGGATTAAACATACTCCAATTTAAACAGCAAAGTTGCCATGGCGATGACCTTCAGTTTTAGCTCAGATGGCGTACACGTGGGGGAATACAGCGACTGGTGTTTGCACTTTCAGATCCTCCATCAAATTATAAACTTTGTCCTGTAATATGTGTACTGATGAAAAGTGCAGGTGACAGATTTCGCACAAGACAACAGTCCTGCAGCGGGGAAGTTGCACAGCGCACACAACCCACTTAAGTGAATCATGAACGTAACACTGTTGAACAGTCTGAATTGAACTATGAGCCCCAGAAGACAAACTTCAGACGCCCCCGCATACACCTCAGCGGCGCCTTGACCCGTCGACCCTCCATCGGCCCTTCAGGTTTATGCAAACCTTCCCCTCACACCCCAATTAAGGTGAAAGAAACCTTTCAAATAAAGCTGATGAGGGTCGACAGGGGGCCGTTCCACTGGCTGTCTGAGGAGGCGAGCACCCAGAACAGGCTCCGGCTGAACGGGCCCGGAGACTCGCGGTTTGGGGTCAGTGCCTATCCGCCTCCAGGGCAGTCCGTTCACACTCTCACACCTGCCTGTCAAAGGAGAGAGCAGCAGGAGGAGGAAGAGGGAACCGAAAGAGAGAGAGAGAGAGAGTCTGACAACGCAAGAAGCAGACGGAGAGAGTTTTCCCATTTTTAAATAAAGTACAAACCCCAGCAGACGGCCATAAAACAGTGCAATTATTATCACTATTGACTCAAGACAATCTCAGCAGTACCCTTGAGGCGTGGTTGGTCAATACGAATTGCAACAGTCTGGATTTGACAGGGTCTGCTGAAGTGAAAAGTGTGGCTAGACTGCCCCGCGGTGGAGGCTGTGGGATCTACAGGAGCAGACATGCTGGGAAAGAAGATGCTACTGAAGGAAGGTGAACGCACTCACAGATTAAGGCAGGGAGCGTCCTGTTATCATGCAAGAAACAGTGAATTCTTATCCATTATCTTAGATTTTTATAAGCTCTCATATCACTAAGAGACACCACTTTCTGTTCATAATCATACAAAGCGTGCTAATCCTGCTTAGCTTTACATACACAACATATTTCATGTGTTATTTACAATGTTTAATATGTTGTGAGTCTCTTCAGTCTATTTATCTTTATTACTTTAGCAGTTTTTGCATCTTCACTAATGTGTCTAAGTAAGCTGTTCTGTAAGCAGCGAACATCTTCAGTGCAACAGATGTCAGTCTTATATCTTCTCCGACGACGATCACAACATGTTAACATGATCCAGCCCGACAGCAGCTGTTGTATCCCAGCTGTTATAGTTTGCAAATATTGAGACAGTGTTAAGACGCAATTAAATGTGCTACTTCATGTGTGGGTGTGTTCTATGTTTGGAAATGTACTTATGACTAATTTCACTGGAAGTATTCGGATACATTGCTCCAGCTATTGCCTCTCATTTGTATTTCATTTTATTAGCATAAAATGAACCCCAGTTCAAATAATTTAACATGATTCTGTTATAGTATTGTCAGGCCTTATATTAGAAAAAGAAAAACTAAGCTAAAGTACTACAATGAACCAAAGTAACTTTTACAGAAGTGGGATTACTAACCACTACAAACTCCATATGAAAACACTATAAACTTTCAACCGAACAGCATAAAAAGCTGAAAATCTTATTGTAGTATCATAATAACTGATCATTACCGTGATTAGTTTGATAAATACATTTTTATGAGATACTGTGGGTTTATAACTAAGAATGAAAAAAGCATACAGGATGTATTTTTTTTTTATCTCAAACTGACTTATTTTTCTGAGGAATATTACTCCAGAGGAGTGTCCCTTGATTGAAAGGCTTCTTTAAAAATGGAAAACCACATCAGTTTAGCGTGTTAGCATGCTAACATTTGCCAAGGTGCACAAAATGCAAAGTAGCCTACAGCTTAGGCTGATTGACATGTCATAGTTTTGCAGACATTTGGTAATAAACCAAAGTACTAGACACATTTTGATCTGGTGATGGCGCTATAAGAAAATTCAGAGGATCACCAAGGTTATAGTGTCAAAAATATTGAAGTATTGATACATACTGAATATTTGAATTGGTTTCAATAATTATTTTCCGCATTATCAATACATGGGTACCAGCTGTGCTTTCTGCTCTCTCCGACAGAGAGTTGACACACACACACACACACTGCTATTTATCTTTTAATAAAAATCTAAAATGTTATGCCCTCAATGTAAATTTTTCCCCGTGGTATTGAAAATGGTATTGAATATCAATATTTTTCAAGGTATTGTATCGAAGTTAGAAATTCCAGTATGGTGACAACACTACAAGGTTTTTACAGTTCATCCTGAGGAGGACATGAAAGTGGACACCAATTTCATAATCCATCCAATCGTTGTTGATGTTTTACTCAAAATCACAAATGTGAACCTCCTGTTGGCGCCAGATGAGAAGTCAGAGGATCACCACCAAAGTCAGTACAGTAGTTTTCATCCCTGCATATTCCTCTGCTCACAGTTAGGCATGGATGAAAAAGGGTACTAGAATACTCAAGAAATATTAACATTGCTTTAAAGAAATTTTACTCAAATAAAATGAAAAGTACTTGTGTAAAATGTACTCAGATAAAAGTCAAAAAGTTGGTCAGGTAAGATGTACTGTGAGGAAAAGATAGAGGGGGAAGGGTTGAAATAGGCTATGATATGACTATTAAGTTAAAGAAGACATTTTGGCTACAAAATACGGTGCATTAACATTTCAACGTACAGTATGGGCGTAAACATCACACCATATCACACCATGCAGCCCTTATGTCCAAACCAACAATATATTCCTTTTTTATAGCCTAGATACCACTTTGCAACCAACTTCCTCAGTGTAGGCCCATAGCCTTACTAGAAGTAACCAGAAAACTCAGACAATTACACACACAAAAAGACTGACAATAAATAAAGCATCACGGCGGGTGCACCAATATTAAGCCACATAAATAACCACTGCTTATAGAATCAACAGCAGAAATGAAACACCACCGAAGGAGACAACACAGAGAGATATATAAACAATACAAACGTCACAGTAGCTTTCGTGAGTGAGTGACTAACTGCAAGATTGTAAACACTTTACTTTACTTTAGCGGGTGCAGTGTTGTAACGTCAACTCACCTGTCTGAAGGCGGATCTTGTGCACTGAAGTCCTCCTCAAACTGCTACTGGTTCAACTTCTCTGCTCGTTCACCCTCAAAGCGTTATGTTTCCAGTCCACCCAGTCTCTCAGTCCCAGTACAACCATTCCCAGTCTCTCTCTGTCCCACTCAATCTCCTCGTAGTTTTCAAACATTTTGAGCTGAAAGAGGCTCTGCACCGCACCGTGAGCATTTTAGCATTTAGCATGTTAGCTACAACCAGCATGCACCTGTTGGGTCTGTTTCTTCTTTGGTGTTTTTTTTTTAGTGGCAATTTGCATCCCAAAAATTGCATTTCCGTTTACTAATCTAATTTAATCTAATCTAAAAATAAGGTAAAAAAAAAGAGATAAAAAATAAAGAAAATATGTTGTTGTTGTTGTTGTTGTTGTTGTTGTTGTTGTTGTTGTTGTTATTATAATAAGCTATGTAGGCTTATTATTATTATTATTATCTGTAGATTATCTGTAATCTGTAGAAATTACTTTACTAATTTTTAAAATTACTCAAAAAGTACATGTACACAGCAAATAACTTTGTTGCAGTAAATGTAAATGTGATTTTCTAACTTTCTAACTTCTAACCCTTGCAGTTAGGCATAGGCAACACTTTCATACATGCACACAAGTTACATGTAGGCCTACAATACTCCCTGTAACACAGTCTGTACTAAATTTTATGGCAATAAATCCAGTAGTTAGTAGTAGTAGTAATCCAGTAGTAGAGATATTTCAGTCTAGACCAAAGTGGTGGACCAGTAAAAAAAAAAAGATAAGGTGAAATAATCTCACACAATTGACAGTTTTCAGCTTGTTTTAAGAACATTTTCATGTCATGTTAGGACTGAAATGATTACATACACACAGAGGCAGTAACAGAAATACTTTTACATTTCTTTGTAATTACATTGAATTATGAATGTCAACATTTGTATCATTTGGTCTGTACATCCAGTATTAGCTCTGTTGTGCCATTCAATAATATTTCCTTACAATATGGTATATACAACAGAGAAAGGATGGGCATCCCTAGTTTCTTTAGATTAAATTACATTAAAATCTTACTTTCACATATAATGAGAAATGTATAGAAAATAAGTAAAAGAATCCACAAAAGATTTGCAGTTTGTTATGACTTATTATAATATACTGCATCTCCTCACCTATGCATTTTAAAAGTACTAAAAATGTATTGGACACAAGCAGCTGCAGGTTGCTGTATTTAATGACTCCAGAAAAAAATATTTCCTAACATGAGTTCCGAGAAAATTACACAATAAACAGTATTTATCACCAAATAGACATTATCCATTTTTGTATTTAATTTTCTATACAATATATACAGTAGCCTCTCCTACTTATAGGCCATCCTCCAGTGAGGCGTGCTCATGCTTTTAAACTCAGTAATTCTTTAAGTGACTTCAAACGCAGTGGATTAACGTCACCTCGCCTCGGGCATGTAAAAGGCTTATGTGGATTTGCAGAGTGTGAGAAGTGTTTTCTCACAACCTTCCAAAATATCTTGCACAGCTCGTCAGATATGTGATTGACAGGTAGACGGCTAACGACACACCAGCCGATTGAACTCTTGGTGCCATATTTAGCCACAGGAACATCTGCTGCAACACGACCTTTGCTGAGATACTTGGGAGTATAGGTGAAAACGATGCAGTAAAACGAAACTTCAAAGGTGATTAGCAAGAACTTTTGCTTCCTATCATCCTGTTGTTTCACACATTGCGTGCTGAGCATCAAACCAGGGTGGGGAAACTGATGAACAGTTCCTCTTCATCTTTAACAGGAAGCAAATAATAAATTATCTCTGCATGTTATACCAGCATTTCCCTTAGGATCCTCTAGTTATTGGCTTAGTGAAATCCATTGAAAGACGCATCTAATTGAGTACAGCTTAATGGAGTCAATCCAACATTGTGTATAATCCACGCAGTCACACCTACCACCTCTTCTATGTACAGTAACTCCTCGATGTATAGGCTTCTGTTTAGATAAATAAGGAAAATCAGAGTGGAATGGTAGTACAGCATGTAGTATAAAATTAGGCAGGGTTATTTGGCATATTTGGAGTAAATGAGAACAGCGGTTGGCATTTGTGTTGCAGATGAATACTTGTTGGCATCGTGAAGTTGAGCCAGTAGTACGTCTACTTGAAAAAGAAGTGGAACAACAGAGGCAGAAACAGCAGCAGGTAGTTGAGTCTCGGCAGCCGGGAGGCAAAGCTCGTCACGTTGCAGTCGTCGCCGTAGCAGCAGTGAACTCTGACCCCTGGTGCTCTGTAGCCCTGGCTGTTGGCCTGACTGCAGAAAGACTTGTAGGAGCACGACTTCATCACCCCGCCTGACAGAACAGACAGAAATAGAAGTTAGTTACACTGGTGGTGTAGCAGCTGTCTTACACAGACACAACCAATATCATTTGATGAAAGGAACAGTGTGTAGCATTTCAGGGGATCTATTATCAGAAATGGAATATAATATTCATACCTATGTTTTCATTAGTGTATAATCACCTGAAACTAAGAATCGTTGTGTTTTTCGTTAGCTTAGAATGAGCCCTTCATATCTACATAGGGAGCAGGTCCTCTTCACGGAGTCCGCCATGTTGCTCCGCCATGTTTCTACGGTAGCCCAGAACGGACAAACCAAACACTGGCTCTAGAGAGAGCCTTTAATGTTTTTAAGTTACCTGAAAGCCACTGTAGTTCTCCGACATGCTCGTGAAACTACGGTAACGTGAGCTGCACAGTGCAAAACCCTCAGCGGCTCACGTTACCACAGTCTTGGAAAGAGTGGAGTGAGCAGAGGGGTACTCAGTTGGTTTTCAATCTGCAAATCCTACACTCTGTACCTATAATCTTGCTGCTAATTCAACTGGGCTATAAAGCTTGTTATTCATTCTTAATCTTGCCAGTTTGTTTGCGGGTGTCCAGTGCACACTACGTACCTGACACCAGAATCTAATTTGGGAAAACTGGTGCATCTACAATTTGTCATTCACGGACAGCATGATGGTCTCTCCTGCCCATTTTTTTTTATCATTACAGTAATAAGGTCTGTTTTATGTAAAACACTTGCCTTATGCAGGGTTAAAGTAGTAAACTGAGTTAAAGGTACAGTGTGTAGGATTTCCTGTAAAGAGGACCCGCTCCCTTTGTAATTATAAACAGCTATTTCTAAGCTAACGAAAACACAACGATTCTTAGTTTCAGGTGATTATACACTAATGAAAACATAGTTATGAATATTATATTCCATTTCTGCCAACAGATTCCCTGAAATGTTACACACTGGTCCTTAAAGTTAATTCTGTGAGGAGGAATTGTCTCGGTGACATGAACACATGGTGTCCTAATTAGGGATATTGATCGAGCAGCAGCAGCAAAGCTCTTCATTTCCTTAAAAGCCTCGGACCCCCTGCTGACCGGGATGTGTCTCCAGACAGCAGCCTGTCCTCCCTTAAACACACACACACATCCTCACATACAGACATAAATAGAGCTTTGTGTATCTTTAGTGTACGAGTAAAAGAAAAAGGCTACTACACTGTCACTGTTGGACTCACTGTCATGGCCTACCACCACAGCGCAGGCATCAGAGTAGCTGGGACAAGATTTGGAGCCTTGCCGGTTGCAGTCTTCGTTGTTGGAGCCCATACAGGTGTAACATCGCAGAGCCTCACCTGGAGGAAACAGAAAAGACTGTTTAGTGATCTCTAAAGTATCTTGGTTTGGTACTTTATATAACAGCAAGATAATGCCAGGGAAGCCACATAGAGATATTATTAAGAGCACATTTAAAGGGAAATACAGCACCACGGTTTTTAAATGCTAGCCATGTTATTCTTAGACTGACCTGATGTTATTACCTCAGTTGATGGGAACTGTTCATGATACCAATGTGGGATTTTCAACCAAATATCTCAAATGAATGAAAAAAAAACTGCCCTGTGTCAGATGTACAGACTTCTTTCACGGCACGAATAGTCTACTTAATGCTGCTACTGCTGCCATGTTTGTCCTTTAATAACCCATATTTAGACATTGGTGCAAGTGGTTCTTAAGGCAGCCAGCTGCAGCTGCTCTGACATGGTAAAAACTGCATTACATCATGGCATACTCCAGCTAACTAAGTCCCATTTATCATAAATTTGGGTCCATTGTTAGTTAAAATCATGCAGTGTCTACAAGGGCCTCAACTCTGGATATTTTTACCCTCTATCAACACAGGATCTATGGGTTTGATGAGCGTATACACACACACGCACACATCTGGGTGACTCTGAAGTATGACGTTGTCCCACAGGCCACAGTGAGAGTAAAGTGAAGAGCGAGCAACTAATTAATCACTTCCTTCACACAAGTCTTCCCTAAATCGAGCAAAGAATTAAACGAGTGCACTCTGATTTAAAAACACATCTTTCTAACCTTCAGCTAAAGCTTCAGGGGCCCACTTCAGCACATAAAACACTTAAATGTCTTTCTAAAGCTCTCCAGAGGGAAGTAGCGCTTATTTGAGAACTAGCTGACCTTTTAAATAGCACTTTAACGCTTCCTTTTGAAAACCTCCATCCGTCTCCTAAATTGTAAAATGGCCCGGCTTCCTAAGAGGATCAAACCGAGCTGGACTTATAGGAATCACCGAAAGCTTCAAACAGTCTTTGTAGCAGCACGTCTCTTGTCTTGGCCTTCAAAATAACCTCCTTCAACACCGTACTTGTCCTTTTATCATCCAGTAATGACAGAAAAGTTGATCAAACACACAAAGTGTTGTGGACATACCAGAGGTGACATTTTCTGCTCAAACCAGCAAATTAACTTAAACGAGACAGAGTGATAAATTACTAAAATGTCAACCCTTTTACTGAGAAAAGCACAACTCTACGAAGCAATCCAAAATTCCTTATATGAATTTGAGCAGCTGGTCTCATTTCTTTGCTTCTTGTGTGCCCCTCTGCATGTTGACATGACATATGAATGACCCCTGCTGTCTGTACTTGACCCCAATCTATGCCCACAGCACAGCACGGCCGCTCCACACATACATGCTATAAGCATTATAGCCTCCAGGCCTATTAAGAGATTAGCTGCTGGGTTTGCATGCTAGTTACACAGGAGGATGACACACACACCGAAGGCAGAAATTAACAGCAACTAGCAAAGCTGACATCATATAAAGTAACAATAGAAGGTGTAACTGTCAAACAGATTTTATAAAACATGCAAGGCATTTTCTGAAAAATTAAGATAACTGTATAGTGTTGGTATGTCCAACAATTCCTGTCCTGATGTCTGAGAGCAAAGCAATTTTGGACTGATATTCACTCAATGTGTTCCTCTCAGGAAAAGACTGAAATACAGAAAAACGACAAACTATTCTTGGGAATTCAAGAGTGGCATGTGGAGAAGAGTACCTGAAGGGAGTCCAGATGACAGGTGGTCAGAGGGTAGAGGGGAGATCTAAAGGGGGGAAAGGGTGACGTGAAGATAGAAAACATTAGTCCTTACTGTTGACTGCAAGAAGGACCAAAGACAGCAGGAGCAGCGGACAGCACTGGACAGCTCTCATGGCGCTGGTGGTCCTCGGTCGTCCTGATCGCACAATGAAAAGCAGGTTGTTTGCTCCTAAAGCCCCCCTGAGCTAATCTGAGCTATCAGATGAGTTACTGACCAGGAGATTAGCAGCCCCTCCACCGGGGCCCACAGCTCTGTGTTGAGTGTCAACAGTTGCTTCTCCTGCCTGGATGGGTTAAAAGGATCCGTCCTGTACCTCTTCACCTCAACACTGGGCTCTATAGCCACACCCATCCTGAGTCTGGCTCTTCCCTTTCTGGTCCCTGTCCCCACCTGGTCCTGCTGCACTAACTGATCTCTGACCTTTAACTGACCCTACAGGTGGCCATTTAGTTTCTTCAGTGCCAGGTTAATTTGCCACAGGATGCTTGTTGTCCTGTGTTAGATTAGTGTGTGAGATTAGCATTCAGCAACATTTTTCCATAAGGATATACTTGATATAAATGTTGCATCTACTTCAGTTGAACATTTGGAAAGACTAACTCTGTATTTAGAGTTACAAATCAGATATTTTACATTACAGTTACCAAGAATTGCAGTAAAACACTTCAGGTTGGCTGTCATCTGTCTCAATAGCATTGATACTCTAAATATGTTATACTTGTTTATTGAACATTGCGCAGCCCTGTCGGATGAAGTCAAGTACTCCTTTAGTGGCTCCACTCGTCATGTTCTAAATATGTTCTTTCAAACGGATTTTAAACTTAACACTATTTATTATATACAAGTGGTATAATATCATTTTTATACAAGATGGTTTAATCCTGGGATTGCATTCATACTACTGTCTTTTTGAGTGACAGAAGCTTGATTTGTAACCATTTATCCATTACTTTTAGTGATCTCTCTCATCTCAATAATCACATCACTTGTTGGGAAGGCGTATCCTGTGCAGTTGGGTTATTGTAGCTGGTAGTTTATTGGTTATTGTGGCAATAAATATGCTAAAGCTCAGCCTCACAGCAGTTTCTAATTCTATTTGTGTGTTTATTTCCCTACTAAACACAAATATGAGGATAAATATGTATATTTTACCATAATTTCTGTTTTGTCATATTAGAATCTTTCAACACACCCCCTAGCAGCTGCAGAAGTACCTCCTGTGGTACACATACCCCTGACTGAGGAATCACAGATCTAACATAAGAGAAAAGGAGAAAAGAGACCCCCAAAGAAACGTCTATAATGCATCAGTGCATCACAAAGTCAAATGAATCATAATCCCGTTAATTCTGATTTATCATTGGTCATGCCATGTCAACTGAACTCATGAGAGAACATGTCAGTGTGCTGTATTGCCATCTTTTATTGCACTTTGTAAGCAGATGCTGTACAGCAGCTGTGCAGAGAAGTTATTCCTCAGTGTGACACGACGACCATAGCAGAACTAGGACACATCCATCCAAAATTAAATTACTCCTGGTCACAACTGAATAAGGTCACGATTAGTTTGCTTTATATCAAAATAAAATCCCAAAAAATAGTCGCACGATTTCATCGAGAAAGCTATGACAAGTATGACAAATATCTACAAGGTTACATGAGGGAAGCGGGCCGAGGATGACGGAATAACTATCAAAAATGCAGATGAATCTTTTTCATATTTGATAATAATTTCCTACAGTATATACAAACATAAAACATCTCCTTTCTCTCCCACATGCAGTAAGCTACTGTGATAATTTGTGTTCTCTTAGTGGTGCGTCAACATTTTATGAATGAATCTAAATCTCTGTTACTCTTTTTCAAAGTCTGTCCTCTCGTATCGAGAGGAGACAACAACGGGAACGGGTAAACAGTCTTCTCCCTCAGTGGCTGTCATGGCAACGTCATTATAGATAATTTAACCCACAAACAACGCTCTCGCTTTCTCATTGTCACACTCACACGCACAGACGCACTCATTAGTGATATGATACATTTTCTTAAACTTGAAACCAGACCCCTGATACAGTACGATACACTGACACATCAAAAATGTACAGAGTGCTGAGGAGGAAGCCATTCCTGTGGATCCTGTATACACAAAGTCAGTAGGAATTTTAACCCCAAGACCGTTTTGGCCTTAAATGTCCATCAGTCCTTGGAAGAGTGGTAAACATTACTGCTTTTTTTTTCCACAACCACTCCTCTTCTCTGTGAGATTTGGCCTGGGTGTGATGTGGTCGCTAACTCCTCCCCATCTTGGAGATAAGCTCATCGCAGATCTTTGTCAACTCCTCGATCTCTTTGTTCTGTAAAACAAATTGTTAAAATGACAATTTATATACTCGTTCGCATGGATATTTGTCGATCATTTTCACATCCTTTTACACCCCAGCAGGACTGACCTTTTGCTCCAAAGTGCGCTCCAGAGAGTCCACCTTCATCTGCTCCTTCCTCAGGCTGGCCTGGTGGGCGGCCTGCTCCTGCTTGGACTTGGCCCGCACATGAGCTATGTCTGCATTAGCCCTGGAAACACACACAAGTGATACAATGAGAATCAAGTCACCTCTCCGTGACCCCCCATAAGCCTTGAGAGTCTTAACTTACGTTTGCAAAGCCAATACGGAATGAATGTTTAGAAATGTCATATAGGTGGATTATAAATAATCTATAGGAACAGCTAATTACATCAGTATCCAACATATTTCAGCTGGGCATTGAGTAATTGTGTAGTTTTGTGGTGTTTTCCCTTTGGGGAAAATAACACCGTCATGGTGGAATAAACTGGAGATAATGAGACTCACCTGTCTAGTTTCTCCTCTGCGTGAATCTTCAGGGCTTGATAGCGCTGTTCCTCCTTGCGGACCCTGGACAGATACTCCTGAGCGCATTTCTTCAGAACCTCCTCATTCTGAACGGAAATATTTTAATTACTTGCCATAGGGATTGTCAAGCAAAATTTTAGATGACTTACGAGGCCGGTTATGCTGAAAACACTCATTAGCCGTGGGTAATTTGTGTGTTAGTCACCTTGCGGAAGCCCTCCAGTACGTCTTTCATCTTCTCGTAGCGTCGGAAGAGGTCGGCCAGAGACTTTTCCACGGAGTTGAGGTCGGCACAGGCTTGGTCCTTCTCCATGATCAGCTGCTGGATGGTGTGGTGGGAGAGAGACTTCTCTTTCTGGTCATCCTCTGATGGACACACACAAATACACATCAGATCAGTTCATCAGTCTATATGTACTGACGAGCACAGTCCTGGGCACATACACCAACACATAAACAAACGTTTTATTTTTGACAATATATCAAAATGAATTTGTGGGTTAGTATGATTGAACAGCATTTTATACTACACTATATGAGTATTTCTGTAGCATGCAAACATAAACACTTAACAATGGGGAAATCAAAGAGACCTGTAAACTATAGAAACAGAGCTGGCAGCTGGTAGTGGCTTCCAGACCCTTCAGTATTAAATGACAAAGCTTACATAGTATTTCAGCCCCCACCCACGCTTTCCTTTTCCTTTCCTGTCACAAGCTTAGAGATGACCAACCTGCTTAACTCACTAATTCTGCATGAAAGACTTTCGTAACCATCTACAGTACACAAGCAAAGTGCAGATGTGCGTGTAGAGGTTTCCAGTATGTATATGTATATGTTAGGACTGTCAAAGTTAATGCGATAAGGACACGTTAACGCAAATTTGTTTTAACGCCACTAATTTCTTTAACGCAATAAATCTTTCGGAGGTTGTAGCGGGCACAGTTTTAAAGCTAAAACCATGTCATAATAGCGCGTCATGAAGGAGGCTAAATAGCGCTCCAAACTTGCGCTAAATTTTGGTGAGGAAAAACTGGCATGGTCATTTTCAACGGGGTCCCTTGACCTCTGACCTCAAGATATGTAAATGAAAATGGGTTCTATGGGTACCCACGAGTCTCCCCTTTACAGACATGCCCACTTTAGGATAATGACATGCGGTTTGGGGCAAGTCATAGTCAAGTCAGCACACTGACACACTGACAGCTATTGTTGCCTGTTGGGCTTGAGTTTGCCATGTTATGATCTGAGCATATTTTTTATACTAAATGCAGTACCTGTAAGGGTTTCAGAACAATATTTGTCATTGTTTTGTGTTGTTGATTGATTTCCAATAATAAATATATACATACATTTGCATGTAGCAGCATATTTGCCCACTCCCATGTTGATAAGAGTATTAAATACTTGACAAATCTCTCTTTAAGGTACATTTTGAACAGATTAAAAATGTGCGATTTATCACGACTTACTACGGACAATCATGCGATTAATCACGATTAAATATTTTAATCGATTGACAGCCCTCAAACATGTAATTAATATCAGCAACGTAAGGATTACATGAGAGTGTATGCAAAATGATTCTATTTACCCATTCAAAAAATACAGTGTCTCAACGTACATGATGAAACGCAACAAAATGGACAAACAAACGCCACTGGATGAGATGAAGAAAGTGGAGCACCTCTGCTCCCCTCTCTGACAGACGGGTGGAGAGATGAGAGCTGACACAAAACAAGTGAAGGACAATTTCCGCGTTACTCACCTGGCATGCCTGTCAGGGTTATCAAATAGTAAGGGGAGCAAAGATGGGAGCAGAACAGAAAAAGAAGGGACTGTGTTAAGTCAAGCTGGGAGGGCAAAACAAGTGAGAGAGCCGAGTGTTAGACACGAGCGGAGACAGATTGTTCCTTTTTAGTGACAGTGCTTTAATGAGAGTAAGAAATGAAATTAGACGGAAATCAAATCTTCAGGTGGCGAAGAAGGTGAGAGCAGGAATAATGCAGAGAGTGAACTTGCTGCGGGATTTAATGAGTCCAGAGAAGCCGGACATGCGTGGGCAAAAAGGTGAGAGCTTCCTCCTCTTCGTATTAATCAAACATGAAAGCAAGCACATAGCAAAGCTAGTCAGAGGATAACTCTGTGAAATCAGTGGCAATGGAGTAGGGCGCACAAATACAGTATATTCTGCTCAGCTTGCAAATTAACAAGTGCAGCAAAAAGTAGTGGCAGAGGTTGGGGAACAAAAGTAATTGGTTTAAAATAAAATCCACGTGTACCGAAAAGCTGGTCCAGTAACCTGGGACCAGTGCTCGGGTTTTGAACTCACCTATCATCTGTGCAATCGTCTTCTCATACTCAGCAACAATCCTCCTGTGGATGACAAATTGTAGATCATCAGTATATGGATGGGGTTATATCAGTGTGACAAATTATTTCAAAGTTTACATGTCTCTAAAGCAATTTTAAAAAATGTATGCAACTCATACATTTGTCTCCACCAATGAAAACAGAGGTTTTGTTTACACGCCTGTCTGTCTGTTTGTTGGCAAGGTATTTAAAGGAACAGTGTGTAACATTTCGAGGGAACTATTGGTAGAAATGGAATATAATATTCATAACTTTGTTTTCATTAGTGTACATGGAACTAAGAATTGTTGTGCTTTCGTTAGCTTAGAATGAGTCCTTCATGTCTACATAGGGAGCGGGTCCTCTTCACGGAGTCCGCCATGTTGCTCCGCCATGTTGTAGCCCAGAACGGACAAACCAAACGCTGGCTCAAGAAAGAGCCTTTTGCGTTTTTATGTTACCTGAAGGCCACCGTAGTTCTGCGACCTGCTTGTGAGACTGCGGTAACGTGAGACGCAGAGTGCAAAACCGTGGAACTGCCAGCCGCCGTCTGACTTCCGTTGCTCCTAAAGTAGTGTTATTATGGTAAGGATGGCCTCTGAGCGAGGCCAACGGCGTTACCACGGTTTTGCACTCGGCGGCTCACGTTACCGCAGTCTTAGAAAGGGAGGAGTGAGCGGAGGGGTACTCCATTGGTTGCAATCTGCAACCACACCACTAGATGCCACCAAATCCTACACACCTGTACATTTAAATAAATATATACTGTATAGCTGGAACTGGGTGGATATTAGTCAGACAGCTGCGGATCTGGCACTTCTGATTTTCGGTCATAACTTTGATAATGCGTTCACATGCTGGGAACATCTGATATTAAAAAAGTCCAAGTTAAGTGAAAAATGTTGCAACAAGATATTTCCTTAGATTTCAGGTAAACGACAAACACACATAAACTGTTATCCAGCCTACAACTTCAGATAATAGGATTATTGAGTAATGGAGGAGTTTTAAGCGTCCTAAACTATCCTTAGCGTTGTATCTTTTATTTATCTGCACTGTGTGTCTGTGTGATTCCCCCACACGCCAAGCCAACAAGCAGCAGGGCCCAATAGGAAGCCTTGTTCGGGAAAAGCAGGTTGCCAGCGGTAAGAGGATTGATTAGCCGTGCCTCCCCCTTTAGCCTCTTAGCCCCTCCTTATCCTGAGCCCAATCAGTCAAATGAAGTAAGCTCTGTCTTATCCACAGTAACTGAGCTGTGGCCAGCTGGACCCACACCCACCACCTGCTGACAGAGAACCAGGTCTCAGTAGTGCACATCTCTACCTCCTTGAATTGTCCACATTTGTCGGACATAGATTGATCATCTGCAGACGTGAATATGAATGTAGTAATCCCAGTTTTGAGCTGTTGTCAGGCAGCTGGTGGTGTATAATCCAAATGACACCTAAACACATTTTCTCATGGATATCTTACATATCATATCAACATCATCTATTCCTCTATTCTGCACCACTAACACTCAGATGGACTTCTTTAACTGGCTCTCCAGTTAACCACGGTTTTGTTTTACACGTAAAGCGAGATAAACCAATTGACAGGTTAAACGGGGAAGGGTGAAGTCTGACAACAAGGGAGGCGTTAAATCCGTCCTGTAGTCGTGTATGGGTGGGACCTCACTGTGATGTAAGTGATGACAACCCAAGCTGCAACTTCTCACCTCATCTCCCCCACTTCGTGTCGGCTGTCTTCATACTTCCTCTGCCACTCCAGCACTTCTTTTTCCTTTGTCACGATCTGAGGAGGGCGACAAAATCATTAAAAGTTAAGTGTGAGAGTGTGAGTTTATGACTTGTAGGAAAAGAAAAAGAAACGTTTTGGGGGGCACCTCCTCTCGTGCAATTCCCAGCGAGTGGTCCAGCTCTCTGGGCAGGTGAGGACTCTCCCCTTCGATGTAGCCGGTGGTGGTCCTGGTGTACAGCGAGTTCTTGGACACGCCGCTCTCCACCGGAGACGACACGTCTCTGTGCTGCTTCCAGGAACCAACGGAGAGGCGGGAGAGGAAAGGAAACATCACCAGTTACAAACCGGGCCCGCTACAGATGGTGACACCCTCACCCTCGGGGCCCCACACGCATTCCCGAACCAAAACCGCCAGGCAGCATCAAACTACATCAAAATGTACCACACTGCA
Source organism: Sebastolobus alascanus (assembly GCA_916701645.2). NCBI lineage: Eukaryota > Metazoa > Chordata > Actinopteri > Perciformes > Sebastidae > Sebastolobus > Sebastolobus alascanus. The sequence goes on from CAKAOJ020000121.1 coordinate 1,080,111, forward strand.
AAAACAATATGTCAATGAGGCAGGCTGGTGATGTTCCTGAAGACTTGGGGTCAGCCGCCACATGATTGGATGAATCAGTCTTCATTGCCACAGTATTAGCCAAGTGATTTTGGCTGATGCTGCCCCCAGCTGAGCGGTCATGATGACCTGCTCATCGCAGTAGCTTGAATGGGATTGGGTCCAGGCAAGGCACACAGGGAGGAGGGCAGCAGTTTGATACAGCGAGGGCTGCATCGTATACGGGGAGAGGGGAGGAGAGGGGAGCGGACTGGGCAGCATGGGGAATAGATGTTAGTCTCATGTTAAAGCATATTATAACATCTTACCTGTTGTACCTGTTGCCCAATTCTTTTACAATTACAAAGACTATGATGTGAGATGAACCAGGATTTATCATTAGAAAGACTTTGGATACAGTGTTCTTGTGTACTGAGAGACACTACAAACCAAATGCATGTGTTCATGTGACCATTGCAACCTCTGACAACACTCTACCAACACCAACTCCGTCCTCACACAAAACATCGTATCAAAATGCAAAAACAATCCTCGTTCTAGTACCATTTTTGGTCCCCTAAAACTCGGCTCTGAAGGGGATTTAGTCATCGTTGGGAGAGCCGGATTACGGGAGGATTTGATGAAACCGTGGGGGCTCACAGGGGACAAGGAGACTGAGATCCACTAATACGCGGAAAAGAGAGTGAAGTGTTTGGTCTGTCTGGAGCTGTAATTCCATTATTCCACTGAAGGTAAAGACCAGTCAAGTTTAGGTAACCGTGGACCTTTTCTGCTTTTAGTCAGGTACTGATTGGGATTACCCTCCCACTTTGAGGTTTAAACAGAAACGTTAAGAAAATCAGCCCAAACCGGTCCCTTTGGTGGTATGACTCACAGTAACTTTTACTTAAAGGGATAGTTTGGCTCTTTTGAAGTGGAGTTGTATGAGGTACAGTATCCATAGTCAGTGTATTACCTACAGTAGATGACGGTCGGCACGCCCCCAGTTTGGAGAAGCAGGCAGGAGTACCGGCACAGGAGCAAAGCAATGTACTGCTGTGGTCGGGGCCGGCAGCAAAACATATTTTAGCCACCTAAAAGAAAGGCTCGCCTAAAAAAAATCAATATCAGTTTAAGTGTACGCTATATTTAGAATATTTTCTGACAGGGAACTGAACTGAAAATGAAACTAATCTATACTGTTTTTGTCAACAGAGCCTGCTGGCTTTGAAGAGAGCATAGATAAGTTTCACTTACAGTGCAGTTTCCCGTCGCAAAGGGCTGTCTGACGGCAAGATTTGGCGGTGAAAATATTCTTAATATAGCGTACACTTAAACGGATATTGATATTTTTAGGTGAGCCTTTCTTTTAGGTGGCTAAAATACGTTTTGCTGCCGTCCCCGTCCACAGCACTGTATTGCTTTGCTCTTGTGCCGGTACATCAGTCTTTTTCTCCAAACTGGGGGCGTGCCGACCACCATCCAACTATGATGGATAAGTACCTCATACAACAACCAATCCACTTCAAAACACCCCAACTATCCCTTTAAATGTCTGTCTTACAAAGACAATCCCCCGCCCCCCCCCCCCAAAAAAATGCCAGTACCATAAATTGGAACAAAGTATAATAAAACATGTGCTATGCTGAATAAATATGTGTCCTTACTGGGTGTACGCTTGCTGCTGCTTTAGGGGGCGCCGAGCAAAAGTGACAAAATTGACCCAAACTGACAGTCCCAGAAACCAACCACCGTTTCTACACTGGAGTACAATTCTGCCCCAGGTTTGCTGTATGATGATATGCTATATGGACTAATAATTTGATGAAACACAAGGACTATCTTTAAGACAGGGCTTTAAGATTGGGTAAAAATACAGAAGCCACTTTTGGGCACAATTTTTAATCGATCGAACAAATTTGTAGTGAATGAAATTACTACAAACTAACTGCCACACAACACTGCCTGAGTCTTGGCGCCGGGGCAGTTGCCTTCTTTACCCTGTTGGCAACTCAATCTTGTACAAAAAGGACCTTTACCAGAATCATCCTGGATCAAATGTCAAGTAAACTGCAAACATTTTAGTCTAGTCTTGCTATAGGCAAAAATCACATACTGTAGACTTGAGGGAAAACTACTTAATTTGAACAAAAAAGGGACAACTGAAGACACGAGTTGAAGCCACAAGACAAATACTACGTCAAACACAAAAACAACCCAGTAGTAGGCATGTAAAGACTACAAGAGAGATACTAGATATAACTGCAGAAAACACAACTTGGACAAATTAGCTCACAGGGACAAAGTACAGCTAATGTATGGTGGGCTAAAATCTAGGGAGACCTTAAAAAAAGGTCTCAGACTTCTGGACTTCTGGGGTCTACAGGAGTTAGTGGTAACACTTTATAATAAACATAATTTATAAATGGTAAATTGATAGTTAATTAAACTAAGTTAATAGTTATTTTACTGTTAACAAACAATGAAATGATAATTAATAAAGTTTACTAATTATTAGTAATGCTATATATGTTGTTATTTTATCATTAGTTTGTATAATATGAAATAATTAGTTTATAAATTATATATTATATCATAGCTTATAAGAGACTGTATTAAGTATTCATTTGTGATTTCCAAATGATTTGTAAACCGTTAAGAAATCGTTTGTAAAATATCTATAAGCATTACATAGATGGACCAGAAATCAAATATTAACTATTGACAAACTATTAACTATCTATCTAAATAATGTTTATAGACACTTTAAAAAGTATCTATAAACCATTTAACAAGTTTTTAGAGTCATCAGTTGTAACTTTATAATAGCCATCAAAATAATGTTATTATTTTTAATTATTATAATATATTATAATTTAATTATATTTAATTATTAACAAAAATGATAAAATATCTGGTCAATCTATCTATGTAATGTTTATACATGTCTTACAAAAAAATTCTTAAAGGTTTACAAATAATTTCATAATCATTAACAAATACTTATATATATAGTATACAAAATGTTATGTACGCAACTGTTAAAATAACAAATTACAGCATCACTAATAATTAGCAAACATAATTAATTATCATTTCATTGTTTGTTAACAGTAAAATAACTATTAAACAATTTTAATTAACTATCAAATAAATGATGGTTATTATAAAGTGTTAACAAGTTAGAGTTTACAGTGCAGTCGGTAGGTATTCGGACAGTTGTTTTGGCTCTGGACTGCAGCACTAGGAGAGTGAAGTGAGCTTTAATTAGAGGATTTAGGAATTAAAGCCCTATTATTTGCTGCACTGTCCAAAATTGGAGGTACTATGTATGAAAGGGCTGTGATTCCTACACTGCCTTCATTCACCTTCAGCACTAGTTACTCAAAATGTAGTGTGCTGGTGCACTGAGCCAAAAACAATGAAAATGTGTTCATATGACCAAATACTTGGACTGCACTGTCGTTGGATTAAGACGAGGACAGATCACAGGGGTGTATGTTACTCTTACTTTGAGTAAGGGTGAACCGTTGATATTCCACCGCCGAGTGCTGGGTTTCTTGAGTCGAGACTGTAAAACGTGTGGGACAACAGCATGAGACGTGGAGGGAAAGAGGACTGGGTGGCGCCTGCCCTGCTCCGACTCTTACGAGACTTTTTCCACTACATAGATTCATCTCTGATCACCAAGCAAATCAAAAGGTCTCACTATTCTTATACTGTATGCCCTCCAACCAGCCAAAATACTGACACCTACCTGATGTACCTGTTTGTTAGTGCTGTTAGTCTGGGAAAAGGACCAAATCACAAAACAAGAATGTGACTGGGATTTGGGGGTGATGATAGCGAAGCATCAACAAATACATCTGGGAGAGTTATATCCGTATAACTCCTCAGCTCAGCTGCTGATAATATCTAGTGTGAGACATTCCCAGTCACATTCATGCTCATGTGTAAGCCTCTCATGAACAGGCAACATGCATGTTGCCCAACATGCATAATAAAAGGCAAAGGGACTAAAGAAGCACTCTGTCTCTCCCTGCGGAGACGACCTGGAGGAGCTCGCTGCTAGTCGGGGGGGGGCGGGTGAGCTGGACGCGTTAAAGCCATGTTAAAGATTTTGAAGAGGACTGCGGATGTAGCGCTGCAGCCACCATGTTGATAACCATGAGTTCACAGTCACACTCAGAACGGTGTGCTTAGGGAGGGGAGGGGGGGGGGGGGGATAGGCAGGCTGAGACACACTCATGCACGCACACTACAGCCACACACACACCTGCTTTTCCACTCATTCGAGAGGTGCATCTCTCTTACACGCCCACACACACTTGCGTACAGCAGGTGCAGGACTCAGCGCAGTACCTGGGGGGTAACAGTGGAGAGGGAGGGGCACTGAGAGATGTTTTTGGCTACCTGCAGAGCCTCTATCCTCAGGGCAGCAAGCACCAGCTCCTCCTGGGCCGCACACATGTGGGGTGGTGGGGGGGTGGGGGGTGGGTGGGGTGGGGGTTGATGGATTTTGGGGGTAAGGGAGGGGGGAGTTGCGGCCCAAGGATGAGAGAGCAAAGGGAAAACATATAGAAACTTGAGTTGAGCGCACACACTTGCTGCTGTTCACACACCATCAATCTATTTCACACAGTGAGCTTAAAAACTGCAACTGAGGAAAGAGGAAGGTGAAGAATGGGGAAATGAAAAAGGCAGGATGTAGTAACACAATTGGGAATAACGTGAAAACACACACAATCACATATCAGAGGCCACCAGAGGCGAGGCCTATATAAGGTTCATCAAGAGGGTGGTCTTTCAACACACCTGTAGTTTTTGGGCGAACGCGGTGGGGTTGGTCTCGGCCAGGTCAGGCTCCAGGTACTGCAGGAGGTCGTCACACTCGGACAGCCTGTCTAACAGGGGCATGGCCAGGACTGGAGCGGGGGCTTCCACGGGGCCCTGGCTAGGGGGCTACAGGGGCACCGGGAGGAGTAGGCAGAGGGCAGGGAGGAGGGCAGGGGTCAGCATGGCGAAGCAAAGCGCTGAGTGTTTGAGTGGCAGCATCGGGGGAGCTGAGACAACGAGTTCAAGCTGGGAAGCTAGTGTGGCGGACTGGCTATGTGTTATCAGTGACAAGGGTTTAATGAGATTCACTATGACTGATGGAGGGCCGAGTCACGGCCTAGGATTAAGCTGTGCACTCTCCCCCTTTGTGACTAAACAATGACATGGTGTAAATGTTACAAAATCAAAGCTCTCCTTACATGATGGTGACGAGACACAGGAATGGCAACATATGTGATAACTGCCCAATGAGTTTGAATATCTACAGAAGCGTTCGGCTCACCTGCTCATCCCTCTCCGTGCTCTGCGTTCGGCTGAGCGCCTCGCTCTCTCTCTTCCTGCCCTTGTCCCCAGCGGAGCCCTCGGGACCGGGCCGGGAGCTCAGCACCGGCGTCTTCATACCAGCCGTTATCTGGGCCTCCATCTCCTCAAAACTCCTGCTCATAGTGAGAGAAAGGGGGCAGAGAGGGAGGGAGGGAGAGAGAGAGAGGGACATGGCATTTAATGTACTGTGTATGATGGATGAGAGTGTTAATGAAAAACGTCGCTGGCGCAACTGAACCGCATGCATTATGCAATCCAAATCATTCTGCTTTACAACTAGCAAACTAGACAGTATACTCTACTGTAAATTATGCTTCAGGGATATGGGGCTTCAGAGATTGTGAAATAGAAGACTCTATGCAGAATAGAGCTGCACGCAGTTTTTTAGGTGTTCATAAGTTTGCGCCTACTTTGGCTGTTCAGGGTCATATGGGTTGGATTCCTGGTTCAATAATGCGGAAATGTGAAATGATAAGACTGTGGAATCGTTTGCTTAATATGTCACAATACAGGATCAATAAGGTTTTTCTTTGGAGTAAATCACATAATGCTCCATGGACTTCATGCTATTTTTGAGGAAGCTGAATTGCAATATATGTATAGTAATAATTTATCATGCAACATGAACACAATTAGAAGAAAGTTACTTGCTAGATTTGAAGAAAAATGGTTGAAAGATATATTGTTAAAATCAAAATTACGAACATATATTCAAATCAAGCACAAAAATGACACTGAATCTTATGTTATGCAAACTTATCAAAGAGTCAAAGGTCTTAAGTTGCATTAGTAGAGTTAGGAAAAGTTGAAAATGAATCACATTTTCTTTTGTATTGTCCATACTATGATGAGTTAAGAACTTCTATTTTAAATAAAATGTCTGTTCAAAATCCAGAAATGTTTTGGTGCTCGGATGATGACAAAATGGAATGGCTATTTAATTTGAATGCTTATAAGTTGGCTACTTTTGTTTCTCAAGTTTGGAAAAAACGTCAGGATGGTTTATTTGTTTAGTATCATTTGTAATTTATATTTCTACTCTGGTTTCTGCCTTTGTCTTTTCTTTATTTTCTAAATAATAGTGTCTTGTAAGCCCGTTTGGGCTGTGCATATTATTTATGCATGACACAATAATAATAAAATAAAATAAAACCAGTAAAGCCCTGTAAATTGCAGTGTAAAATACATATGATGTATGAAATACTGCAAAGTAACTACACATAGTACAGAAAAAAAAGCAGGCAGTAGAGTGTGTTGTACCCTGTGCAGGGGGAGCTGGGCTCAGATCCATGTGCACACGTATTCTTGGTTAACTTGTCAGATACCGAGTCCAACTTCAGGTACAAAGACGGCTTCTTCACAGACAGTGGCTACAAGACACACAAGAGAATAAGACAGAATGTAACAGCATAAATGAAGAAAGCACCAAACGTTTGATGGATTCTTTAAATAGCATCAAATACTCACAGGCGAAGCGGAGCCGAGCTTCTCCATGTACTCGATTTCATAGTCTTGCGCTGACACAGAAAGACAAAACAAAGTTTTAGAGGCAGAAGAAGAAACGGAGAGACGTCTCTAGCCAGTGTTGAGCTCAGCTGGACTGATGGGATCAGAAGCTGAGGCGGGACTGTCTGTTCTGTTATTTCATCTCTGACCCAGATGAGTTGAGCCACGCTGCCTCTGGGAAGGGGTGGCTCGTCTGGAGGTCAGAGGTCATTAGAGAACTGGGCCAGCAGGCCGCAACAAAAAAAATCAATAACGTTGCTGGATGAATGAAGAGTAAAGCGTCTGGCTGCTGTAAATGACGGTTTATCCAAACATAAGCTTCGCCCGTCTGCGGTATGCTTTGATCTATGTCGGCATTTATTTGGAAGCAGGTGGCCGGAGGTACAAAGAGGGATCCGAGAGAGTCAGACAGCTAAAGCCTCACCTGGGGTCTCACGAGGAAGGCTGTTCTCGTTAACGAAGGAGGTGAGGTCGCTTGGCTGAGGGAAGTCTTGCTGGTCAGAGTTCAAATCCGCATCCATGTCGTGCAGCGCCGCCCACTTGTGACTGGTGGAGGAGGCCAGCTTCTCCTCGTCTGTGGCGTGGTCGTCCTGCGGGTGGAGGGGGGGAGTTTCATCCACGGGCGTAGGATCCTGCAACGCAGAGGAGGAGGCGGCGGTGACAGAGTCAAGAGGGAAGAGGGAGAAACGCAGGTAGACGACACCGAGAGAGCCGAGTGTACAGATGTGGAGAATTAGGTACGCACCTGGGAGGGGTCAGACATTGGGGATTTCTTTGGCGACCTCTTCACCCTGAAAGTATTACTGAGAAAAGGAAAGACGATCAGACATCAAGATCCAGAGTCACTCAGCGCCTTCAACTCTTTAATAGATCCAGCGGTCACCGTCTGACACCAAGTACTGTGTATTTGCTAAATATCTCAAACATGTGTATAGTTGCAAATGCTAAAATTTGGCTACATCAGCTTTTGCATAAAATGACAACATAATTTGCATAGAGCAGCATTACCATATTTCTGTAACAGGACTACTTACTGTAGTCTATGTGTGGCTGAAATGAACAGAACAGTGACATGTTTGTGACGAGGGTTGAATCTACAGTTAGTAACTGCACGGTAGTAGTCGTAAATGAATGTTATGATAGTTTACTTTTCACACAGGTCGACAAATAACACAGATCCTAGACAGGCATGTATTTGGTATTGTAGCAGGTTAGTAGGGATATTGATGCAAACAAAATCTATTACTGTAGATTAACTGTTAGTGGAAGGTTTTTTTTACTTTTGCTACCTCTGTTTTCAATTTATAGATCCCATAAAACACGGATTCTCAGAGGGTTTGTAGAGGAGTGGAATTTACAACAATTATCAGGAGGCATCATCCTATTTCATCCTCTAAATTTAATGCAAAAGACATATCTGATAGAACTGAGCTGAACATTTCTGCACCTTGTCACTAAAAAATGTTTTAGGCCCAGTGTTTCATGCTTATAATTCTTAACTGAACTCATTAGGAATTAATATAAATGGGACAATAAACCCCCAAAACTATGTATATCTATAAAAGTATAATCATTATTAAATGGTTTTAGCTTTTTCAACAATAGCCAACAATGAACACAAGAGGGAGCTCAAGCACCTCCTTGCAGATGGGACACAGTGGTATTGTGGTCAGTAAACACACATCTATAACAAAGAAAGACATCTGTCAGCTTTAGTAGAAAAAAGGTAATGGAATATTTTATAATAAAACAGAATTTGTTCAATACTTACCCTTTTGTTTTGGAGTAAGTGCCGATAGAAAACTATTAGCATCTGTTCTAAATGTTGTAAAGAGTGACTGCTAAAGGCAGCAACACAACAAACTCAGTAATTCATCTCTGAGTGTTAAGTTTGTCATTCAAAAGCACCTCAATTAACACTATTGCACTGACCTCTATTGGAAGAAGGTTTCAAGCTGTTTACACTGCTGACCACACCCAACCGTGATGCACTTTTTGTGAACTGTGCTATATTGTACTAAATCAGTGGTTTTCAAAGTGGGGTCCTTCAGGAGGTCTCCAGCAAAAAAGGGAATAATTTATTCTTCCTTTCATTCCATCCATAACACAGCGACAGAATGTATGACTATTTTGGTGCCATACAGTTTCTGTAGTAAAACATCTAAAAGAAAAAATCCTATCAGATGGGAGACTCTAGCACATAACCTTATCAAATGGGGGTCCTAGACGTGAAAAAGTTTGGGAACCACTGTACTAAATGGCTGCATTATTAGAATTCCCAGCCTGTGTGTGTGTGTTTAGTGACTCTTTAAAATTATGTTTAAATGCTCTTTGTATTTTTTTTAAACTTGTTCCTGCAATTATTGAGATAATGTACCAAGTTTGGCTATACTTATTGTACCATGATGTTTTTGAATTGGCGCTTTCGTGGGCGGGATTGTATCGTATATAATACAGAAGTTGAAACAAAACTGCAAACGGGTACGTCCTGTTAAAATGGGCAGGATTAAAAAAGTTGAAATGGAATCGTTTGATAGGGATTGTGATGTTTCTGTTAATAGGAAAAGGGACAACAGGGCAACATGCTGCTTTAAAAGGAGCCACGTGGAATTAAGAGTCAAAAAAGGGATCGATGGATGGTTGCGTTGTCCCTGTACTTACAACAGACAACACAGAGAAGACACACCCCTGGACTTCCTGTGACATATGAGAATACACAGACACAGGTGACAGAGAGACAGACAGAGGCATAATAGACAAGAGGACCACATACAAACACAGACTAACCTCACCGACAGAGATGCAGACTTCCCTACGCATGAATACAATGTTCTGTGTGGACTCTCCCGTAAATGTACGGCCGTGTGGTAATAAGACTGTGAACTTACGATTTGATAGGAGTTTTCTTCTTCTTGGCGGGTTTGTTCAGATTTTGGTCCTGCAGCTCCCCGATGTTGTCATTGTCATTTTCATTGTCGTAGTCATTGGATGACAGTTCAAAGGAGGCAGAGGCCTTAGGAGGGGAGTTGGCCATCTTATTGGAGGATTGGAAAGGGTCTACGGGGTCATCAAAGTTATTGGCGTCAAAGGAATAAGACGGCCTGGATAGTTTGGGGGAGTTGGTGATGCCTTTCTTGGAATTAAACGGATTGAAGCTCGGATCCTCCCACTTGTCATGTTCAAACTTGTAAGATACCGCAGGAGCCGGGATTTCCTCCTCGTTACCATTGTGGGTTGCTGGAGGGTCGTTGTCCAGCGGCTCCTTCTGCGCCGGGGGGGCCTTCTTCAGCCCCAGCTTTGATTTCCTAAGAGGCATCTTCGCACCGGGCTTCTTGCCCACTTTCTTGGGTGGGGGTGGAGAGGCCTGGCGTGGCGCCTCACTGCCCTCCTCAGAGTAGTCAAACTCCAGCCTTACGGACTGACGCTTGGGGAGGATGGGTTGCTCTTCGGGGTTGCCGATTGGCTCTTCACGAGGAGCTGGGCGACACGGCTCCACAGCAGAGACGGGGGGACTCTCTGGGGGGGTGGCAATGGGGGCACACACAGGACCTTTACGAGCTAGATCAGGGGAATTGGCGACTTTACTACCTCCGGTATTGAAAGGGTCGATGTTCTCAAAGTTATCTGGATCCCATTTGTAGGCGGTACTAGGGGGGATGGGGGATTCGTCTCTGTCCGATGGACCACCAGGGAGAGGGGTCTCCTCCTGGCACAAGGGTAAGGCAGGGATGACGAGGCTCTGCTGCTCTTGGCCGGTATGATTGGTCTCCTCCGGCACAGGAGGAGGAGTCTCCACGCGGCTCTTCCTGGTCCTGCGGAGGGTTCCTCCGGGGCTCGGGGTCGCAGATCCTCCCTCAGCTTCCTCCCGAGGCAGGAGAGGGCTGGCAGTTCGAGGCTTTGCCCGCTTCTTTATCTCTGGGGTGCTGCTGGACGAGGCTGGCCTCGGACTCTCTGGGTTGGAGTTCTGTCTGAGAAGAGGCTTCTTCTTCACAGACCCAGAACGGACTTTCTTGGGCCTGTGGAGCGTCCCCGGGGCGCTCTCGGTGCCCACGCTGAAGGATTCAGAATGTGGACGGAAGCCTCCCGCTGTTGATCCGTCCAACAGACCGGCGCCGTCTAGTTCTCCTCCCTGGAGGCTGTGCGAACGGGTCAGAGTGTGACTTGAATCTCCAGCAACCTCGATGTTGTATTGGCCACTGGCTGCAATGGGCTTGTCCTCATCAAAAACAATGGACGGGGAACGGCATGGTCTGTCAGCCGAAGTCAATTCAGAAGCAGGATCACTGACTGAGGCGTCTGCTACTGCAAAAGACGGAGAGACGTAACGTAAAGAGCTGCTAAAACGGCATAAAATCAAAATGAAACTGGGATCATCATATATTTAAACTGGTTTGTGGGTGAGCTGCAGGTGTGAACAAGGAATGGAGATAAAAGCAGCAGTTGGCTTATGACACATCCAATTACAGAGATGAATGTGCGATAAATAATTCAATAAGAGTCTCTCAGTTGGACAGAAAGTCGTGAAAAATAACCACATGAGAGAATTAGAGACTAAACCGATTGGTCAGCCATTCCTAAATATCCCAGAAGCCCCAGTTTTGTGCAGTGGAGATGCTCGTCTCAGCAAAGCCAGATGGGAAATACTGCTTTATTCCACTAGATGGTGCAACAAGACTTTCTTTCTTACACCTGCTTTTTTTTTAGGATGCTGTAACATCAGCATCACACTGTATCAGAGCTACGCACATCATGGCATCATTTTCTTACTCTACCTTTGTCACCGGACGTTAGTTGCTGAGTTGGGGGCTCTACAGGAGAAACAGCCTTCACTGGAGTTGTGGCTTCAGGGGTCTCAAACGCTCCATCAGAGTCTGAACTCCTATAACAAAAGACGAGCATACGTCAGACTGACATCACTTCAACTGTATGTGACTGTATCGGGATCGTTGAAGTCATCATGTGAGGGTGAGCTAATGAAGCCCAAGAAAGCATATTATTCTTTAGTGCTTCAGGTAGTAGAGGGCAGCAGGTGCAATTTCCTGTAGTGTGTATGGCCCCAGGTTTATGTGTTTTCATTTCTTTTATGGCTACAAATGAAAACGCTGAATCTGCAGTGAGGTGACAGATAACGACACATCTGAGACACAGGATTACCCAACCTCAACACACACATGCAACACCCATACACACACACACAAGACCACCTCAAGATCTATATCACAGACATGACATAGATGGGTAGGGACTGAGCGGAACACTGAGCTGAAAACAGACATTTCTGCATGACAATGAGCTGTGAATAAAAATCACAATGTTATAAGCGAAAGCCATATTGATTGCTTTTCCTCACACACACACATACACACACATGGCGAAGCTCACCAGACACCCTGACTACAAAGGTCCATGCTCCCGTTGATCAACGTATTATCTGACGGTAACTGGCCTCCTGTCTCTCACCTCTGTCTGAGCGTCTCCACGCCGGCACTGACCATGTTGTCGTGACGTGAGCCCCAGGAGAGACTCCGGAGGAGCCCCAGAGCCGGATCCGAGCCCGGGCTGTCCCCGTCTCCTGCCCCACCCAGCAGTGTGTCCCAGCCCCAGCGAGCCCACTGCAGTGGAGACAGAGCCTGCCACGTACTCACTGCCATGGCTGCCGGCAGGGCTGCACCTCTCCGCACCACGATGCTACTGCCTGACACACGCAGGTAGACGACCACCGCCTCTTTCCTAAGATGACGACTAAGACCACCAGATCTGACCTTTCTCTTCCTTCTCTAATTTTTTTCTCTATAGTCTAATATCTCTTTGTTTCTAATCTACAATCTCGGTCCTTTCACGTTGCTCCTCTTTGTCATCTGTAGCCACATCAGTCTGTCTCTCCACTCCTCCCCAGTAGGAACTGATGCCTCCCAGTCTAAATGAGACTGGCTGCAGAAGCCCACCGCCTGCATACTGTATATTCTGGTACTCTCTCTCTGCTCTCTCTCTCTACTCTCCTCCCTCCCTCTATCCTTCTCCTCCTGAACCACGTTGCTGTATCCACACAGAAGAAAAGGCAGCCCACTGCCCACCAGCCAAATCTGCTCTAATAAAGCTTGCTCATTACATATGCCACCACTTCATCTGATGTATATTCCCTGTCCCTTTATCTCTACCATAGTGTCCTTTTCTGCCTAAATCACTTAAGAAAATGAAAATAATTTTGGTCACTGCAAGGACACACCCAGAATGTGCTCTACAAACCGGGCTCATTATCACAGACACACTGAAACTGAAGAAACACATCTTTTGATAATGACTGATAACACATCACTGGACAGTATAATGAAATGAGTCTTCTACAGTAATGAAAAATGCAATGACTAGAGGAAACTGTGCCATTATTATGAATAGGGCTGCAACTAACAATTGTTTTCATTGTCGCATAATCTGTCGATTATTTTCTCGATCAATCGATTAGTTGTTTGGTCTATAAAATGTCCGAAAATGGTGAAAAATCAGTGTTTCCCAAAGCCCAAGATGACGTCCTCAAATGTCTTGTTTTGTCCACAACTCAAAGATATTCAGTTTACTGTCATAGAGGAGTAAAGAAACCAGAAAATATTCACATTTAAGAAAATGGAATCAGAGAATTTTGAATTTTTTTTTTCTGAATTGCTCAAATCGATTAATCAGTTATCAAAATAGTTGGCGATTAATTTAATACTTGACAACTGATCGATTGATCATTGCAGCTCTAATTGTGGACCCCCATATCTCTTTAACACACACACACAAATACAAGAGCATAGACGGGAGAAGAGACGAGGACCCCCTTAGTTAAATGACACTTCCTTTTCTATACTCTATATTGATCTGGCTAATCTATAGGGATTCACCTCGAGGCATTCAGCATCCTGTGGAGGGCCTTAATCATAGACACACGCATCAAATGTAGTATGAAAGAAATGGGGGGCCTGAAATCACCATCTAGCCATCAATACGACCGATGCAACAAAAATCCAGAGCTGAGACATTTGTGTTTATGGAGGAGGCTGGCAATAAATGTATTTTGCTGTCATGGGCAATATGTCCACTGTCCCCGGGGTCACATCGCAGCAGAGATGGAGGTTCCTCTAAGCCAACAATATGGCAGGAGGAACATATTCTACTTGTGCTGCAATGTGCTCCAATGAGAAATCCAAACAATCCATCAGGCTACACAAGCTATAAAATGGGATGTGATGCCTGTTTATTACATTTTTTATATATTAAATCTTCAGCTCAAAAGCCTTAAAAACACCTCTATTACTTCGGAGGGTGGTGCGATGCAAAAACGAGACAGCACATGGTAAAGACGGGGAGCCAGAGCTGTAATCCCAGTGAGGGGCCAGTGTGTCCCAGCAGGATAAGACTGGTCTGCCTGGAGATCCATCTGGATCGGTCACTGGGAACCAGGATAACAGTGTCAAACGGTCTGACAGGCAGCTCTAAGGACAGGATCCATATATAATAAGCACACACCAAACAAATTCTCCCATGAAGACCTACGAGAGATTTAGCTCTCTGGAGATTCAGTTTTGCTGTGTGGTGTTAAAATTAGCACATAAAAACTGCTTCTTTGAGGACGGAAGGAAATAAAACTGAACACAGTGAGATAATGTGGCAATTAGGGCTCATTTCATTGCTCCGTTTATGTCCTTCGAAGAGGACATTTTTCATGTGACTGCAAACACTGTGTTGCTATGGTAACAGGAGGTTGTTCCCGCCATATGTTCCACGTTGGAAGGAGGGGAAAAAAATGGCGGCGCACAGTCCAACACAAACACACACAACCGAGGATTGCCGAACCAACGAGGTCCGGTGAAGCGTTACGTGATGTAGAAAACACATAAAGGCACATTGCAGATTTATGAGGCAGGCAGCCGCTGCATCAGCATTATTCTGTTCACATGAACTGAAAAAAAAAGACAAACAGCTTATTTTTTGGTGTATTCTCTTCTGTTCCTCGCAGAATGGATAATATTGATTATTCAAATTTAAACAAATGGCATCTAATAGACATGAAATCAAAAGGAGTGTTGTAATTAAAGAAATGAATAAGGTGAATAAAAATCTGTGTTAATGCAGTCGTATTCTCTTATGTGATCTGGTTGCAGACAAAACATAGAAAGAGAAGAAGCAGCGTGTGGGTGAGCAGTCAGGGTTTGGGGGCGAATAGAAACAAAGGGAGCAGCAGTTAATAGCAGCCTCTCACAGGCTGAGATGACTGCCTGGAGACAGAAACTCTGCAGCGCGAGGCGGGGAGACGCTGCATTTCAGACAGCCAGACGTGTCTCTGCTTCCAGCCAAATGCAACTAAACCCTGTCTAAACAGCTTTCACAGTGCTGGAGTCAGAGCCGTCGCCAGCCCCGGGGAAGAAAACTGGGCTACGCCGACACGTAAACCCAACACCACCTGTCTGTCCTACATATACACAAAACATTTAAGATATTTGCCTTTCAAAATGAAGCACTAATCTGCTGTTTGCAAAAAAAATAAAGAGCAAAATTTGATCATAATTTAAGGGCGATAAAGAGGCAACTGTGATTAGATGAAAGCTGATGGGAAAAGAAAGAAGAAGAAGAAGATAGGAGGGATGAATGGACGCAGGCTGCTGGTCTCCAAGCAGCTGTGTGATTAGCCTCAATGGATTAACTGCCGCATGCTCCCTCCATCGTCTCTCGGCTGTCAAACACCTCTAAACCCTCTCTGTCTGATCTCCACTATCATCCATCTCTTTCCATTACACTCCTCCTTTACCTTTAATTCCCTCGCCTCCTGCTCCATCTCTACAACTCATCATCCCTTTGTTATCATCTCCTCATTTAGCGATCCCTTCCCTCTCAGCTGTTTTGAAATTTCAATATCAGGTTGATTTTTGATCTGCTGTAAAGAATCTGCTACTGCCTGTCTGTCCGACAAAAAAGTAAAGAACAGCAGCTTAGTCAGAGGTAGGTTTTCATCAGTATAAAAATGGGCTATGTTGCAGCACTATAAATCTGTCACATGCTTTGCGTTACCTAATGTCAGTGACAAAACAATGATTAATGAATAAACTGTATTAGTTAAATTATTAGAAATGTACCTGAACAGAAACATTGTGAATATACAATAGGGAAGTAAATATTTTACAGCGTCTACTTTGATAAATGTCTAGTAAATGTCTGTTTTGTTCTGTATTGTGAAAAGAAGGAAGAGAGTACAATTTTATAATAATAAAATATGAAGTTAGGGCTGGGCAATATATTGATATTATATTGATATCGTGATATGAGACTAGATATCGTCTTCACAGTAAAATGATGTAATTTTCTGAACTCACCAGTTCTAGCTGTTTTTTTATTTACCCACTTAGCCATTATATTGTCATTACTGATGATTATTTATCAGAAATCGCATTGTGTAAATATTCTGTAAAAGCATCAATGGTCAACCCTATAATATCGTCAAAAATCTTGTGATATTTGATTTTCTCCTTATTGCCCAGCCCTAGAAGTTTTACTATGAGACTGTCCATCACTGTATACAGTCTCTATAGTCTCTCCTATGAGGTATAAATGAAGAGACCAACAGAGGGAGCTCCTGTGCTTTCATCCCCCTGATGAATGAGTGTCTGGATAGAAAGTATTACATCATAGGTCCTGAACACCACACTGTGAAAACACCACAACAACCTATTTTCAGTTTACAAGAGCCTCTCCAGTTCCTACACAGATGCGATGTGGTGGGCAGGGAGCAACTTATTATAGAGGCTTTGTATTATGGGAAAAGAGCACAAAGCAGCTCTTGCAAATCCTCTGCAAATGATTCTTCAACTTCAGGAAATTAAATGTTATGGAGAATCACCCTGCACCTTCTGCAGGTCACATAAACAGAGCAGACGTCTCATCTCCATCCAGACTGATGTCAACTTTCAAGTCTGGCGTCCCCTTTTATCCAAGAAATCCACTCAAAACAAAGAAGCCACTGAGAAAAAAAGAGTGTCAGACTAAGATTATCTCTAATACCTCATCGAGCCTAATCTGAGACTCTGACTGCAAGCAGATGGCACATTAAACAACAACAGCGCCAGGTCTGTGAGTCAGAGCACCGGTGAGGAGGGGGTTAAAATATCTCTCCATTTTGATGATGAAATCAGTTCATTCAGTAGTATCCCAACCCCCCCATCAGTGCAGACACAAACAAACCGGTAGGAGTGTAACGATACATCGATCTGGACTGATGTATCTATTCAACGATCAACGATCCAATATTATCAATGCAAAGTGAAAACATTGATACATATCATCATCATCTTTAAGATAAACCTTTATTTTGAAATTCTCATGGTACGTCTACATTATCAATTTCAGTCCAAGAGCGCTTCTACAAAGCCCAGTAATAAAATCGTCAAATCATATTTTAGTTGCATTTTGTGAGTGGACATAAATGTAACTGAATGTGTTAAATAGAGAATATGATATTGTCTCATATCGATCACAGGCCCCTGAATTGAATCGAAATCATATCGTGGCAGACTTTGTGATATCAGAAAATATCGTATCGTTGTCCGTAGAATCGATATATAATATCGTAATATTGTGTTGAAACTTGCAATTTACACCCCTACAAACTGACCACTCATTTTAGATTTTAGAATAAAATGAAGAGAAATAAAGAAATCCCAAAAACATAATTTGATTCATCACCTTCACTTGACACTTCCAGATCAGAGCCCTACAGTGCTTTTGATATGTGAATGCTTTATATACTGTAAGTGCTTTTGACAGCATTACACAACTCAGAGTGAACTCAGTAAAAGCTGTATTATTAATGGTTGGGATGGTGGACACGGTGCATCTGTTCTGCACACCTGAAGGAAAAAACACCCCTACTAATTCAACAATAAGAGTCTGCAATTTTCTGTTGATATACTTAGAAAACTATTCACTCCTCTGCGGTCTGAATTTAGCAGAGTTTTAAGATGAAAAATGACTTATGTATTAGGCTATGAATCATTAATTTCTATATCTCACACACACACACACACATGCAGTCACACCATTTCCCTCATCCCTCTCCTCTGTTTCCCCTGATCCCTCTTCCCCTGTGCAGCAGTGTGTCTGAGATATAAATAAAACACAGCAAAGTGGGGCACTCTTGCTCCGTCTCTCTGCCTCTCTAAACTCTCTCTCTCATCCGCTGATAGTCCTGAGTTATCTTCTCCCACCCCCACACAGCGTGCTCTATTTCAACACCGTCACCAGCTCCTGCTCCCAGCGCGGCGGTCGCGTCCTCCTTCACACAGAACAAAAACATCACACCACCAGCCTCCCGACGGCTCCTACCCAATGTACTCATTGCCTAATTCTGCTTCCCACAGGCTCTCCTGAAGCACTATCATGTCTCATCCATACATACGGTTTTGTAGTCGAGGCACACTGGTGCAAATGTGTCTTCGCACGTGCTCGGATCCTCTTATCCTTATTTACATCACCAAAGCAAACAACAACAATGATGACGTGCTCTGTTGTGGTGGCACTGGATTTTACAGTCTGAGAAGGATTTATGGCAGTACGCATGGAGAGATAGAGTACTGAAAAACTGAGGGAGAACACAATGTCTCACAGAGGTGTTTGTCAGGCTTCATCCTGCAACAGTAAATAACACCAAACATGGCAACCCAGTCACAGGTGATTGCATTCTGCATAATAAATCATCCTCCACGGTGAGCATCTACGCTCTATGGAGGGCCAGTTTATAGCCATGAATAAATAAAAACTAAAAACTTCTGCTAAGCAGAATCAGTTGGATCTTTTAAAGAAAGTGATTTTCTTAATTTTTATCACACCTCTGATCACTGAGCACGAATGCAGGTTAAGTCGAACTCACATGTGTTCTTGAGAGGGACAGGGGGTCTCTCCTTGCTCCATGGACTCGTTGGCTCCCATCCTCAGCTAGCTCTGCCCCCCCTGCCTGCTCCTGCTCTCCAGCCACCCTCCACATCCACCTGCTCCCCCCCGACTCCCCCCTCCAAAACTCCCTCTCCTTTCTGGTCCTTCCAGAGGAGGCAGGCAGCCTGAGTCAGAGGAGGTGAGCACCGGGCTGAGCTTACTGTGCTGCTGCTGCAGTGCAGAGGATGAGCGAGTCCTGCTCGCATCAGGAGCAAAGCAGTGGATGATTCACTTTATGCACATCAGCATCCCTGAGCCTCTGCTGCTTACTGAATATTCCTGTCTCTCATCTGGCGGTAAAAGGATGCAACACCAGGAGGAATAAAAAAATGTCAACAGGAGAATAATCCAAAACAAATAGGATGAAATAATCCTGTTTTCTTGCCGTCTTGCATGAGTGTCTGATGTGCTTCCTCTCTGTTTGGCTGCTGATATCGCTGAGCTGTGTTGCTGCCTCCTCCCCCCCTTCTCTCCTCCACTCTCTCCCCTGACTCCAGCCTCCTGTGCCTTTAAAAAGACAAGCAGCTTTTTCTCGTACGCTACCGCGACCATGCAGGGGAGCCAAACAATAGCAGACCCCCCAAAACCCCCCACTGATTAACAGGCGCTTCCTCTTTCACTCTGTCGGTCCCCTTCTTCGACCGTATACCTCTCAACACTGCCTTTCTCCTGCCAGGATCCCCCCTCTCTCACCCAGTGACTTGCACGGTGAAAACGTCATTTTTGTGCCTCCTTTTCACACAATGGAAGCTTCCAGCACTCAGCGTGGCCAACCAGAGTGATGCCCGAGGTAAACAATAGACTCTGAGAAACTATGCGTGTGTGTACCATTCAAGTCCGACCCTATTATATTCCCTTTCATTCAAGCCACTCTACCAGGAACTCTGTACCAGCACACAATAACAAAACAAGCATTATGAGACCAAAAAAAAGGAAAAAAAAAACAACTTTTAAAATATTATATTGCATGTTATAGAAAACTAACACAGAAAACCCATTATAAGACTCAAATGTTAAAGATATGCATATATATGAATTATAGAAGCTTAATCCAGAGGTGACATACTTTGCTAGAGAGGCAGGGACATATGCTATACATTACTAAATGAATACGGTCTCTGCGTTTAAATCCCTGGACAGCAGGCTGGGTTGGTGATCTAATTTACCGGCACTCTCATCAAACATTGTATTGCATCAAAGACTGGAGGAGCAATAATGACATTCTGTCCAGTGGTGTCGCTCCAATTTCTCTTTTCTTTTTAGACATCTGTGTGTGTGACAGACGCAGGAAATGTGTCCTAAGGGATGGGAACAGGTTCTGCAACATTCCCATTGATGGGAAAGAGGCGTTGGAAATATGAGAAGAATAAATCTATTGTACACTACATGGGAAAGTGAGGAAACGAGGGCTCGCTACAATAGCGACTCCAGCCTGAAGCTCTTGTAGTCGCACAAAGTTGCTGTACGCAGGTTTCAGGTGTCGTACCTCTGCCTATGTGGACTAAAAAGACTCAATCTCCAGTTCCACGTCGAACATAAACCCCAGTGTTCAAGTCCAACATAACACCACATTTGAAAAGGGGAGTGTTTGCATGTAAACATGAAGTCCATTAACGGATGTTCACAAAGAATATCGATGTGATTCCAGTCTCGGGTGGGCCTGTTGGTCGATGTTTCACGGCCCGAGGGGACAAGTAAAGACAATGCCCACGCACAACTCCCAACACAGACCCCTGCTAAAGCCAAAATATTGATTGCTACTGCCATCCCTACCCCCCATACCAGTTCAAAGATGTATCTAGGGCAGAAAAGCATGCACGTGTGAAGTACAAGTTCCTACTGTATCGAATGACTGACATTAACATCCTTTCTGTGTTACTGCTTTAAGAGCCTGACCTCACACTGCTGTTTCAACTGATGAAAATGAAGAAATAAAAAATTCAACAAACCCAGGCACTGGAACATATGGCTGTGGCAGGTTTTTCCTGAAAGATTCATAACGGCGCTCGAGAGGAATCAGGGTCACTACGATCCACATATGTGTAGCCTGCAAAGGGGGGGTTGAATGTAATAGTGTAGGCTTCTATAAGCAGGCAGTGATGGTGCACAACAATTTGTGGTCGCAAGGGCGCGGGTTGAAGCTTAGTGGGAGGACTGGCAAAACTTTGTTTAGTTAAAGCATGGAAGTAGAAAAAATATAACCTCTACGTACCTGTGGAATGGGTTTTGGTTGTGTTTAAAAAAAAATTAAAAGCATGTTAAAGGGACTATTTGTAACTTATCACGCGCATAAATCATAACGGGTCGGAATCCCATGCGCGCTCGCGTGTGGGTACGCGCTGCTCCTGCTGCCTGCTCCTGCTGCCTGCTTGCACACCGCGCTCGTTCTCACCCGCTCGGCTCGCTCCAACTCCACGTGCATGCGCGCACACTACACACTGCAGAAGAGTTAGTTTAGCTCTGAGAATATCTAGCGAATGTGCAGTGGACGTTTTTGCAGAAATAAATGCTGCAGCTCCTCCAGACCAACAGAGGTTTCCCGTGTCTTGTGAAGTGACGGGGCTCCACAGCGAGTTACGTTATCGTCCCGACCGGGTGTCGGTGTCTCCCCCCCCCCCGACCGGGTGTCGGTGTATTCCCCCCCGTTCCCTCCGCGGTCGGAAGGCTGAGAAAGGAAAAGCCAGCACTAGAATCAGCATTGATCCATGGAGAGACCTTAGTCTGGTCAGCTAACAATACTGCCAAGCAGGTGAAATACAGAGTGATATTGTGTGTTAGCTGACGTGTGTCGCCTCACTGTTTAGACCGGTGCTCGTTCATGTCAATGTAGCGCGAGCACAAGCGCGAGCGCGAGCAACAGGACGCTGACTTTCGTTGACATTGCGGCCACAGGTGTCGCTGTGAACAAGCAATTTCTGATTCTTACATATAGCCCCTTTAAGTCAGAATTAAATATGTTAAGTGGTATTTAAGAAGGCGGTCTTTTTTAAGAAATGTTGAGGTTGAGGAGAATCGATTGGTACCATGTCAGCATGTCAAGAAGAACGCTAAATAACACTCCAAAATTACGCTAAATTGTGGCAAGGAAAAACTGGCATGGCCATTTTCAAAGGGGTCCCTTGACCTCTGAAATCAGGATATTTGAATGAAAACTCTGAGATGAACAAAGTGAAAACTGCATCTTATTAGATAAAACAGATGATCAAAAAAAAAAAGTAATCAATCGCGATATATTATCACAATACTCAGCATATCGTGAAATGTTTAAATCGCAATTAGATCGTATCGTGACTTAAGTATCGTCGAAATATCATATCATGGATCCACTGGTGATTCCCACCCCTAACGGGTACAGTCTCAAAGATTGCCAAAGGCTCAAATTAAACAAGAAAAACAAATAATATGCCCCTTAGTTTGGCACTGCTAAACTCAAAGACACAAGATTATTCAAACAACCCTAAGCAAGTAAAAATGCAACAAACCTCAGAAAGGACCACAATACCAAAAAAGGACCAAAATAGTGAATGAAAGATACACTATGACAGTGTAGCAGCTCCGCAAGTGACATGCAGTTCAAATGTGTTTTGGGGAATCCTGATTTTAGCTATCTGTGACAGGACGCTGGTTGCAGGTCTGTCCTTCTCATCCACCTGCTGAACAGCTGCTGATCAGACAGAGTAAGAGCCTGCAGCTCTGTTTCTCATATACCAAGAAAAAGCTGCATTGCTCCCATTACAATCAGTCGTGGGATCAGTTTCCTGAGGCCATGTCTACAAAACATCCACTTCAGACGGACTTCATCCGTCTGCGTTGACAGTATATCTTCTTACAATATAGTTTTGAGATTAGGTGGCATTCCTTCTCTTTGTGTCATCAAAGTAAATGATTAAAGCAATCAGTGGCACTTCAATGAGAAACCTCAAAAAGAAAGTTTTAGATACCCATCGACCCATTATCTCAATCACAGACATGTATTGTGGGCATGTGGAGAAGTAAATGAGGAGGGCTAGCTGTTGTAAAATGCAGTGCTTTTATATCTGGCTTTCTCTACAGTCTCAAATAGAAAAAAGAGATTAGAATTATCATAAATTATGAAGACGGTTTTGGGGGTTTTCAGGGGAATCCAGAAAAACAACAAGAACCAAGGCGCTCCTCACTTTAGCTGTCATGGACTGTCTTCACCACAGGAAGCATGAGTACAAAATGTGTAGGAGTCACTGACAAATTAATTATTACCTCAAAAAAGAAAGCCTGACTTGTGTTTTTTAATTTCACAGAAGGATGTAATTATTACTCATCCAACTCTCAATGAGTCATTCAGGAAAAAGCACATCAAATGTGTTTGTTTTGGGATGACTAACATTTCAATTATCACATGGTGAAGGAGGCCAATTTTCTATTGGAGGAGGCAAGTTCAAGGCCTTGTGCTGGCAAGCATTTGCCCAGCTGAAGTGCCCTTGAGGGTGATGATATAATAACATGTCATACAATAAATGTCTAGCAGCTCCACGGGAGTTGCTTGATACATCATCACTTTATTACCAGTAAAGATTGTATGTTTTAGTATTATTTGCATTGCATATGGCCTTCATACTCAAACAAAGGTACTAGATTAAGAGATTAGTTTATCACAGTGGTTCCCAACCTGAGGTCAAAGATCAGAGGAGGTGTGCCAGGATTTGTCTGCTCTGAGGTTTTCAAAATTAGACGTGCTCATGTATAACTAAAATCATCAGCTTTTCTTTGACACAAGTAGGGGGAGCTTCAAGGGAAATAGGTTGGGAACCACTGCTTTATAGAGTAGTAGTCGCGCTTCTGTGTGTCTGCAGGCAAACAGGACAATCTGTGACATCCAATCAGAATACTCCCTCCATGTGTCGGTACTCCTCTCCTCTCTGTTGCTACCTAACAGTCCTCTCAGATATCATAAATAATATAACAACAATGCCAGCCTCGCCTTCTCAAAATCCAGGTCTTGTCTGAGAAAGGGAGGTGTTTAGGAAGCCAAATAGAATCAACTCATAAGCAAATATGTATAATGCTACACAGAAATCAATACATTGTCTTTTCCAGTTCAAGACTAATGCATACATGAGAGCTGGTGTGTCTCCCTGTGATGCTTTCATACACCGGCAGCATTCAGACAGCAGAGCGCAGACACAGACTGGCACCACAACATGAACACTGGACTCTGTAGAGGGAAAATGCCCTCTGCTGGATGTAAATAACGGTGCACTGTGAAAGTGGCTGAGTCATTCCGTTCGATAAAAGTAAGATTATAAAATAAATTGCAAAGCCAAGAATGATTGCAAAGGAAGTTTAAGTCTTATCAGTGAGGAAGCTGCTGATAGCAAAATAATGAGGAGCATTTAAATGTAACCGGCATCAGTGTTATGAATGAAAATCATTGTGTTCGGTAGCTTGACGTGATGCACAAGCAGCTTAAATGGCAAAAAATCTGTTCATCAAAAATCAATCATATTGTGAAAAAATGTGGTGTGTAAGTGCTCTGCTTTATCCTGTCATATCTAAAAGATCCACATATAAACATTTCACCCTGATGCTTTTGCTATATCCACCATTAACAAGCCACAATTATACAGTATATATTTGAGTTTCCATGACCACTAAATTCATACATTAGCGAAGCCTGTTTCCTGTGAGTTCATGTGGTTAGACTTGCATGGCAATGCTAATCTGTAATTTCAGGAGGTGGTAAAACGGGTTGCAGAAATAGCAGATGAGACAGTTGCTCTGGATTCACTTAGAAAATGGTAATAACGCTGTATGTGATGTATCTGTATCATGATCATAATAGTTTTGAATTTTCAATTGGTTAGCACTCTCAGAATTATATTTCACAATTCCTTATAGGAATAGTGAAACATTTAAGGAAATGTGCTTATTCGCCTTCTAGTTGAGAATTAGATGAGAAGATCGATACCACTCTCACGTCTATACTGTACAGTAAATATGAAGCATGAGCCAGCAGCTGGTTAGCTTAGCTTAGCACAAAGACTGTAAACAGGGGGAAACAGATAGCCTGGTTCTGTCCAAATGTAAAACAAATCCACCTACCAGCACCTCTAAAACTCACTAATTAACACGTTACATCTTGTTTGTTTCATCCACACCGAAAAGTGTAAAACATTTCCATTTTACGGGGGTTTATGTGGCGTACTATTTCTTGGCCGGGAACAGTTGTCAGGCAACCAGCGGAGACTCCAAGAAGTTACTGCAACCAGCCAAGAAATAGTTCAGCACATAGAGGTGTGAGTAGACAGATTTTGTTTCCTTTGAACAGAGCCAGGCTGGCTGTTTCCCCTTATTTCCAGTCTTTATGCTAAGCGAAGCTAACCACCTGCCTGCCAGATACATATTTACCGTGTAGACATGCAAATGGTATCGACCTTCTCACCATACTATCTGAAAAAAAGAGAATAACAGGGAAACAGCATGGATGACTATATTTCCAGTAGTTTCTCTCTCGGTTCAGGCGCTCTGAGAATCAACATCTACAAGGTAATTCAGTGCGCCAGATGTCGATTTAATGCTGTAATTTGACCTGAACTGGGGCTGAAAGGATAAGGACATGGCCACTTTTCGTCAAGTAGGCTAAAGGGACTAGTGTCAGCACTGGACAAATCTACTGTGAGGTCTTACAAATGTAGCCCAGCAGAGGCACGGAAGACAGCTGACACACATATTCACGTCACATTTTTTTTAACGCAACAAATGAGGGATTCATAAAGAATTTCACAGTGGAATGGGAAATGCCCTAATGAACCGGTTCAGTCAGGCAGAGTTCATGTTCATACCTTAAAGGAGGGTGGCAGGGTGCAGGAGCAGGGCAGTGGTCCTCACGCTGGTGAGCAGGAGGTGCAGGAGGGGAGGCAGGGCCTGGAGGGGGAGGAAAGCAGGGAGATGCAGGTGGGGTCGGTAGAGCTTCAGGAGCGTGCCTCTCCGGGGGTGTAGGAGGAGGAGTGAGGAATTCTGTGGTGTCTTGGAGGTGAGGAGGGAGGGCAGGCAGGAAGTGGTGTTCGGAGGTGGGAGGTGGGGGAGAGTCAGGGGCACGGTCACCTCTCTCTGCCTGCTCAGCGAGGGAGGACCTGCAGGGGAGGGAACACAAAACATCAACAGACAGACCGAAACATGAAGGCCAAGTAGGGAGATTCGGAGGACACGCTCCGCTTTCCGCTACACAAATGACAGAAAATTACCTCAAAGTAGAGAAAGACGGAGCACACTGCAATGTGTCGTCACCTAAACCTAGACAGTGACTCACTATGCTCACTACAACCATCCTCAGAATGCGCTGTCATTTAAATTAGATGAAACTCCTCTCGTTAGTCCCCTTACACGATAGTCCATGTTTCCTTCGCTTGCTCTACTTGCCCTCTGCAGTGAAGTAGCCTGCTTGAGGATGTCTGGCTCTGTCATCATTGGCCACCTGGTGGAGTGGATTTGGCACCAATCCAGGCCCGTCTTATCAGGAGTGGTAGGCTCTCTAATCTGACAGGCAATGCGATGGACGCCCATGCAGCTGTTCCCCACTTGGGGCATGCCTCCTGTTTAGCTCTAAAAATACCTCTTCTGCAGAGGAGAGCTTCCCCACACCTCCATCAACTAAAGCACATTATTTACACTGCTCGAGCATCAACATGTCTGCTGCTGAGCTGCACTTTCCAAACGTCCCTTCCAACACATTTTAGACTGAAACTGAGCTCTGTTATTCTCCATCTCCCTCTCTCCAGTAAAGTCAGAACTTAATAACGTTTAATGAGGGCGTGAGCTTTTCTTAAGGGGCGTAGCAAGTCTGGTTGCTATTATAAAAGTACAACATTTACTAATTGATACAGGGTGGCTGCGTGAAGAGGAAACGTCCTACAAATCCATTATGAGTTTTTATTTGGTCCCGTTCCTCTCGTTACAAATCCTCAGTCGGCGACTTGCACCAGCAGGCCGAAGCTATACATATGTCAGCATATGTGGCCAACTTGGCACATGCAGCCTGGAAATAGACACAACCCAAGTCACAACATAGTCAGAGCAAACTGGCATAAGGCTCACTGCTGCCTGTGTAGAGTATTATACTGGTTCAGTGGCTTGGAGATAATGGCAGCTGACCCACTCAGGTTAACAGCTGGAGCTTTCCAACTTCTTCTTCTTCCAGATATGATGTGTATAATCTGGAAGATGATTTATTACCATGACAGAATGAAAGCGACACGTTTAGAGCACACGTGCTATTTTTCAACAACACACTCCCTCACGCCAGTGTAGTTTTACTGTTGGCATGAACACCTGGAGGCTGTCGAATAGAGTTTTTCATTGTTGGTAACTCAGCAGTGTGCGGGGCGTTACTCAGGGGCACCTCATAAGCGCTTCTTGGGGAGGCGAATCCAGATTTTTACAAGGCCAGTCCAGGAATACGTAGTAGTCATTTTCTATCACAGTCCAGATAACAAACCTGATTCTCCAACCTCCACTTACATGACTGAGTATTAAAGGGGAACACTATGCAGCAGCTCCACACTTTATACCCTATGACATCACTAGTTTGAGTTTTAGCACTCTAGTCTTAGAACTTGGGAGAGAGTTGTTCATGTTTACTAATATTTTTTGGACTGTCTTAGACCATAGGATTCTGAAAATGGCCGTAGCTAAGTAGTTAAGTAAACAACAGTGACTTTGCCTGTACTGTATTCAAGCCATACACACACACACACACACACACACACACACACACACACACACACACACACACACAAACACACGTAGCGTAATCTACGGGAAACAGCTGGACGTGAAACACCAAGTCCAGGCAGGGTGTTTAATGATAAACAGAGAGTTGTAAATAAAACCAGCTGAACTGTACTAAGAAAAGTGTTTTTTCTTTTACGATGTAATAATGGCAGGACCATTTCTGTCCGGCAGCCAGCAGCTAGCTCATACTGTCCAGACACACACACACACACATATACTGTAGGCCTACTGCACATTCAAGAACACACTGTATATATTGCAAACACACACTTTATAAATAATCCACCAATGCTCTTCTGCCACTACAGAGATTAAATCATTACTTAAAGGCAGTCTAGTGTTGTTGAATGAATGACAGAGACATTACAGAGAGTATCTACTTCAGTTACGCCAGCAAAAAGGCACATCAACCTACAATCGCCATGGCAACTAGTCTATTTACAGTACAATGTGGGCTATAGCACGTCCTGCTTTCGTTTTACTCCGAAAACATGGATGAGAAATATCCCACATACCAAGCTGAGTAGTCACAGTCATCCCCCAGAGTGTTTCATGAGTAAAAATGGTTTTACAAAAGATTGCATTATATTTTATTAAAACTAGTTGTATAACATTTTAAAAAATGACATATGGCACTTTTATGCCATATGTCATACAGCACATGTCATACAGCATATGTCATACGACCCAAAATAATATATTAACTCTTCATTTCAAAAGTCTATCATGCCTGCAAGATGTTTGGAAAACTCAGAAACGGTAGTTAAACATTAGTTTTACTACCACTGAGATGTCTCGCCAACCGTCAATCAGGCAGCCTCCGCATCAGGTAGCGGAGGCGAGCACAACATGCTCTAACCTGTAACATTTTTTGTGAAGTATACTGTTCATTTCGCAACTTTGTTCCTTCTTTTCTGCCTTCGTCTTTCTATTTGTCCCTCCCCTCCTCCCATCTGGTGAGGTCAGCAGAGACAGAGCGTCATTAGCACCAGTTACCTACACACCATCTGTTGCATCCACCTGGAGGGACTTAAACACTACTGTACACACAGACACACACACACAGACGCAGAGAAAATAGGGCACCCATACTTCTTGTCCACTCACCCAGATCTCAGCCATGGAGGAATCCATCACGCAACTTCAGAGCAAAATACAAGCAAGTGATGGACTTCTGGTCAACTCCAAAACACCAGAGACGATAAGTGTATACGTTCCCGGTCCTTCTCTCCTCTCCTGTCTGTGACTCTGACCGACTCTGTCACACACACTCACGCCGCAGCACATGCTCAAGTGTTTCTTTTGACTCTGGCTTTTGTTCCACTCTGTCTGGTCTGTGCAAATGACTTCAGTGGGGCTGAGTGCCTGCCTAAATTCCTCCCACTACAGGCTTCAGTTCACAAAGCCGCACAGACTGAGCAGGACTGACAGCTAGGACGGCCTCTGGGGGCGGGGAAATAACCATATGTACACACACACACACACACACACACACACAAACACACACACACACACACACACACACACACACATCACTGACCATGCAGTCACATTTCTGTCTCTGGCACACGTACGCGAGTGTAACTTTATCTATTGATGAAACCTATAGTGGAAATAGCACTGTCACTCCTCCTCCCTCCTACTCAGAACAAAACCTTTATGTCTCCAACAGCAGTGATGGGACAAGTGTTGTGACTGACAGGCAGCAAGTGCTACTCTGGCATGTGGGATGGCTCCCGGGCATGCAGCAAACGGCAGGAGAGAGCGACAACTCAAGAGAGATAACTGAGGAAAAGCTAAAGCGAAGTGAAAAGAAAACAGCAGCAACGATTTAACTTAATTAGAATGTCCCAAAAGACATTACTGACATAGTAAATAAAGTGGAAAGATGCACAATGAACAGTCTAGTGCCATATGGAGTTTTTTTTTCCGTAAAAGAATGACATACATGGAAAGTTGGTGTAGCCAAAGGTTTTAAAATGCTTAAATAAATACTGAATCCCCACATGGAAGTCAAACTGGTTTACTATGTGTATTTAACTTGACAACATGAAGGGTTCACTGCCGTTTCACCAACCGGTACAAATGTTAAACCGCCGCAGTCAGCAACAACCTACCAGACGCCCTCGAGGTGTCTGAGAGCCAAACAAAGCCACCAAGGGGACTCTCCGAGCGCATGGAAATCCATTTTAACAGTGTGACAGGCAGAGCCGCTGGGCTGTAAACCACAGGTCCCCCTGCGATTTTGCAAATAAATTAGCTGCAACACAATGTCTCGGCCACATCACTGTTATGGAAATGTTATGATAAGTTTTAGGAAAACTATCAGGTCTAAAAGGTCATATACAAATCATTCTGATGTCTGGTTTCCTGTTGGAAAACCAGTCGACCACAAAATTACCAGTCTCCCTGTAAACCTGTTGTTCTTAATGGGAAAAGGCTATAATCCTTAGATTTTTAGTCCATTGAGGATAACAAGGACATGTTTTTTTAGGGCTGTCAAAGTTTACACGATAACACGTTAATGCAAATTAGTTTTAACGCCACTAATTTCTTTAACGCGTTAACGCATCTTGTGATTTTTAGGTTGTAGCGGGTTCAGTTTTAAAGCTAGAGTTAAGATACTGGCATCATATGAAACTAGAAAAAACCTAAGGAATCCATTGGTACCAACCATGTCATACTAGCTTGTCAAGAAGGAGGCTAAATAAAGGGGTCCTTTGACCTCTGACCTTAAGATATGTGAATGAAAATGGGTTCTATGGGTACCCACGAGTCTCCCCTTTACAGACATGCCCACTTTATGATAATCACATGCAGTTTGGGGCAAGTCATAGTCAAGTCAGCACACTGACACACTGACAGCTGTTGTTGCCTGTTGGGCTTGAGTTTGCCATGTTATGATTTCAGCATTTTATTTTATGCTAAATGCAGTACTTGTGAGGGTTTCTGGACAATATTTGTCATTGTTTTGTGTTGTTAATTGATTTCCAATAATAAATATATACATACATTTGCATAAAGCAAGCATATTTGCCCACTCCCATGTTGATAAGAGTATTAAATACTTAAAAATGTGTGATTAATTTAGGATTAATCTCAATTAACTGTGGACAATCATGCGAATAATCGTGATGAAATATTTTAATCGATTGACAGCCCTAGATTTTTTTTAATCTAGACTGACTGAGCTTTGAAAGAGCAGCAGCTTTATAGGGAAACATTACTCCACAAACTGGTAAAAAGTAAGCTTTCACTGCAAACTCTAGTGTGGGACAATGAGTAGAAGTTGTTCTTGTTTGCTGTTAAAAGAAAGATTTTCAGGAAACACTCATTATGTATTAACCTTATGATTTTAAAAGACACTCACCAGCTCTCCTGTAGCTCCTCAGCAGGTTCCTGGACTGTTTCTGTCGCTGCAGTTTCCTCAGCTGGCACTTTAAACGGCTCCTCAGGTGGGATCTCTACGGGTTTTTCCACTGGCTCCTCTGGCAGCTCACCGATCAGCTCTGGTTCTGGGGGCTCTGTTGTCGTCTTTGTTGGCTCTGGTTCCTCATTATTTGTTGGTTCTGGGAGCTCAGCCGGCTGCTTCGCTATCTCTGATGAAGTTACTTGCTCCCTTTTTGGTTGTGGGAGCTGTTTTGGAGGCTCTTCTTCTTTCTTGGTTGGTTCTGAGAGCTTTACTTTCTTTACTTCTTCTGGGAGCTCTACTTTCTTTGCTTCTTCTGGGAGCTCTACTTTCTTTACCTCTTCTGGGAGCTCTACTTTCTTTGCTTCTTCTGGGAGCTCTACATTTGTGCTCTGTGTTGGTTCTTGGAGCTCTACCGTCTGCTGTGTTGGTTCTGGCAGCTCTACTGTCGGCTGTGTTGGTTCTGGGAGCTCTTCTGGAGGCTTGGTTGGCTCTGGGAGCTCTTCTGGAGGCTGTGTTGGTTCTAGGAGCTCTACCGTCAGCTTGGTTGGCTCTGGGAGTTCTACTCTCAGCTTGGTTGGCTCTGGGAGCTCTTCTGGAGGCTCTTCTTCTTTCTTGGTTGGTTCTGAGAGCTCTACTTTCTTTGCTTCTTCTGGGAGCTCTACCTTTTTGCTCTGTGTTGGTTCTAGGAGGTCTGCTGTCTTCTTTAAAGGTTCAGGAAGATCCACCGGCTTCTTCCAGATAAGATTCAGAGGTGTGATCTCTGTTGTCTTCTCTGCTGCACGCTCCGGTGGTGGGGTCTCCTCCTGTCTCAGGGGAGCAGCTATCTCCTCAGTCGGAGTAAGAAACTCTAGTTGAGGAGACTCCAGGGATGGGAGGGGTCTGGAAAAACAACACAAGAGAAGAGGGGGTTGGAGGATTTGTTGTTTAGTTTACAACACATGCACAAGGAATGATTGGCAAATGACAAATGTTTGGCAACAGAGGCTTGTGTCCCTATGCGTGTGTGTGTGTGTGTGTGTGTGTGTGTGTGTGTGTGTGTGTGTGTGTGTGTGTGTGTGTGTGTGTGTGTGTGTGTGTGTGTGTGTGTGTGTGTGTGTGTGTGTGTGCAGAAGTACTGTAGGTGCCTGTGTGTGTGTGTTTGTGTTGCTGTTGCATTGTGTTTAGAAGTGTGAGAAAAGGCTCATTCTTGCCCTGGAGAGCAGGGCCGATGTCACAGCTGATGTCATCCTTTGAATATAAAGGGCTGCATTACTTCCATTAGACTTCAACAGGCACAGTCATCTGACTCGAGCTCGAGTCAATACAAAGTGCAGCTCTGTGTTTACCTCCTCATTCATATTCATTGTCACGCTGCTCTCTGTAATATCACTCCAAACAAGCCCTGGATGTGGTGTTACTGGAATGCTAAAAAAAAAAACGCAGCAATCTATGAATACTAAACAACTGGTAAATAGGCTGAACATCCCAGACTTACAACCCATGGAAATATCAAAATAAATGTAGATATTTGTCTACCCATTCATAATTCTTTAGTCGTGGTTGGTTACACAAACGTATATCAGACATGTGCCTCTCTCTCTGTGATGTACTTGAGCAGATGTGACAGCATGCTAACGTGCTACTTTGTGTGACACATTAAGGGGAAGCCCATGGTGACCTCTACTGACCTTTCAGACACACGCAGTTGCACGGCATTTATTTTGATTTCTTCTCATGGGCATTTTTCTCATACGATCATTTCAAACACACACACACACATGCTTTTGTGTTTACCTTGAGGTCTCTTGTTTACTCTGAGAGTGGGATGCAGCTTCTTTTAGAGCTTTTATCCAGTTTGTGTCTGGTTCTGCGGCTGTTAGTTCGGGAGCAGGACCCTCTGACACATCGGCAGCCTCTGTGTTCACAGACACTTGTTCTCTTTCAAGTGATCTTCCTTCGCAGTTGCAATTGTCATTTTCTGTCGCATTAGAAAGACCAACTGTGCCACCATCTTTAGCACTCCCAGTTTGATTTATGACCTCCTGTTTTTTAATCGCTTTTATCTCACTTTGTCCCTTCCCCTTGCTGCTAGCTTTCTCTTCGTCCCAAGCTGCTTTATCTTCCTCTGTGATCTCCTCTACATCAGGGCCTTTTATGGCTGTTTGTACTACTGGGCTGCTTTGTGCGGCTGAGGTTTTATTGGAGCTTTGTAGCTCCACAGGCTCGCACACTGTACCCTGAATTTCACACTCCTCGGTTTCACTACTGTTGCTCTTCACGGCACTGAAATCCTTTTCCACAGCTTCTGGTTGCCCAACCGGAGCGCTGAATATTTTTGAATGAATTTCTTCTGCCTGTTTTGCACTTGGAATAACCGCTGTATGAATGGCATGACTATCTGTGCTGACCTTTGATGAGACAGAAATTTGGAAAGGTGAAGTCTCGTGTTCCTGTGATGAAGAGTCAACAGATACGGCTTTGTTCTTTGAGGTCTCGGGTTTTCCACGTTGGTCTTGACGGGCAGCTGATAGATTGCCTTTTTGGTGACCTTTACCACCCAGATCACTCACAAACTCAGTGTCTGGCATTAAATCTGTATCGGACCAAACCGTCGCTAACGTGGGGCTTTTAGTCTCATCTGTCCCCTGTCCTGTCTCACCTACATGAGAGCAAGCTGTTACTCTCGCTGTGTCAGCCGAGGCATTTCTCTCAGCAGCCCTTCCACTCTCGTTTAAATCACTGGCAAGGTGAGACGGCACATAAACCCCGTCAACCGCTGCTGCAGCTTGTGCTCCCTCTCCTTTCCCTTTCTCTGAACCTATCGCTCGTTCATTGCCAATGCTGTCATCGCCTGTCAACTCATCCCCGCTTCCTGACTGACACAAACTCCCAACAGAGCCGTCTCCTCCCTCTGCTACCCCTTTCACCCCTGGACCCAGTGCTGGGGTCTGCCTGACCTGACTGTTAGTCTTGTCTCCCCCCTCCAGACAACCACCTGACAATCCCTCTGTGGGATGTCTGGATCCCAGACGCTGCTCCTGTTGCTGAGCAAAACAGTTTGGCTCTGGTGTGGACTGTGATTGGCCGGGAGCTGCACTGAAATCTGGTGCTGCGTCCCCGTCGGAGCTGCGTTCCAGTGTTGCTGTCGGAGTTTGGCACAACCTCGGGTCATAAACAGTGTGAGGTTCACTAGCAGACTCGGCGCTTAGCCTGTCCTCGGATGGCCCCGCAGGTCTTTCGTGAGATAAGGAATAAGTCTGGCTTTTCTTCCTTTCTCCATCCTCATTTATATCCCTTATTGGCGATTCAGTCTTTTGTACTTTATGTTTATGAGGTGGCTGCAGGTCTCCAATTTCCTCCTCTTTATCTGGCCCATTACTCTGTCGTGGTGTTGTGCCTGTCTTTCCTGTCTGCAGCTTGTCTGCTGTTTCCTTATGATTATCCATTGTTGCCTCTTCAACTTTTTTCTTTTCCCCTGCAAACAGCACGGAGGTCTCATATCCCATTTTCTCGTCTTGTTTCATTTCATCATAAGCCTCATTGGTAGGCCGCTCAGAGCTGCGTTGGCAGCTGATATTAATGAGGTCATCCTTAATGGATGCTTCACACATACCAGGTTTAACGCCAATGGGACCTGGCTCAGTGTGAGATGGAGAAATTACATTATCAGGCCCACCCTTTGCCAGTACATCCGCTGCACCAGGAGGCTGAGGAGGAGACACTTTTTCCTCTTGTGAAAGTGGAATATTTACGTTGTTAAGTTCAACGAGAGGCTCCGCAGCATCATTTCTATCCTCAAGTTTTGGACGAGTCTCATCTACTTTAACGCTGACATCCTGCGCTAAAGACATTTGTGTCATTTCCCCACTCTCGTTGCCATCCGCTTCTCCAGAGACGTCGGTGCTGTCACCATCAGTGACGCCATTATCTGTCAGCTCAGGAAGAGAGATATCACAGTCAGCGATGAGCTCCAAGTGACTCAACATTGGGCCAGGAGGCCGCAGCGCCAAAGAAGAATTAATCTTACATTGCTCGATAGCAGGAACTGACTGGTCAGAAGTCGCTGATTCATCCTTTGTCAGATCAGCAGAGGGAACTGTGGGCTTCGTGGGATCCGTGGTAACTAGTCCAAGAGGAGGCGTTTGATCTAATTGGGTGAGAGGCTGATCACTGGGGTCACTGGGCTTTGCCTGAAGAGAGGTCAAGGTCACAGTTTCAGGTTTTGAAGTGGGGTCAAGGTAAGTAGAGAGCTGGCCAACAGGTAACTCGGTAGTGACATCACTTAAAGGCGTGCAGGTGACATCATCAGCTGGAAGCACAGAACACGAGGAGAGAGGATGTTGGTTACCTTCATCACTTATTAAAGGTGACTCCTGAGGCTGGCCAGTCTTGACTGAGCCGGTAGACTCAGCGTGCAACTTATCTATTTCTTTCTCAGTCGGCAAACACAGATCTACAGCACCCTTCTCTGTTTCCGCCTCTAATCGCTTTGTCACCTTTGCTGACACCCGTTCAACTGTTGGACGGTCGGCCTCAGAGGTGGCGGTTTCTGCTGTTTGTGAAAGGTCACCAGTCTGACATGGAAGCTGTTTTGACTGTAAATCCACAGTGTTTGTCTCCAACTTGTCTTTAGCTGACTGATCAATGTTAATGTTCTCCTTGGTGTCTTTAGTCCCCGTATCTCCTTTATCCAACTGGACATCTTTCTGTGGCTTTGGAGAGTCGGTCGAGCTCCGTATTGCTTGTTCGTCCTTGGCAGGAGCTGCATCTGTGGGGATTTCTGGCTTCTTCAAGTCGAGGACGCCTGGGAAGGTGTAGCTGGCCTCGACCACGGGATGGTGCAAACTCTCATGTACGGTCAGCGGAGGCAAAGAGGCGCAGTCCATAGTCGGCGCCGACACGTTCCCGAGATCCACGGAGGAACCGCCTTCTTGTTTCACAGTGTCCGCAAAGTGAACTCTGACGTTGCCTCTACTGCTGTCACATACGTGCACGCCCACTCCAGACATAGCACCTCTCTTGCTCCGGGTCTGGGCTTGGACTTCAGCTGCACTTTCGGCTGACCTGGTTTCTGTTGCGCTACTTCCAGGCTGGACCTGTTGATTGTTGCTCACCTGTCGCTCGGCTGGGATTTGTTGTGAAGTGGTCAGAGGTGAGATTAAAGACAGGAAGACTTGGCTGTAGTTTCTCTCCGTCCCTGTGATGGATGACTCCTCACAAGTGTGTCCCGAAGACGGTGCTTCCTCTGAATCCTGTTTGAGATCAGCCCTTATTACTTCTCCGTTTGTATTGCTGGAGCTCTGTTCGGGGTGAGTGGGGAGAGGTGAAATTGCTGCTTCATGCTGCTCCTGGCCGGGGTGAGAGAGGCGGTCCTGCTCAGTGCAGATGCTCTCAGAGATGGTAGCAATCGGCTCAGTCCAGCTCTGTGACTTCAGCTGTGACTCGGCAACATCGGTGGGCGGACGCGCCTCAGTCTCGGCTGATGACACCCCACCAGCAGAGCCTTCTGGCTGGCTGGATGAACTGTGCTCTCTAGCCAGCCCTCCTTTCTCTCCAACCTCCTCTCCTCCTCCTCCTCCTCCTCCTCCTCCTCCCTCCAATCCCGCAGCATTGTCATCCTGGCAATCAGGACCAGTGAGTATCCCAAAGGGAGAAGTATTGATAAATGCTTCTAACCGGAGTGGCTCATTTTCTCTGTCCCCCTCCTCAGCTGGCGATGTCTCTGCACTGCGAACGCTTTTCTCTCTCGGTCCCTTCATTTCAGTCCCAGCCGAGTTGTGTGGCATTTTGCTGCTGCAGCTTTCCTCAAACGCAGCCTGTCCCTCTTTGGCCGAGAATGCAAGTGAGCATTTTCCCTGTGAACAGATTAATGCGAGCTGAGGAGGGCTGCCCAGGAGTCCTTCTCTCTCTCCGTCTGCAGAGCCGAGGCACTTTTCTATCCCTCCCAAATCTGTCTCTCCTGCTGCTTTCTCACTCGCTGCGATCGCTACAGTAGCTTCTCTCTCCAGTGAATCACGCCTCACGCTTCCTCCCTCTCCCTTGCTTTCTATCACTTCTGGCATCGTGGGTGTTGCCAGTGGCAACGCAGCAACCACCACTAAAGCCTCTTCAAGGGCAATCTCCACGCCGCTCTCTCCCACACAAGTTGGGCTGTTTGAGAGTGGGCTCTGATGCTCGTGTGTGAGTATCGCTGCTTCTGAGGTAACTATAGCCTCCCGTGTTTGTGCATCTGATCTCTTATCAGCTGGATTTATAGCTGTAGCTTGGACATGTGTCATGGGTGTATTATGGTTGTCGATGACACCCACGGTTGCATGTTGCATCCGCTGTGAGCTTTCGTTTGAGCTGTGATTCACGCCACATGGGGCGTCCGTATGGTTGTGGTTATCTGACTGGTGCGGCCTCTGGTTGGACGCAGGTGAACAGGCTGAGTCAGTAAGATGATCCTGCCTGCTATGAAAGGACAACAGCGGGGGGATAGGGCTGGGCTTTCCCCTGGGACTCAGCTGTTGCTTAGAGTCAAACCCATTATCAGGCTGTTCCTCACAAATCACAGTCTGAGCTTCCATCTGTGACACTGATTCTACATTCGCTGTTGAATCTGTGTGATTTCCTGCGATTACGAGAGCCTGTATATCACTTTCAGGTTGCACTGTCGCTCTCTGTTCAGTCTCCGTGTTCTTCTCTTCTATCTTTTTCTTTTTCCTGTGCTTCTTTTTTTCTTTCTTCTTTGCCTTTTTGCCACACGGTGAGTTCATCCATTTGTCTGTTTTCGACTCCTGATCCTCGTCACTGTGGTTGTTTGCTCCTGTCTGTGTCTCTGATAATGCATCTTTACTGCACTCTGATGTTTCAGTAACTGAATCATCTTTCTCTCCCGCTTCAACTATACAAATACTGGACTCATCACTATAACTCTCTTTCTTTATGTCTACTGTTATTGCCTCTGTGACTTTCTCCCTAATCACTGTATTACAAGCTAGAATGCCATTTTCCTCAATGGCTGCATTAGAATCAACATGTTCCTCTCTAAAATCGCCTCTCTGCTCAGAGAACGTAACATCTTTTTGGGTTTCTTTAATTAAATCTGTTGTTTCTAATTGCGTGGGTGTTTCGTTCTGCTCATCTATCTCTGTTTCTTTTCCCGTCTTAATCTCTAGACATTTATCCAGGCTCTGTGTTGCCTTTATTTCCCTCTTAGTCTCTGCAGCCCCGGCACTATTCCCAGTGCCCAGTATGTAATTCCTGAAACTAAACACAACTGTATCCATCCGACTGTTTGCTGCCTCACTGTTTCCGTGTGTACTCTTGTTTCCATGGCCCCCGTTGCTATGTCCTGGCTGGACTACGATTGGAGGCAGTGACGATGACTCATTGGATTTATTAACCATCGCTTCTCCAGTTTTCTTCCTGACATCATTAACCGTCTCAGACTTGGTGCTGGGGGGCCCTGTGGGATTAAGCGCGCCCAGTGAGGCCATTTGTTCTTCACATTCCTGGAAGGCCTCTTGGAGTTCCCGGTCTAGGAGCACGGATAGGGGAGGGGTCGTGGGTCGGACGCCCGGGTAAGGTGTGGCAGCGGGCCGGGGTGAAGGCTGGACATCTGTGAGAACTGGGTCGCTGTCGTGAGGCCTGAGACGAGGGTAGGGTGACAAAGTTAAGAGTCTGGCAGGAAGACAGCTGGTCATTCCACGATGCCACAAAGCGCTGCTATTGGCCGAGCAGAAGCCCATGCTCAGACACTGCACTCCACGATATGCACACACAACACACAGCTGTACTCAGGATGCCTATTCTGCCCTACAAGAGATAATACCAGCTGTTTCTAAGCATATGGTTGTTAATGAACATGCAGATCTGTTCATACACAGCAAAACATTTATTTCAGCCCGTTCGCTCCATAATGCGCAAGGCATTTAGCGTTAACTATGAACGCCTTTCTTGCTTTTGACATGTCGTTTGTACGCCATGTAGTCTGTACTGAGTCCAACGTAAACGCATCCTAGTAAATACTAAAGTCACTTACTTTACGAACTCATTTTAAGCCCAACCATGAGATTTTCCCTAAACCTGACTAAGTGGTTTTGTTGCCTAAACCTAAGTGACCGTAGTTTTGTTGCGTGGCGTACAAATGACACACGAAAAGGCTAAAATGCGTCCTCATGACAAGCAAAATGTCTGTGTAATGTTGTGCTATTTATACGTCTTCTCATGAGACCAGGATGTTTATTTAGGCATTACACTTGCACCTATGCAATTTTCTGATGCATCACAATTTTCAACATTTATTGCAAAAACCCCTAGCAGCAAGCCTTCAAATATAATTGCCTGATTTTCTAATTGTACCAAAAGCTTAAAAATAAAAAGTAGTTTCATTCAAATAATTTGATTGGTTTATGATGTATTGGATCTATGCCTTATATTTTTCATGCTAACCTTTAAAGTATGGAGCAGCATGATTGTAACACGTATTTATTCTAGTCACGGCAGTTGTGTTAGGGCTGCACAATTAATCAAAATTTTATAGAAATCGCAATATGGTCTCCTGCAATTCTCAAATCACAGGACGCGCAATATACTGTATGTTAAAGGTGAAATGTGTGTCAAAATACCATTAAATATTAAATATTGTGGTGCTTCAGAGATGTCCTGTCCTACACATCATATTCGACAGACTTTAGAAAACATCTTTGTTTGGTACAGATCCCCGCAAAAATCACACCATAATCATTTTAATATGTTTTTCAATGAAAAGACAATATTGATGTAAAAATGATCGTACCCCTTTAATATTGCAAATCATATTGCAACTGCATCAATTAGATATTTTTTCAAAACTGTGCAGCCCTAGTTGTCTACTGTGATTATATATACTGAGCAATACTGTCTATCCCTTCATCCTGATCATCACTATAATGAATACTCTATATACTGTAACTGTAAATGCTTCATGCTACATTACGGCCTTATCATTATTCCCTTAAGAAAAAAAGGGATGGTCATAAGTCCTGTCACCAGGTAAACAAACTTAGACATGCTCATGCACCAAAACAAATACTGCCTCATAATATACTGTATCAAAAGATGTCAAAGCAAAGAGCAAACACTCCCTGAAGTACAGCTAGCATCATAATGTTGGAGTGCTTGAATATAATGCCTTTGTCATTAGGCTAGCTTTGTGCCATTCAGCTGTAATTGCTGCGTCACTGCAGAGCCATTAGCCGGCAGTACAGGACAATACTGAGGAACCATCTTAAGCTTTAAGCCTCACTGAGTGTATAGGTCCACCACCATTATTTAATCAGAAGATCAGCTACACTCCTACTCATGTCATCTTGAAATCTGCCCCACACAAAACCAAGTCCTTATCT
Source organism: Sebastolobus alascanus (assembly GCA_916701645.2). Lineage (NCBI taxonomy): Eukaryota > Metazoa > Chordata > Actinopteri > Perciformes > Sebastidae > Sebastolobus > Sebastolobus alascanus. The sequence goes on from CAKAOJ020000121.1 coordinate 1,120,479, forward strand.
TTCTTATTTCTCTAATACATGCAGCAATTATGACAAAAGTCCCTATTCATGTTCAGATGTAAATAGATAAAGAGAGAAATAATGTCACTGAGATTGTTTAATACAGTCTCATCATAAAGGCATGTCAACACAACCTCTGCCCTGACAACAAGTTACTCACCTCACCGACCTGCCACCTGCATCTTATTCACTCGGCACTCCCTACTGAAGGGCGGAGCAGCGAAATAGACTAAACTGTTTGCAGCTGGAAAAGTTTTGCTGTGCAACAAGCTGTTGCCTGCTTTATCTAGGCTACCTGAGGTGGAATGAACGACGCTTCTCGCGGTATCTTGCAATTTAAGACTGCGCATGTCCTCTTACTCTGCAGTGTTTGGGTTGAAGAGCAGGAACTTTATCTTCTTTATTTGTACTTTCTGCAGTTTGAGAATTTTAATCCATCCAGTGAAAGTTTGCATTATTTATTTTGGTAACACTTTTACTTTGGTTTACACTTTATAACTCTGATTTGAGGACTGAATAGTAGATAATAAGGAGTTGCTAGAAAACAGACAGGGATATACTACGTTAATGGATCATTTGGTAATGGTTAGCTCATAAATGAATCAGAATAACAACCACCTCCTTCCTTCCGAGCAGCACAAACTAGTAACGACTCATTCATTACTTATTACTTAATCATTAGTTACTCTTTTTGTGCAGCCCAATAAAGTGGTAGGCCTACATCATAGTAGTCCCTCATTACCTCATGATCATCTGACAGTTTTTACATCGTTCCTGTGTTACCCTCATTTTAAATTCATAGTTTTACACATTCACATCAAGCAATGATAATTACTGCAATGAGTCAGGTTGTCAGAACACATCAAGCCTCAGACAGATTAGTGTAATTAACCTCAGCACTCAGACAAAAGCAGAATGCCATCAAGTCGGTCTGCAGATAATTCACCCAAGAATGGAAAAAAACAAAACGACCACACCTCAAACCAAGTCTGCTCAGACAGGCAACACCCAAAAAGGCGACATCCATCACACACAAGTTCCACTCCATGCTCCCTGGTTTCACTCTTTATCATGACCACACTCCCACAGCAGACGGACGCCCCGCTATCCCCCCATCATGCTGAGCCAGTCCGTCTACGTGGTACCTTGTTGTATCTAGAACCACCGGTGGTCGACTGACGTCCGTGTGGTGCTGCAGGCCCGCCAGCAGGGGGTTCACCTGCTCACATCTCCTCTCATCTGAGCTAGTCTGAGCTCTGCTAACACACACCCACAGCACACATGCACACAGACACTTGATTAACTTTCCCCTTCACTGAATAATTGGTACAAATGTGATCCCTTACGGCCATAAATCAAGCAAAATGAACATCCAATACATTATCCTGCAGTAATGCAATATTAATATGATACGTTATTGATCACGAACCTGCATCTTCCATTGAAGGCTGGTGTATCTAATCACTATATTATATTTATTTACCTTGGGAAATTGGTAATATAACATTAAGTATGATAGACTGGTTATTGTAAAACAGGGTGTGAGTTTAATAAGTTTGACTTTTGAATGCCTGTAGAAGCTAAAGCATTGTTATTGTCTGCATATGTGTTAGCCCTGCAAATTACCGGTGCCCTGTCCTTTATTTGCCCCTCGCCTAGTGCATGCTGGGATAGGCTCCAGTCTTACCATGACCCTCAACAGGTATGAACAGGTGTAGAAAACAGATGCAGACAGGGAATCGGGGAATGGGTCTGTCTGACTGGGCAGATTTCTAACATGAAATCTTTCTCTATAACATTAAATATTTTTTACTAAATAGACAAAAGTTAATGTTCTGGGGGAAAAAAATCCCTATTATTTGAGTTTAGCGCACAAAAATAAATCAGCTCATCTGCTTCATCAGGACTGTGTGGGTGTAGTTTGACTACAACAACCCCACAACTGTCATCGCATAGAGAGCTCCAGGGATGACGTATTTTTGTAGGCCAGCCAGGAAGTTAGCATCGCACTGGTTCCCTCGACAAAAAGTCAATGGGATTTTTCCATTGGGTTTTGGATTATTGCAGAAAATAAGCTCTGTGGCAAACAAACATTTATGATACTTACACGTTATGTTCAGCAAGATAATCTTCCCAAATGAACACCTCTTCTGGGATTTTTGAAGTGTAAATGCAAACAGCAGAAGTAAAAAGCTAACGTCAGGCTATAGACGAACTACACCACGGTCGCATGAGCGCGAGTATAAACATCGTGGCTGAAAAGGCGAACGAGTTGGCGGGATGGCGTTTTGTAGTCTCATTCAACCACTTGTTAGCAACCGCCTTTTTCAAGACATATAAAGGCTTCAAAATTCACTAGTGGGGTATTTACTGATGTTTTTTATGTCGTAGAACAGAACGTTAAAATCTCTTCAGCTTGTGTTAACCACAGACCTTATTTCAGGCATCTAACTAAAAACCCATTAAAACAACATTGACTTCGAGACGAGGGAAACGGGTGCTAAAATGTTACCTCATTTCTGGGTTTTAGACTCATTCCTGTAGCACTCTATTGTGATCTGAATGTTGCTAAACTTTGATTGGTGCACAGAAGTATGTGATGTCACCTTTAACCTTCTGAGCCCAGCCAACTTTAGACCAGTGAGAAAAGTATGGACAAAATTCAAAATATAGAAATCTCTCATGTGAAATAACCAAAACTGTTCCGACTGCAGCGGGAAACTGTGGGTTCATGTAGGACCCCATTTCTCATGATAAGAAGCTGACCTTTGCAACTAGTGATGCTACACAGTGTGTATTTGGTATTTTGTGGAGTTATTACATATCTAACGTAGATAATTCAAGAATATGTACTGTAGACAAGGAATGCAAACTGTTGCTGTTAACATGATTCACCTTTCCTCAGAGCTGTAACAGCCACCAAAAGCCAAGCAAGAACTTGTCTTTGCCCTTTTTGTGATAAAGTTTTTATCTTGACATTATGAGAGAAACTGTGATACCTGCATAACTGCGTATATGAGTGTGTATGTGTGTGTAACCCCTGAACTTACCCCAGCGAGGACTCCCAGATGTTGAGCTCACTGCTGAAGTCCAGACTGGGCAGCAGGTCATGAGGAAACTCCAGCTCGTCCTGGTCTCCAGCTACACTTCTTCTGTCCTCCACTCCGGTGATGACTGGGACGTCCGACAGCAGCGGTAGAGACAGCAGACTCTGCTGGCTGATCGAGGCCTCGGTCAGAAGCGCTCTGTCGTCCCTCTGGGACAAACTCTCAGCGTGAGCTGCAGCCTGTGGGACAGCGATACATGTTGGTTGATTCATGTTGGAGTCTCCGCTGCTGCACTATAACATGTGATAGAGTGTGTAGTTAAACAAGTGTGAGCATGTTGCGGGCAAACACGGGAACACCTACTCATTCAACGCTCGAAGCCAAATATCACCAACAAATAACTACACTCGTGTGCTAAACTATTGTTTAAGTTTGTTTGAGTGTGAAGTGTTGTGTTTATAGTAATGCACAGGTCATAATGACTAGTGTCTATATTTGTCTCTCAGCTTGATTTTCTTATACTATTACTGAGATTAAAGGATTATTTCCTGCTTTATAGCCTAGAATTTATGACTCTCTCAGCTTTGTTTACACTGCACTCTTGAGCATCATATTACTACTATTCTGAAAGAAAAAAGCAACTACTTAACTTAACTGTATATTATTACAGTCGTTAGTTAGAAACACCTCACAAGGAAGTCTAAAGTTAGGATAAAACATTTTACCAAGCGAGTAATCATGAAAGACAAACCAGTCCTGCTTGACTGCCACAAGTATAATCAGTCATGTGGTTTAATCATTGTGGTTCCCAACCCTTTCGTCTTGTGACTAGACTTGAAACTATTGATTAACCAATTATCTAGTGACAGAAAATGAATCGTCAACTCTTTCAAGTCATTTTTCAAGCAAAAATGACTATCTCTGGGTTTTGGACAGTTGATTGGACAAGAGAAGACATGCGAAGACGTCTCCTTGGGTTGCGGGAAGTTTTTCACTATTTTCTGACACTTTATGGACCAAACAATTGATAAAGATAATTATCATCAAAGTAATTGATAATGAAAATAAGTTACAGTCCCTTTTATGAGCACCTGAGGCAAAACGTGATTTTTACATTCACATATTGTTTTGTTTTTTTAATACATTTTGTAAGCCTGAAGAGGTCAAAATATCCAGTATTTTACAGGACAATTGTCATTATAAATTAATTTGAGAGGATTTTTTTCATATTGCCTAAAATCATCTCATGACCCTTAAGATCTATCTTGTGACTCCTTGTGGGCTCCTGATACCCAGGTTGGGAACCACTGGTCTAGAGTATATAATTTAGTTGACATTTTCAGTCTTTAATTATTTCATTCATCATGAGTAAATAATTAAGATGCAGAAGAAAAGAATGCATTTAAAATGTGACTTAATCTGGCTTGAAATCTCATGTGTAGCCAGAACATGGAGCACTTGGCCTTAGCTGTTTTTCCTTTTTGTCTGTCCCACTATTTGACAGACAGTCAGAATCCAACCACAGCCCCTCACCACCACAACACTTGGCTGTGGCATCATGTTGCAGCAACATTGCTCTCACAACACACAACGCTCAACTGTGGAATTCCTCCAACATTGGCCGCCTCAGTTTACGGCGGGGAAAGTTTCCACTATTTCACCGACTCAGATAGAAACTGAAGTGTGCAGGTGTAAATGTGAACTTACGCAGACATAAAAACATGTGCAGATATTAACGCAGCCCTTTAACACTCAGTATGTCTGGAACATGCGAGCTGTTTCTTACAGAGAATTACGATGTGAGTTCATTTAACGGTGCGAGTACAGAAGGATAAAACGCCACTGTGGTGATGTTCTCCATTGAGGTTCGGCTGAGATTCAGAATTGAATCCGTCCATTCATTATTTATGAACCAGTAGTAGACAGCATGGCTGCACACAAGCAGCAGAGGTGACTATCACAACTGACAAGTGGAGACCAGTATAGGCATATGTACATTTAATTTGTACCTGTTGTACGGGTTATTATTACATTATGGTCGTAAAACATTTAGTTTTTACCTGTAGTACAGGTTGTAATTACTTTCATGTCATAAAACATTTAGTTTTTACCTGTTGTACAGGTTATTATTACTTTAATGTAGTAAAGCATTTAGTTTTTACCTGTTGTACAGGTTATTATTACATTAATGTAGTAAAACATTTAGTTTTTACCTGTTGTACAGGTTATTATTACATTAATGTAGTAAAACATTTAGTTTTGACCTGTTGTACAGGGTATTATTACTTTAATATAGTAAAACATTTAGTTTTTACAGGTTATTATTACTTTAATGTAGTAAAACATTTAGTTTTTACCTGTTGTACAGGTTATTATTACTTTAATGTAGTAAAGCATTTAGTTTTTACCTGTTGTACAGGTTATTATTACATTAATGTAGTAAAGCATTTAGTTTTTACCTGTTGTACAGGTTATTATTACTTTAATGTAGTAAAACATTTAGTTTTTACCTGTTGTACAGGTTATTATTACATCAATGTAGTAAAGCATTTAGTTTTTACCTGTTGTACAGGTTATTATTACTTTAACGTAGTAAAACTTAGCTCCTTAAATGCTTAGGTTGGGTTAAATGCAGAGGTCAAATTTTGTGTATGACAAATGTAATAGTTAAAGTTTAAGTTTAAAAAAAAAACAATCAAATGTTGCACTCCTCCTTCAAGATGGACTTCAAAATGCCATCTAAAGCTGTGTGTGTAGTGGGGAGGCTCTGAGTCACTGGCCTCACCTGTGTCACCACTACAAAGAGCCTCCTTTGTGTGTGTTACACATTCACCACAGATGGAGGACATGAATGTTGCTCGCACGAACACAAGAATAAAAAATCTTGAGTGTACTAGGCCTTTAAAACTCATCTTAGAAGAACCCAATTATGTAGCCTCTCTCTTCACAGCTGCATATAGCTCAAGCAATATTGGGTTATTTTTAAATGTACTAAATTAGACTACTCCTGCTAGTAAATGTTTGGTTGCCGAAAAAAACACAAGAGAAGTAAAAAATTAAAGAACAACAGAGTGAAAGAAACCAAAAAAAAGCGCTGCTGCAGGTGTCACTCCGAATGCCTGTGATCTCATTTTCTGTATTAATGTCACAAAAACGCCTCCACAGTCGTGCATGCAGACACAAACACAGTTTTACCATGAGACGGCTGTATGTTGACGTTTCTTGGGTTTCCTGTTTCCTGCCTGAACTTTGTCATCAAGACCAGATAATGTCAAACAGAAAAGCTAAAACAGAATAAAAAGGAAAAAAGGCACCAGGTGGCACAGCATGTCCAAGTTTACGGCCGACACTCATTCACCGTATTATTGGCCATTGTATGAAGAAGTGGAAGCTCAGCGGGCTGGAAAAGCACAATCCTTGTTTCAGTTAGTTTGACCCCCACACAGAAAGCACTGTCTGTTATTAATTAACCCGCAGGAACAAAACAGAAAGCAAGCTGAGGTTGCCTGGAAACTGCTACTTGTCCAACAGTCATTAACTTCTACTTACTGCTAATTCAATTGGTCAGGGCCCATGTGCCAACACAACTTTAATGCTTTACACATGACTGTAAACAGAGAGGAGGCAGTAAAGTAGAACACACTTCACAGAAACACACATTCGACACTCTTTCTATCAAGTTTCATCCCACCATTCATCCCTGTGTTGCACTTACCCAGCAGTGCGTGCTCCACTGTGCTGAAGGTGACTCTACAGTGCAGTGCAGCAGCTCCTCTGCTACCCCTCTACCTTGCTCACTGTACAGGCAGCCTCTGCAGGGCTCTGTGTTTTGAAGGGGGACGACACAAACATGCTGCAACACATGCTGCTGACGCTCCCTCTCCTCTCTTGCACTGACTCAGCTAACTTCCCTCTCCTCTCCACAGTCCTGTCCTCTCTTCTGCTGCTGCTGCTGCTGCTGCCGCTCCCCTGTTAAATTTCCATGAGCCTCCTCAGGCTCAAGAAACACAACACTACCACGCACTGACAAACACAGTGCTTTCTGCTACTGACTTGACTGGGTTAGCCACAGGGAAGTGCTGAGAAATCTCCTCCCCCCTCTCTACTGTATACTCTTTCCACTCAGCTCCCTTTCTATTCCCTCCTCCTGCTCCTCCTCTGTCTCCCGTCCCTCTTTTCTTTCTTCCTTCCCTATCCACCTCTGCTCCAGCCTCCTCCCTCCTTTTCTCTAGCTGCGGTGTCCCTGGCTGGTTGCATTGCCTGACTGACAGTGCCTCTGCAGGTGAATGCTGGGAATTGGGCCAAGGGTCGGGCCTGCGGTGACCCCCTGAGAGAGGATCAGGTTACACTCCAAGAAGCTTTGGTTACATACACACATTGGGCACATAAACAACATCCTCCTGCATTATAAAAGCTCCTACTTCATCCAACTTTGACCTCTGAGTGTTGCTAAGGGGTGACGTCATATGAACACATAGAAAAGGTAAGCCATTTTAACATCTATTAGCTGTAATTCAGGTTGGACGAATCAAAACTGAATTACAGATATCTGCAGTCATGTCACTGAAAACGACACTTGACTTTTCACACACCCTAAATAACAATTGCAGATATCTGTAATTCAATAGAGCATTTGAACAGTGTTAGCAGCAGCTTTTGCTGTTGTGGATAAGATAGTTAGAAAATGCCATGAGAGCTTATCATCAAGGAATTTGTGGCAAACGCAAGCTTCGTTCACTAGAGAGTTGTGGTATTTATTGTCTCCGGACAATGTAATGAATATCGAGTCTAGCTAATAAATGTTAAAACGGCTTTCCATATGACAGCATCTTCTCTTTGAGGCTTAATTAACACACTCCCCCCTGGCCATTTACACACCCAAAATAAACACAAACAGAACAATGCATTTTTTCAGCCGCTTAGCAAGCGTCTCCTGTGGCTGAATTTCACTGGAAATTAGGTCAACCACAACACGCGACTCCACTTCCTACCACTGTACAGAACAGAAGAAGAACAGGAGCCAAAATATCCCGATATGGCAGCTGCTATCTTGAGATTTCAAAGTCATTTGGAGTCTGCAGTAGTAGCCAATCATGAGCCGAGCAAAGCCGCAGCTCGCTAGCATGAGTCACCTAACTGCTACGTTAGCACCACGATAGCTGTTTGGCTAGAAAGACACAACAACTAACCATAATATCTCTATAACTACATGTATGATCAAATTGACAGTCCATATGAATATCTTGTGGTATTCATGACCTTGTAAGTGGAAAGTTTCTGAATGCTCTGAGTTTACGAGTTGTGACGTGTTTGTTGACGTTGTCAGAAATGGCGGAGGCCTTGGAAGTTCATTTTTCGGCGCATAATAAGTTAATATATTGTAATTTTAGTCGTGTATTGTTATTCTTCGTAATTTTATAATATGTCTAAGGAAAATGTTGATATTCCCAACGACCTCATCTTTTTCCTCTGTCATTATGCCTTTGCATTTACTGCATTAGCCTATGTTACCCACTTGCTAGCTTGCTAAATTGTTAGCCTCGACAGTAACGTTAATATTGCGGTTGCTTAGCAGCGGTGTCCTCACAACTTAACCACTTGAACGCCAAGCATATTGTGTACATGACTTCCCATGATGTAAACACAAGCTCACCAATATCATTTGAAGGCACCAAATATTCAAAGTCATACACATTTGACTAGCCTATGTTGTCAAAAGGTATAAAAATAAACCACATCTTACTGGCTGCAGCACACCTGTATAGCCCATAGACTGTATAGATGGATGAACGACACGTCTCCACTTCCTCCCGCTGTACAAAAGTGAAGCCAAAATATCCATGAAAATATCACAGCAACAGGAGCTGCCATCTTGACATTTTGACGTCATTTAGAGCCAGAGTCTGCACAGTTGTGAGCCGAGGTCCCGCCCACCCACCCACCCGAGCCAATCAGGAGCCGAGCGTGGCCGCAGCCCACCTGGCTGCGATGTTAACACCACAGTAGCTGTTTGGCTAGAAAGACACAACAAGTAACCATAATATCTCTATAACCTTATGATCAAATTGACACATTAGGCTATATTACACAGACTTGTGACGTTTATGGAAAGTTAAAGTTACATCTCCTCTCTCGTACAATTCCCGAGCCTCCGGCTGCGCAACTACTTCACTCAGAGCAACTAGCTGTCAATCATGACGTCACAACCCCTTTTATAGCATCAATAATTAAAACCAAACTTATCAGAAAAATGAACAAGTTAACATACATCAGCATGATAAGAACTACCTAAAATGAAACCATCTTTGGGAAAAAAAAATATTCAATGTGTACTTTGACTTTTTAGTCTGGCCCATCTGCTAACATGGAGGGGGCTGGTTATATATATATATAGCCAGCCACCAGGGGGCGATCAAGGTGTTTTGGCTTCACTTTTGGGGAGCTGTCATGCCTGAAAGGATACTGACATGAGGTATAAAAAGTTTGAAATCTGTTAGTTTTCACCCTTTGGCACTTTAAAAGTAAGAACTTCAGTATAATTGCTTTGCTTTTCATGACAAAAGCTGTAATCAACAGGCACAGTTGCACTATGTCTATGCCCTTTTTAAGGTAATCACTCTGTGATCAGGTTCAGGTGACTTTATTTGTACCCGTAGGTAGATTTGTTTTGCAGCAAAAATAGAGGATGGCATCCGTATTGACAATAGATTAAGCAGTAGAGCACAGACAAAAGACAGACACACCAAAAACATGACAAAGAGTACTCAAAAGGCCTACTGGGATCATGACCCAGCAAAAAGAAGGCCACAAGAACAATATAGAAAATCACTGAAATATCAGGACAAAAGACACAATAAAACGACAAAAGGATAAACTTTCCATAAATATGTACAAATGTTGATAGGACTTATTTAGATGAATAATTGCAGCTGGAACAAAGCTGTTCCTGTAGCGCTTTGTTCTACACCTTGGGACCCTAAACCTCCGACCAGATGGGAGAGGCTGGAACTCACCAGACAGAGGATGAGAGTCATCGTTTGAGATATAGCTGGCTATCCGCTGTAACTGCCTGGTAAACAGGGACTCTAGACTCAGCTGTGATTTTGAGTTTCAAAATATCAACAGCAAATAGGGAGGAAATTTGGGTATTTTAGGGGAACTATTGAGCACCACAACAAAACCAGCAAGAGTATTTTTAAGGTTTACTGTGAAAAGATGTATTAAAATATCTCACTCACCAGTTAATATTCTCTCAGGCTTTCACACTCTCTCTCTCTCTCACCCACACACACACACACATACAAACACACACACACACACACACACACACACACACACTAATATTGTACCTGTATGGAGTCATTTTGACTTTCCTGAGGTTGAAACAGAACAACATTTTCTGGGGTGCCCTCTTCTGGCTGTAATAAGGAATGAAAGAGTTCAATAAGAGATCTTTAAAGGGAAAACCCACTGTACAGTATACAGCAGTAGAGGTATGCACTGAAAACAAGTCACTATTGTTTTTTTGTTTTTTTTAAGGCAAAAGTAATAATGTTAAGCCTCGCTGCAATCACATCTAATGAGGTCCAGTACATGGGTTGTAAAGTCTATATAGCTCATGAGACAAATGTTTATGTTAATCCTATTAAGATAATCCTGAATTCCACTGCTGAAGTCCTGTCACATGTGGAAATTATTGGTTTTCTTTAGCTGTCTTTTTAAAAATTACAAAATACACAATTACAGCAAAAGTTGATTCTTATAAAAAACTAATTGCAACAATAACTGCAAGAAAGCAAGCTTGGAAGTATCAGGGTGTGTAGCAGTAAACACAGATCATGGCATAAACATCTAATATTCACCTTTACCTCTGCTTTACACCCACAAAATAGAAAAAGGAATGTTATCTATTAGACAAGCCTCAATTAAGCATGGGAATGCACACAAAGCTCCATGCACATCCCATGTGTTTTACTGAAAGCCAACAGTTAGTAAGCGATGCCAGTGTTAGTTTTGTTAGTCCTCCGTGTAGCAGGAGGTATGTGTAGCAGCACGGGGGGAAGCAAGTAGCAATCCCCGCGAGTTTGCTCTTACCGACGCCTCAGTGGTGCTGCTCTCGTTCCCCATGGCTCAGCCAGCTGCAGGGCCACAAGTGCCCAAACCAACAGCCTCTCACATCAGCTGGCTGAAAGACACCGGCACAGAAGGACCGTCAGCGTACGACTGAGACACAGAGTGAACAGGGGCTATGTGTGGTCCCTCTGTAGTCACATACTCCTGCAGGATTAGAGGCCTCTGGTATGAGGGTGAACAAGCAGGGAGGGAGAATGGTTAAGTGTGTGTCTTGTTTTAGAGATTAAGGATGAAAGACCTCCCTCCCTCCCAGACCAAAGTACAGTCTTTACCTCTGCTGATGTGGGTTTAAAAAGCAGGAACAGCATCCTCACAGCATCTTGTAATCATAAAAAGTTGATTCCAGAGATTAATTTAAGGGTACATTAGACTAATTCATCGCCAACAGGTCCCTTCTGGTCTGGATTACCTCAAACAAAACAGCATCGCCTCCTAGAATAAAAACATCTTCACATGCAGTCGGTCACATTGTATTTGTGCATGTGGTGCGACTGAGTGACTGTAGCATACTAGCACACTGACTGAGGCTCAGTAAGGTAATCCTCCTGTGGTAAATAACAGATTGTGGTGTCTCTCTCAGCCTGTTAAAGAACACGAGGTAGAGTCGAGGCTGTTGAAATCATTCAGGAGCATCTCAAAGTTAGATGTTTGAATTATCTGAAGAACAGCTTTCAACCTTGGAATGATTTTATATCAAATACAGGTAGAATCGCTGCATAACCCTATCAAATATGCTCCTACAGTCATCTTTCTCCCTCCTTGCTCTGCTGTATGAATCGCAGCTGAGCGGTAAACAGTCGTGCTAACAGAAGTGTAGTTTGTGCATTCCTCATATATGACTGCAGGGACTTCACTGTGTATAGTCAGAAAGCACTGACCTGAATATGCAAGACTTTATAAATAGATATCTGCCCTGTCCACTGCTCTTTGACTTTATTCCAGTCGTGTGCACAATTTCTCATGCACACTTAATTTCCAAAATGTTACAAAGGCTGTATATTCCAGTTATGAGTATGCAAATAATACAATTACATATTTCCCATGACTATCCCATGGAGAAATTGAATATCTGGATTTCCCCTTATATCTTACTGCCTGCTTGCTATTTGTGTGAATGGGGTGTAATTACAGCCTTCGAGCTGTGGACGCGTGTGCTCTTTAGCTGGCGGTGGTGTTTCAGGGCTTTTTGGCAGCACAGAGAGCCACTGGGGCAAATCATATGATTAGACTGCTGCCAGGTCTCTTCTCACCTCATCGTGGCCTGTCGATCATTCAACATGAGCCATAGTTTAAGCTCTTGAGGTTTGGATGAGCACCATACAGAAACCTACAATATGAGGTTACATTTTTACTGCCCCGTATCTGACCTCTCCACTGGCACAAGTAAACCAGCAGGAACACAACCACCAAACTAAACAAAATCCAATATGAGATTTTCTCAGATAATACACAATTCAGCAAGGTAAGAGAGCGAGGAAAGCAGATGTAAATACTGTATAGTAGATGAAGTTGTGGTTTAAACCATGTTCATCCTCCTAGCCAAGGCAGCTATATTGAAATCATCCTACAACATCAAACCAGATGATAATAAAAGCAAAACAAAGTCACACAAATTTCAATACAGTCTTTCACAATCCCATTTACTATGTGTTCCTCCATTTCCATATACTACTATCAACCAAACACATAATCCCAAATCTGTACCACTGCTGCAACTCATGAACTACTCACCACTGCAAACAAGAGACTCTTCAAGTTTTTAGACAAACCCAAATGCAGTCTGTGTTTACTGTGAGACTCGAGACCAGTGTTTGTTTGTTTGTTTCTGTCCTCTCCTCTGAAGAGCCCCGGTCCCTCTGTTGCTATTTTAGTATTGCACGCTGAGTGGGAGGAGAGGACGGAGGGTGGACACAGGACAGGGACAGAGGAGGGGACGGGACCGAACCGGAGCTGGGGAAGCCATGTTTGCTCAGGGTGGTAATGGGGGGGTCAGGAGGCCTGGCAGTGAGCTGGAGGGGAAGTTCCATTAAGGCAACACGCTATATGGACAGAAGATGCTCTTTCGGTGCCTCCCTTCTGTCCATTTGGCAGTGAGTTAAAACGCACTCACGCAGCCACAAACCTGCTCTGACAAAACCACCAATGGCAAGAACAACAAAGCAACCATGCAAGCAGGACAGAGGGTTTGAAATATATTTTTGGATCCTGTTTTATCTGACATCCCCACAGGCCATCTTCAGCTGAGAGACTGTGGGCTTATTATCATCCCTATAAATAGCACTGATTTGATCAGCTCAGCACACTTTAAACACACGTGTCCCCTTGCAGGTTTCTCAACTGTCATGCAGCGTTTTGTCTAAGTGAATCCAACACATGCACACTACCCATGCTCTTGTGTCTTCCATCTTCCTCCACTACAATCAGCATCACCCTGTCACTTTTATACTCCTCCCTTCCTTCCTTCCTCACTGTCTCCACAGCTGCTTTTCCTCGCTGTCATCGCCCCTCCTCCGACACTACACCTTCTCTCTCTCTGAGTAAAGCCTCTTGACCAGTAAAACCTGTTCTCCATCTCCATCGCTCTGTTCACTCAGAGAGGCATCGATGATGCTACACTGCAGGCAGCCTCTCTGCTCAGCATCCTCCCTCTCTTCTCTGTTTACCTGTCTGTGTGAGATTCCAATGCAGCTCCCCATCTTGTATTCCATGTCCTCCTCTGGTGAAGTGACTCTGGCACTACACGGCTTGCAGAGCACCTTTCTGCAGAACTGCATCGTTACCGGTCAGGAGCTGAGAGCATCGCCAGGGCAGTCAGGCAGATCTCTGCTGGAGCTTGTGCACGCCTCTGTCTTGGATGAGTGTGTGCCTCAGTGACTAATGAACGCTCTGCACTGCATTGCCCGTGGTGCGCCTGTGACATATATTTTCAAGGCATTGTTATATAAAAAATCTACATTACATAAGAACCTAATCAAGTGAAAGTAAGAAAGAAAGGGAGCATCTCTCCAGCCTCATATGCAGCTTAGCCTCACATCACTGCCCACGGGTGTGACTGACTGACTGAAGCACTGCTTTGGTGGGAAAAAATGCTCAGAGAGGGAGAGAGGAAGAGATGGGGAGGCTGCATAAAGGGGTGCCTGTGCCTTTAAAAGACCCAGGAGATGGCAAGGATGATGGTTATACATCATCATGATGAGAATGCACGATGATATCAGTGTGTTCATCCAACTACAGCTGATCATAGTGAAGTTCACTCAGTCAAAATAGGGCAGAATGCATTTCATGTGTTTTGTTTTTGATCCCTTACAATTTCTGCTGTCATTGTACAAATATTTAAGGCTTACATATTACAATGACAGCAGAAACATGGATCTTGCAAAAATGCAAAATCTTACAGAGTCTAATTCTAGTCAAAATATCTCTTTATTTAAGACACAATCACCTAACAAGTAAAATTTCAGTGACTTGTTTTTAGATAATGCATCTTGAATATCTTGTTAAGTGACAAAATTAGGGATGCACCGATCTGACTTTTTCAGTCCCGATACCGATAGGGATACCTGAGCTCTGGGTATTGGCTGATGCCAAGTACCGATCCGATACCAGTGTTTAATTAATAAGATGTATGCCTCACTGTGTGGACGTGACGGGGATCATTCTTTTATGTGTAGGGGAACATCAGGCATGACTTAAACATCGCTTTCCTAACTTTGTAAAGCAAAATGTGACCAATAAATACATAGATATAAATGTATTTAATTATTCTTTATCATTAAATTGATAAATCAAACACCAGCGCCTTGGTGGAAAATCTTCAAAATTAACACAAATTCCAATTCTAGTATAAACACTTTTAATGCAGCAACAAATTGATCAAAATTTAAACAGGAATAAAATTGCGGTGAATAATGTATATTGTATATAAACAAAACTGAGTTGAATGGATCAGCCCCATTGTCACCGATTTCTGATCCAGCTATTTGAATTGGTATCAGCCCGATATCCGATCCAGTATCGGTGCATCCCTAGACAAAATACTACTTTTGAGCATTACAGGCTTATTATGACACATGGCTCTTCCTAATACTAGTGAAATATAGCTCAAAATGGGTTTTCCCAGCTAATTTCAAGATCTCTTTTTATTTTGAAAGGCCTAAGTATTACATCTTATTTCAAGAAATATCACCAAGTAAATTTTCACTTGTTCCATTGGCAGATTTCTTTTACTTATTACAAGAGAGAACACCTCGTACTCATTGTTTTTTAAAGTTATTTTTAGAGTGGCTTCTTTTCCAGTGTTGCCAACATATCACAAGACTCAGTTTAACTACCTACATTAATGTTTTCCTGGAAATGAAAATTAAACAATTTACAGGAATAAAAGTATGAATTTTTGGTACCTTCAAATTGCCTCTGCCTATTTGTCGTAATCATTTAGGAGCAAAATAATGATGAAAATGCTGGCAAATGTTCTGCATAACAGCACTACATTAGGGCTGACCCAAAAGCTTCGAAGCTTCGATCCTTGCCATGGTTTTCAACCTCAAAATCACTATTCGAATGCTTCGTTTTTTTATTTCATTTTTTTTATGTAATAATAAAGTATAAATCTCAAAAAAAGCCCATAACATTATTCATATTCAACATTAATTATTAGTTATTCTCAGTTGGATATCTCTGTTTGTTGTGTGTAGAGGTGCGTGTGTGGACAGTAGTGCAGCAGTGGCACTGAAACGGGGGAGATGGACACAGAGAGACAGACAGACAGAAGAACATGTCAACCTGCTGCGCTGCGCTGCTCCGTGAAGCTTTGAATATTTCTCACCGAAGCTTCGAAGCCCCAAAAAAAAAAATGGTATTCGGGACAGCCCTACACTACACCATAAACAAATAGTAAGCCTAAACACAGAATACATTGATTGGTGGTAAAGCAGTGTATACAGTATAGGGTAAAGGTACACACACAAATTTCCGCACACATCGTCACACCAGGCCAGAGCTAGTTTGTGTTCGTTCAATCTCAAATCAAACGAATGTTTAAAGTTGTGCTTCATTATTACTGTAAGGCAGTAGCTTGTGGCCCCTTAAAATGAAGCAATCTCTACTTGTGACCCAATGTCACCAGTTGCATATGTCTGTGGGTCATAACTAGGTCATGGGTCGTGGACTAAATATGCACACATGCTGTTTGTTCTCTGTCTTTCAGGGAACTGCACAGCACTTTTACATACTTAATGCATGAGGTTGACCAGTTAAACCCAGGTTTTACCAACCCACATATCAAACCATTCAAACAGCATCCACTCATATTCCATATAAATAAATCAAAACAGTACCAGCTTTCTCTTCTTCCTCTTTTATTATTCAAACTTCTAAAAACAGTAAAAAGTAGAAAATTAAAACAAAATGTGTGACTGAGTAATAAGGATCTCAAGTCACTATGATATGTGTTTACAAGAGTGACCTACACTGGAATTTGGCCTTTACAAATTTCAAAGTATTTGCTGTTTTTTTTAGAAATTTAAAAAAAACGGTAACACACCTAAAAACAATGTCCATTTTCAGCTAATATAAAGTGCCAGGGTCCATCACTCATTCTGCGTGTTTGGAGGGTGAATCATTGTGTCGCTGATGTCGAAGGCTTCTATGAGCTCCTGTTGAGGAACAATAACATCATGATCAAAGACACAAAACAAGATTATTTTATCTAGGTCTTGTATTGTTGCTAGATTAAGTCCTCGCTAACCTTCCATATTTTTGGGCTGATGGTGACGATGCACTGTTTACGGCTGCACGATCCTCCAGCTTCCACCTCTCCCTCCTCTACGGGCGCTGAGACACGAAAACACACAACACCGGTAAAATAATAATTCGCCTAAAGACATTTCATTGCGGTCCGAACAATACAACAAAATGTTACATCTTCTCACCTATACAAGGCAATTTGTCACTATCCATGTACATCCGTGCCAACCCATCCTGAAACACAAACATTGTCACACCTGTTAACGGCCACTGGAGGGCAGACGAGCTCAGTTTAAATCAAACCTCAGCAGAGAGAGCTCACCCTGATAAGAAACGACAGGTGGAAAATGTTCTCAACCGTCCGGGAAAACGAGTTGGGGTCGATGACGAACTCGTAATACGATATCGGTGATGTTGCTGCGATAGAAACAGAGACACGTGAGGAAATAATAATCACACAACGATGAAATGTCCGTGAGGTCGTCTTTAAACTCACGCTCGTCTTGGTAATAACTCTTCAGGTATCCCAGGATCCTTTCCACCTCTTTCTCTGTCGCTTCTTGATGGGAGCCTTCCATTCTCTTCAGCTGACGGGCGACATTAACATGATGCAGTAAGTCATCAAAACCCTCTCTGACAAGACAGGCAAGACTGCATTTATATTTAAGGGTGTCTTAGATTCTTTCTTATCTGACACATTACTCACACTCGTAACTGCACATGCATGTAGATAACTGAAGCCGCGAAAGTGTAAGTTTAGGTACCTGAGTAGGCATTATCCTCTTGGCTTCCTTGCTAGGTGCCTTCCTTTGCCGTTCTATCTTTTGCTTCGGAGGAGGCGGCTCTGCGTGAAATGAACCCATCCTTATGAAGAGAATCACAGGAATGAAAAAGACAGAAAATAGTGCTGAGGGACCGTAATAAACCAGGGACAATGCAATAAATAATAGTAATAATAAACCTGTTTAACTATTGTCACTAACGATAAGATGCTAACGTAGCTCCTCAGGGATTGAAGCTGTTATTTTTTTCATTTTGACCATCTAACCGGTGACAACACATTAGTTAAGGCTGTAAGAAATATGGCTGTTGGCAGTTGTTGTTGGTTTTGTTTAACGAATTGTAATTTTATGGGTAATTTTTGTTTGGATTAAGCTAAAACAGCTTATATGTGCTAATGTCAGTTGCCACTTGATGCCACGGTAGATATTCACTTATTCTGCAGGCTGATGGAAATACCAGTGTCAAACTCAGCCATTTATCCGTTTTTTTCCCACACTACAACTGGCAACTTGATCGCCGACAACACAGAGATACCACGCGATACCAACGTTGTTACACTATTGGCTCACAAGCCTTGTTAGAAGTGGGAACTAAACGTCTTCCACAGAGATAAATAAAAAATACATTTTGGACCTGTCAAAACTGTTTAAATGATTAATTCACAATCATAATAATTCTTAATGCTTTTATAATGCTTTTAATTCTAAAAGCTCTGTGGATGTATTTTTTTTTTTAAATTATTCTTCTACATGAAAATGTTATCAATAAAACCTTTAATGTGTACTCCCACTTCTGATTTCTAATTATAGAATGAAATTAATGACAATGTTGTTTTGTCATCGTAAGTGGCAGTTTCAATAGAGAGCCGAAGTCCCGCCCCTTCCGGTGGACCCCATGGGACCTTATTTCGGAAAAAAATACAAACGGTAGTCAACGGAGAGAGACAAATATTTTTTTGATCCCGTTTGAATTGCGCCATGAATCACACATATGATGTTTGTCAATTTAAAACATAATTTTGCAAGTCAAGAAAGTCTCAGTTTGTCGTAGCGTCATTTAGTTTTGTGTGAAACCGCTCAGTGAACTACATCTCTCGTCTCGGACAATATACGTCACCATCACTAGCTAGCTAGCTAACGTAGCTATGATCACGCACAAATGAAACGTTATCTTACCTGCTGTGTTTTATCCAGCGACTCCTGGTCTTTTTACCAGCCGGGAAGAGAAAGAACGAGCGACACCCGTTGCTGGTGTGAGTACATCCCAGTACGAAACACACAGGCATCGCAGCTTCAGCGAGAGAGACGTCACTTATGTGACTTTTGGGTGTGTAGTCTTATAGTCTTATACTTCAACAGCTTTACAACAAGCTGCGACTTTCTTGACTTGCAAAATTATATTTTAAATTGACAAAAATATTTGTCTCTCTCCGTTGACTACCATTGATATTTTTCAGAAATAAGGTCCCATGGGGTCCACCGGAAGGGGCGGGACTTAGGCTCTCTATAGGTAGGCAAACGCCCTGGCACTGAAGTCACAGCTGACTCATAACACACTGAAGCACTCACATGTAGTGGAAGGAGGGCGCTGCCCTGAAACAGCACTGTGCTCTCCGGGCCACTCGGTGCCAAGCATCCTGGGGCAGGTATCCATCAACTGCACCTCCGTTGTGCTGCTCATCCTCCCCGTCCTCTAGCCGGTTGAGACCCATGAAGGACAGCTGCCAGAGAAGAAGAGAGAGATCGCCACATGACTACTGCAACGTATACTGCCTTCGTACTGGCATTACAAACACGTGTTCTACATTGTTTATTGTTATAAGTTAATCATGTTTCTTTTTATGTCCTATGTTTCTCTCTCTCTGTGTTGTACGGTAAAACACTCTGTATCAACTGTGTTGTGTTAAAGTTAAAGCTGCGAGTGTCCTGTCTTTGTCCAAAACAGGACAGGACATATTTAAGTGAGAATTTTCTAGAACAGCAGCAAGTGTCCCTAATTAGAGTTGAGAGGTACAGAACACTGACATCAAGATATGAGACTGCAGATCATCTGTGAATGTTGTTATAACAATATAGCTGAAATGTTTTCTTTTTGTGGTATTAAAAGGTGCATTAAGTTTAGGTCACACGGTTCAATACATTTATTTGACTGCTCTTTATTGGTGTATCAGACTAATACAAGCGAAAAACCCTTCTCCCCAGTCTTATGACAAAACCAAAGGAAGGGACTTATTGAAACTGAAGTTTGAAATACTGCAAAGAATGAAAGCTGGCACATTTTTGTGTGTGCTTAACACTCCCAACCAACATTTTATGTCTGCAGATATCATGTGTATAAACAATAAACTCACTCACCAGGTGCTCAGCAAAAGCAGTGGAATCGAAAGCGGTGCCCTCGGCGAACAGCTGGCTGGCTTTCTCCTTTCCCAGATCTGTGGCCACGACGAGGAGCTGGGCATCCAGAGCCGCTTCTCTCGTCTGCCGGACTGCCAGGGATCACAGTGAGAGCAAACTGACCAACATGTAGGGCTGCGATACGCGATAAAAAATGTGTGATGAAATTTGCGATTAATCACAATTAACTATGGACAATCGTGTGATTAATCGCAATTAAATATTTTTAATTGATTGACAGCCCTAGTTTAATTTATTATCATTATTATTATTCATTTCAAAATTTATTTCGAACATGTAATGTTTACATATTCGAAAAGGAGTGAGAAGAAGTACAAACTTATTTAATCCCACCCCTTCTCCATAACTCATTCATTAATAAGTAACCAGCGTCCTTATTGAGCTAAACATATAATCTAAGTTATTTTTCCTAAACTTGTTTAACTATAATTATTACCTTTCATCTCTGTCATATACAAATATAAATGAATTACTGATATTGTTATCCTTATCAAAATATAAATTCATTATCAGTCAAGAATACCAAATAATTACTTAATATTAAGCAAACCAGGTAAATAAATAAACAGTAATAAATACATAAACAGTAATAAATAAATAAACAGTGACCCCTGTAATTATGTATGTGCTTAAATGTTTAACTTCCATGTTTCGTGCCTGAGGACCCCCTCGAGAACGAGATGGTGCATCTCAAGGGGTTTATCCACTAATACATTTTAAAAATGAAAAAAATGAAATGAATTGAAACCAAAATTCAACATTTCTGTGGTTTGTATCACACCTACCATCTTTAAAAAGTTTGTTTGCCTCTTCTAAAACTTCTGTGAGCTTGTTGTTGGAGGGTTTCAGCATGTCTTCCCTATTCTCTGGGGGGAAAAGATAGATAGATTGATAGATAGATAGATTGATAGATAGATAGATAGATAGATAGATAGATAGATAGATAGATAGATAGATAGATAGATAGATAGTAACTTTATTGATCCCGAGGGAAATTCAAGTTTCCAGCATCACAGTTCCATAGTGCAAACATATTAGTAAAAACGTCACAGGTAAGTAGTACACATGTTAGTAAAAACGTCACAGGTGAGTAGTACACATGTTAGTAAAACGACACAAGTAGTAACAAGACACATGTAAGTAATACAGAGTATAAAACAAAATATGGAAAGTGCAGAAGAACTGTTAAAGATGAATATAGTGCAGGGTAAACAACTGAGATACAGGACTATTTAAAAAAGTGAATGTAGTGCAGAAAGTGATACAGTGCTGGGTGGTTAAGTATAGGAGATATAGATATTAAGAAATGTCAGATAGGGAATATAATGCAGGATAAGAACTGAGGTAGAGAAGTTTTTTGTAGTGTGCGGAATTAAAGTGGCTCAAAAGACACAAGGAGGAAACACATTAAAGGTGTTTGTCAACAAATAAAGTTAAACAACAACAACAACAACAGCCTGCCTGTTACTCACGTTGCACCGAGTTGATGAGGTCTCTGTACTTGCTCCGTATCTCTCTCCTGAGGCCCGGGTCATGGTCGTCGTCTTGCAGGTCAGCTGGGCCGAAGTCATAGTCCCCGTCGTCCCCGTCACTTTGTTCTCCTTTCCTCCGACCAGCAGAGCCGTTCTGCCGGGTCGCCTCCTCATCACCGCCTCCTCCTCCTCCGGCTCTCTTCATCCTCACCGTTCCTCAGTTTAGTGGACGAGCTGTGTGTTGCTAGGAAGGGAAACACGTTGATGCAAAACACGACGATGTAAACAAAGCATGTTTGTGAATGTCACAGCTGAGTCAACTACCTCCCGACGACAATCCCTCGAAGAAAGTGTATGAAAACAATCGGATTCTGGATTAAGTTGTGAAGTTGTTTAACGTGATTTTGGTGTCAAAACCCAAAATAACCGGTTTTCCTGAAGTTGAGCCAAAGACGTTAGGAAAGTCAAGATAGAAATCCGCTACTCTAGCTCATTTACAACGGTAGCTAAGGACAAGCGCAAAGTGTTGCAAGTGTCAGCTTAAATAAAAGTCGATTAACACGATGTGATTCATATAATGCATTCGACTTACCCGGTGTCGTACGGCATACGTGCTGAATGGGAACTAACCACGGCTAACATTAGCTACAGCAAAACGGCTATTTACGAAAGCGTTACGTTATAACTAAACGAAGCACAGCCTTGGCATTACTGCAAATCTTCAAATATAGTAATACGTGGTAAACAGACATACCATAGCAGTTTAAAATATATTTTAAAACCCAAACCCTGATGGGCTATCAGCCAAACCAGAAGCAAACTTCTGCCGGACCAAGCGGCTAACGCAAACACGGAAGTACTGAACAGTTCACCATCTCGTTTCAGTGCATCTTTGGTCAGAGCAAAACGTTAGCCGACGTTAGCTAGCAAAATCAGTTGTGTTAGCAACGTAGCTGAACGTTAATATCTTTATCTCTCCCGTCCCAGCAGAGGTCACAGTGAAAGTACACTCATATCGTGCTCTGGTTGTTGTCAAACTAGATCTGTCCATTTTTTTCTTGAGATAACTTCAACATAGCTACCTGTGTGGCAGACAGAAGTGGCTCCAGGAGCATTTCGGCAATGTTGACGAAGACAAAGTTAGTTTCGTATTGGGACTTTCTTGTCTGAGCGAAAGGAAACTGAAATTTGCAATAACATGTAAAACTCTACTCTAATAATAATAATAATAATAATAATAATAATGCAATTTTTTTTTTTTTTTTAAATAGTTACTTCTGACGCACATGAAACAAAAAAAATACATCAATCAGAATTATTAATTAATTAATTATTTTTCCACTTGTGCAATTGTGTTAATAGTCGGCTTATTGTCAATACTGTATATACTGCTCCTATTTTTATATTTAAATTGCTGATATTTTTAGTTTCACTTTGTTTTTGCTTTTTTATTACTGTGTTAGCTGATGCCTCTTGTTTTTTGCACTATCCCTTTTGCTGCTGTACACTGCAAATTTCCCCACTGTGGGACTAATAAAGGAATATCTTATCTTATCTTATCTTACTATTTTCTAAAATCTCATTAAAAGTATGACTGCAATAAAGCTCAGAGAAACGAGGAACATAGCACTTGTTTGGTGAACATTGACATTATATTGCCACATTTCAAGAAAATTATAAACATTTAAAGTAATTATCAATCACTACTTTTAAGCTGGGAACCCCTAAACCACTATGTGAAATGTGTTTGTAAACATTTTAACAATGTCACTGGTGTGGTTGTTGAAGGCTGAAGCTCTTACACGAAAAAAAAACCCTAAAAAGACTAATACTTTCTTTTACTTTCAAGAAAATAAATCTGTAATGTTATCAAACCCCTTACCATCTTCTAAAAAAACATGTAAGGTGTACTCATCAGTACTTCTAAATAAAAAAAATAATTTGGAGCAGACATGCCAAAGAGCTTGATCTTGCATGGCATGCTGACATACAGGACAGGATAACTATCCTTAAAATCAAATTTCAGTATTACCATGGCATCACTCATAAATGACATCACTTAAATAATTAGAGATAATACTGTTCTGCCTGATGGAAGTGATTGTTGAAAGCCTTCAAAAATACATTATTTTAAGATACTTAAAGTGGCAATCCTTAAGATTTCAGTTCTGGTTGAATTAGAATTTCTATTTGTGCTTTTGATTTTAGCAGTCTGTAGTGTTTTGGTTGATACAGGAGCACAGAAATATAATAGAAATATCCTATTCTATGTAGCCTACAAGAGCTTCAAGTTTTCATAATTGTGTCCATAGTTCCATTTTTGTGTGTATACAATGGAGAAAAACTGTAATTTTCCAAGAATGTCGCCACAGTTCATGATGCAAAAGTATAAATATTGCAATACTTTCATCAGTAGGCTCATTCACCACTGTGTTACCTCATCTGGCTATACATAGTTATTTAGGCTAATTTATTTAAATGAAAATCTTCGAGATTTCCACTTTAACTATTTAAAACAAAATAAACAACTAAAATATAAGACCCGAAATCAAAACATGCAAATGTTATTTGTTTTCTTGTAAGCTTGTCGAGGCTTCAAATCAAATTTTCTTCCTCTAAATTTCAGATTTACAAACGTGTTACGAATATGGAACTGACTTCAACGCCAGCCTGTAGGGCGGGAGCTGCGAGATGCTCATCCGGGGTCTCACCGCCAGGTGGCGCGTTAATAATTCAACTAAGGTCTGAAGTGAGAGAGCCGCTCTTGGTTTTAAAGTCGTTGTTTTGTTGCCGTGGTAACCAGAAGCGTCTTCGGATGTGTCCGGATGTAAACCCCACACGCTTAAAAGATTACCCTCCTTTTATACTTTTAAACATATTTGACAACCGTTGTAAAATTAAAACTCAAAAAAATCTAAATTGGCAAAAAAAATTAGATTATTAAGACATTTCAAATTTACTCCAATTGTTTAAAAGACCCCGACTGTTTTTTCCTTTTTTCTTTTTATTCATCTTCTCCTTTCCTTACATTTTATTTATATTATTTTTATTATATATATTTTTTTTATACTGTGAAATGTATTTATTGATTTTTTTGTATTGAAAAATCTGAACATGTTTATGTAACTACTGTATTGAACTTTCTAAATAAAGTACAGGGCAAAAATAGACTAATGGATTTATTATATGGTTTCAGGGTTAAAGTGGTTAGTGTTTTTTGTTTTTTTTTCTTACCTTTTTATTTTACTTCTTTTATGATAATAAGTTAAAACATATTTATTTGAAAGTCAAACGTTTCACATATATTGATTTGAGTATTTTAGATTAAAATAATTGCATAAAATTTAGTTTAAGTTAGTTAGTTAGCCTAATAGTTGCTGAACTTTTCTATTTTAGTGGGGGCTTTTGTTATAGGCTGCCCGTTATTTATCGTTATAGGGCCTATTAGTCTATTTGTTGGGCTATCATAGGCCTACCTTTAATAGGCTACTCTATCAAACAGTAAGCACAACTACAAGCCAAGTATCCCTTTCTGTAGGCCTATAAGGAAAGAATACTTAATTATACTTTTCTTAAGTATATCTCGATCAAAAGATTAATAGTGCAGCCTATAAGCCAAGTATACTTAGACTTTTCTGTATACTTGTCAGTATACACCAAGTATACTTAGACTTTTTTGTATACTTGTCAGTATGAGTCAAGTAGACTTTTCTGTATACTTGTCAGTATACACCAAGTATACTTAGACTTTTGCTGTATACTTGTCAGTATGAGTCAAGTAGACTTTTCTGTATACTTGTCAGTATGAGTCAAGTAGACTTTTCTGTATACTTGTCAGTATGAGCCAAGTATACGTATGTATACTTTTTTTTCAGCATATCTCTGATAAGTACATAAAAAGTAAACTGAAAGTAAACTCTCTTATTTTAAGTTTAAAAGAAGTATACTAATAGCACACTTGAATAAACGTATTTTTGGTAAGGGTAGCCTACGTATGTATTATTTTACTCATTGTAACCATTGACAACCATTTTTCCGGATTCTAATATGTTATGATTTCACGTTTTCTCACGTTTGTAAAAAAAAATAAAGCTGTCTTTAAATGTTGAGAGGAAACATTTCAACCCTATATCTCTCTGTCTGTGTTACAGTCAGTGAGGCGCAATTACGCGCAGCTTATCTGGAGAGACGCAGCTAATCCCTCCCTGACCTCTCCGGGCTGGACAGCCTATAAAGAATGAAGCCTTACAGGGGATGAACACAGAAGCAGAGGCAATTTTGAGCGCCCCAAAATGATCATCCAGGTAATATAACTGATGTTTCACGATGGGGGAGCTGAGATCCACGCGTCCTCCTCGGCCTCGCTTGGACCTGAACAACTTTAACTCGACCGCGGCGGAGAGGAGTCGGTATGTTTTAACGAGTCCCCGCTCGCTGGAGTCCTGTACGCGACTCGGCGTCAAACCTGTTAAACTGCTGATCAAGTCGCTAAATGAGTTCATTGCCGAGCAGCACGACGTGCCCTTTGAGGCGATGAGAGTCATGCACGAATCCTACGAGAAGGAGAGAATGAAGCTTTTACAAATGTGCCGAGAGGAGAGGGAGAGGATTATCCAAGACTGCGATAGAGTGTCAGGCCTTGATGTGGTGAAGCCTGACGCCAAACTGAAGGATCACAGACAGACAGAAGGTATCCCGTATGCAGATCTGTGCTTTAAAGGGAAATCTGCGAGCAGGTCCTCCTGCTCCAACAGAGACAGGAGCACAGTCTGCAGCTTCAGCCTGGGAGACCTCAGACACACCCCGGCCACTGAGATGAAACTGGAGAGGCTCACTAGGGACATCAAGAAGGAGATGTGTGTCACGGTGTCAGAGAGAGACCGCAAGATAGCAGCTCTCATGTTGGTGAAGCACCAGGAGGAGCAGAACTGCACGAAGCTCTGTCAGCAGGAGGAGCAGGAGCGACAGGAGGCCCGCAGGCAGGAGGAGGCCCAGCGGGCTCAGGAAGAGAAACAGAGGAGGAAGAAACTGAAGCGGAGCATGCAACGCTGGCACAAGGAGCTGGAGGCCCGCGGGAGGCTGAGGGAGCGTCAGGAGGAGGAGAAGGCGGGACAGCTTGAGCTGGAGGTGCTGCTGCAAGAGGATCGCTGGAGGAGGCTGAAAGAGGAGGTGGAGGGGCAACGCAGAGAGAAGACGGAGGCGGCGCAGAAAGAGGCGGGGGGCCGCAAGCGCTACCAGGAGAAGCTGCTGAGAGAGAAGGAGGAGGTGGAGGAGAGGGAGCGAGAGAGGGAGAGACAGGTGGCGGAGGAGAAGGAGCGGAAGGCCAGGAGGAGCAGAGTGTCGCAGGAGAAGAAGGAGAGGAGGAGGCTGCAGGAGGAGAATGGCAGGGAGCTGCTGCGACACATCCTGCTGAAGCAGCAGGCGGAGCAGCAGGTGGAGGAAGAGGAGGCCCAGATGAGGAGCACGCTGGAGAAGAAGCTGAGGCACTCGGGCGAGAAGCGCGCCCAGGCCGCGGAGGCACGGCTGAGGGAGCTGCAGGAGCGGGCGGCCCGGGAGGAGGAGCAGATCCAGAGAGCCCAGCAGAGGGCCAAGCTGCAGAGCTACCAGCAGCTCACACACAAACTGATCCTGGCCCAGCTGAGCCAGCGGCGCACGGAGAGGGCCGCCCTGCACGCCTCGGCCCGGCAGGCGAGCAGAGCTCAGCAGACGTACCAACACAACGCACGCAGGCAGCTGTGCCACCAGAGGCTGAGGGAGAAGATGCAGAGAGAGGAGGAGGCGGTGAGGAAGGTCAGAGAGAGCTGCGTCTTCATGAAGGACTGGAGGAGGGAGAGGCTGCGGAGACAGCGGGAGCAGATACAGGAGGAGGCGCACAGGCTGGCTCGGGCCTCCTATCACATGAGGGAGAGAGTGAGGCAGCAGACGCACAGGCGGACCTTTGATCAGATGGCTCTGGAGGCTCAGCTGACTGCCTACATGAGCCGCATGAAACTATGAAAGAAGTGATTAACGGAAAGACTCTACACAGCAGCACCTCCTCTCATAGGCTGGAGTTCACTTCACAAACTCACCCAGAGCTGCTTAGAACAGAAGATGCAGAAAAATAAGAGAACTCATCCCTCCTATCTGCAATCTAGAAACACAGTTTCATTTGATATGATGTCGTAGAGCAAGAGTCCCTGACATTGTGCCATATATTTTCAATTGTATGAGCTTATTTATAAAAGTTCATAATTTATATTTATAAGAGTTTAGAATGAAACTGTGCAATGACCTTGTAGTGACCTCCCATCAGGATAATAAACACTAAAGCAGTTTTGTTGGATTGTGAACCCATACAGTGTCTTGTTGTGACCCCTCATGTCAGGCTGCATATGTCTATGATATGAGACTGGTTTTAGCTTTTCAGATTTAACAAAATATTCTCTTAAAAAAAGTCAAAATTCGAGAAAAGTCTGATGGAATCAACTTAATTTTGCATGGCAGAAATATATTTTTTTTCTTTCTTTTTGTATCCTGTGAATCATCTTGCAACCCCTGTGATTTATCTTAGCCTATATACCACATATATGATGATATTATTGTTTCAACAAGTGCATCAAATCAAGCAGATTGTATTGAGTCATCCAACATGACACAATGTAGTATTGTGATTTTCAGCCTGTGCCGGTGAAGGCTGCAGACCAGAGAGTGGAGGGTTAAATCGTGGTCTGCTTGAGGGCTGACATCAGTGTTTTGAATTTGATATGAGCAGCCATTAGCAGCCAGTGGAGTGCAGATAAGAGAGCAGTTATGGAAGAATTTAGGGAAGTTGGAGACGAGACAAGCTGCAGCGCTCTGGTTGAGCTGTGAGGGCACAAGAGGCCAGACTAATGCTTGATGTTTAGCACCATTGGGTTGTTTTTTCTGGTCCTCTGACATTTCAAATGTGTCACTTATGTTCTGTTAACTTTGGAGTATTTGAATGTTTTATTACATCTTAATGAATAAATCATACTTTAAAGTGTTAAATGTTTTTATATTGACATTTTGTTTCCATATAACACTGGTTAACACCGCTCTCTAGTTCAGTGGTTCCCAAAGTGGGGTCCGGGGAAAAATCTAAAAGCAAAAATCCTATCAGACGGGGGACCCTGGGACAAAATCTTATCAAATGGGGGTCCGTGGTCTAATTTGTGTCAGTTTAGGGGTCCTTGATGTGAAAAAGTTTGGGAACTACTGCTCTAGTTTAGCACCGCAACAAAAAAAACGTGTTGTGTGGGGAAAACTAAAAAGAGCAAGTCGAATAAGCCATCATAACATGAGCAGACATGTTTTTATTTCATGTAGACTCCTGCATGAAGTGAAAGAGAGATAACCCTGATTCTTAAAGTGACATGGACATAAATTCAGTGAAACATCTGGGATTGGAAGTACCTACTTACACAACAATACCTACCGTCAGCCACCTGTTTCTGTGACTCGCATATTATTTAACAGATGTAAAGAGCTGCTGGGCTTCCTACACAATGTTGCTGATGTTCCACCTCACATCCAAGAGGCTTTGGCAGTTTTACTGATAAAAAAACTCTCGACTTCAAAACTATGAAACAAGTTCACATCCTATGTCTTTGTCAATTGTACCATTTAGGCATGGGACGATATGAAAATTTCATGTCACGATTATCCTGGCTAAGATGATAGCGATTCACGATATTACCCCGATAATCATCAAAATATGCTATAACATTATAACATTTTTTTAAGAAACAAATATTTTTTTTATTGCATTCACTCTATGCTGCACTCTCTTTCTCGCTCGTTGAGCCGGGGAGGACGGGAGAGGCAACTTTGAACGGTTTGTTTGCAAAAGCCAACCGAGAATGCTGAATATATATATACCTTTAACTAAAGCTCTATTTTTTCACTTGTCTACCACATTAACGTGCTTGACAGCTTTTTTCAAGTCACTCGTGACGACATTCACGATTATCCCGATAATGTAAATTCACCACGATCAATTTATTGTGTTTTTTATCGTGATCCGCAATAAAATCCTATATAATCCCATCCCTCGTACCATTGCACATTGATAGACTGAAAGTTTGGTTCTGTTTTCAAGCTCCTGACAATAAAAACAAACAGAGGAAATTAATTTAATATGTGCATACTAGATCTCCACAGTATCAGATTTTTGGTTGTTCCATTTAAATCTATCCAGTTACTGGGGATTTCCCCACTGAACATGCCGCGCCCTCAGATTGACATGATGAAAGGGCCTCTTGAAGGCTTATTGAATTCAAACTTGGCATCAAATGACACCCCTTTAGTCAGTCTTGGAACGGAGACTCAGTCCCCCGAGGACAATATATATATCAGGTTCTTTACACCCATTTTGATACACAAACAATAGCTAGACTCAAAAGCAAGTTTCACTGAGGCTAAAACGCAGCAAGGTAGACTCTCTTTTAAGGCACATTGTCTGCTCAGTCATTGTGCAATATAGGTAGTAAACAGTATATTCGACAGCTGTTTTCCTTTCAGGCGTGGCAGCGCTGTGTCCTTTGCACTACACTCAATTGCCCTTTAGTTTCTCTCTCAGTCGTCATGCAGCCCGAGAGCCAGCAACATCGGGAGCCCGACCCCGAGGATCAGAGTGAGGCTCTCCAGGAGCCCCAGGTGTCGCTGGTGGTGGGCCTCGGCTCCGGCGTGCAGCTGGAGGTCAGAGGGGGGTTGACCCGTCCTGCTGCTGACTTCTGGGAGAACATGCACCGTGGCCACATAGAGGAAAGTCCCAGCCGAGAAGAGCATCCCAACACCTGTCGCACTGAGTTGTTTCTGAGATGAGCTGCCAGACTGCGGACATAAACGCATCAAATCAGACAAAAACCGAACCACCAACTGAAACTGTATAATGAGATGGCTGATGTGTGCTTTCTTACTGCGTGTAATATGAAGTAAGTGGTGATGGCGAGTATAGGTGCTGCAGCTGAAAAGGCCAATAAATGTCCCTGAATGTACTTCTTCTCAAGGCCTGAATGCATCAGAAAGGAGACCAAACCAAAAGCTGCAGGCGCCTATAGGAGATAAGTAAGATGGCCAGGTCTAATTATCATTTTGTGATCGGCGCTACTGTGTAAAGTTCACTGAAATGTTCTGTCAGGGAAGCTCACCTTGTGTAGGATCACAGCTAAAAATACTATAACTTGCACTGTCACTTGACCGGTGGCCACAGCTGCACCCACGGCGAATCCATCAGCTATATGCAAAAAAAAAAATATGATTAATGGTCACAACAATCTAGACATCTAGACAAGCGTTACATCTGATGGATGAGTCTGGTTTGATGTGTCTGTCTTTGCCATTCTGCAAAAGAAAGTTCATTCTGAAGTGAGCTAAAGCCTCCGGGCTGTGCTATATACTCAGAACGAATGAGGTCATTTAAACCGTAAAAGACTGAAACAGCGAAGGCATCACATGCTGAGTCACATGAGGAAACTCCAGTGCTTTATGGCCCGGAATTCCTTTAAACATGTTGTGTACGTTGGGCAAACACAAGTCAATGCAAACAGTAGAGTAAATGTCATATAGGTACCTGCGGCATGTATAACCAGCCCCAAAGTGGCCGTGAAGCCGACGCTGTTTGACAAACGAGTTGTTTGATCTGAAATGAGACGTTGCACACGTTGTGGTGATGAATAAAAAAAGATATGCGTGTAGAGTTCTGCAAATCATGAAAACGCCAACTTGCCACGCGTGGAGAGGTAACTTCCGATCTGATCCACGACAAACATGAAGATGAACCCAAAGGTTAAAGCCACCCCGATGAAGAACCGAGGTGGAGGGCCTATCTCTGTGGAAGTTGCATTTTTAGTTTTCTCACTGGCATTCACACTGGATGGCACATCAGAGGAGGGGGAGGAGGAGGAGGATGCTGCAGAGAGGAGATGATGGAGCTTTTGATCAAATCCACATAAAACACAACAAGGCAGAGCAGCATATATTTAAACCAGCCTGCTTTCATCCCCTTCATCACTCATCTCAATAATCAAACACAGGCGGTGGGTGAGCATGGCTGGATTATGTGTTGGCAAGACAACCAAGAAAAAAAGGGTTTGCATCCATATAGATACTAGGACTGAAAGTTTCATGTTTGTATGTATGCCCTGCTCACCTCTCCATGACTCCTCCAGTAAGCCCACTCCCTCAGGGATGGTGATAGCCAGTGCTGTCCCACACAGGAGTCCTGCTCCCAGGATGGAGACAAACTGCAGGCTTCTCTGTGGATCAACACGTGATTTCAGCTGATCAGTGGGATTATCCCGCCTCCCACAATGATTTATGAGACAAAAACAGCTGGACTTTTTCAGATTCCCACGACAATAAGCAATGCATTCATAAGAACATAAAACATCCTCTCCGGGTGTAAATCAGTGTAATGCTGCGGACACAAATAAAGATCAACACTGCAGATTCAAATAAAGTTTGGTTCAATCATTGCGGCATCGTGATTTCATAATTTGAAGGACTGTTTGGAAAAAGGTAAAAAGAAAAACACTTACCTCAGAGAGTCTGAGCAACAGTGGGATGAATCCGAGTACAAAACAACCCACAAACATCGCAACCGATATAAAAGTGATTGTCAGCCCCCCGTCCATGACTTCTTCTTCTTCTTCTTCTTCTTCAAGTAAGTGGTGACTCAGTTTGCAAATATGCTACATTTTCGCGTTAGATCCCAGTGAAGTCTGTCAGTCTGTTCTCATGGTGTCGGCTGGAATTCACTGGTTGGATTATAGAAAAGCAGAAGTGCCATTCTGGCTTTCCACGTCGCACCTCGGTCTCCCAGTTTACACAACAGCAACAACAGCAGCAGCAGCACTTCACTTCCCTCTCAAGCAGCACCCAGTGTCGGACACAGAGAACTGCACCCACCGCCCCCACCAACCCTCTGGCCCTCCACTTATCTACCTCCATCCATCTATCTATCCCAACAACACAATATGATGCATTTTCTGATAAGATCTTTCATGCATCCAAGTTTCCCAACCTCAGGGTCGGGACCCCCAAAAGAGGTCGCAAGATCAATCTGAAGGGTCGCAAGATGGTTAAAGGTGCTGTAAAAGCCAGTGTGTATTTAGCCTGTCGTTTATTATTATTATGATTTGTTTATGCTGCACACGTTCTTTTGGTTAACATCACTTCTGGTAGGCCTAATGGTGCCTTCAAATTGGGTCGTGTTTACCGTGTTTACGAGATGAGTCCATATGAACGCCCCCCCCCCTCTTGTCGTATTCACGACTTCGTGAAAAGGGGAAAGTTTCTGAAAGCTCCGAGTTCACGAGTTGTGACGTGTTTGTTGTTGTGAGAAATGGCGGAGGCCATGGAAGTTCATTATTCGGTGCATAATAAGTTAATATATAGTAATTTTATTGTCGTATATTGTTTAGCTTGGTAATTTTATAATATGTCTGAGGAAAATGTTGATATTCTCAACGACCTCATCCTTTTCCTCTGTCATTATGCCTTTGCATTTACTACATTATGTTAATGTTACCCACTTGCTAAATTGTTAGCCTCTGTGGCTTTTAGATGCCGACGGTAACGTTAATATTGCCGTTGCTTAGCAGCGGTGTTCTCCGCAACTTAACCACTTTAACGCCACGCATATCGTGCAGGCTACGTGACTTCCTATGTTGTAAACACGAGCTCACGAGTTTCATTTGGAGGCATCATAATTGGCACAGGGGTGTGGTTTCACCTATATTTACCTGTTCACTTGGACCGCGGGAGTCAGACAAAGAGGGTGAGATAGGCTTGGGTATTTTCTGTTGACTGTCACTTCACTTCACTTCACATACTTCAGTTATTCCAGTTAGCCTACGTTATTATTTGTAATTCCTTTCACTTAATAAACAGTAAAACGCATCTGGACTTTTGAACTTTTTGGAACGAGTCACACAGTAAGAGCCGATTTCAGCTTCTTAGCGGCTTTCAATTGATAGTAGTCGCTGCAGGTGCAGTGTGAGGGATCTGGCGGCATCTAGAGGTGAGGTTGCAGATTGCAACCAACTGAAATTTCTCCTGTGTGCCAAGCGCTAAAGCTTAAAAACGTGAAAGCGTGAATGGCGTGAATGGAATGAGCTCTGTGATGAGAGGACCCGCTCCCTATATAGATATGAAGGGCTCATTCTAAGGTAACGGAAAAACAACAATTCTTATTTTCAGGTGATTATACACTAAATAAAAAACATTCTTATGAATATTATATTCCATTTCTGCCAATAGATCCCCCTAAATGTTACACACAGTTCCTTTAAAATGTCACAAGCCAAAGTGAGCATTATTAGATTGCTAACATTAACCCCCATAAACTACTGGTCATACTAGACCAAGTAAGTCTGTAGAAGCAAGATCCCTGAGTGTATTGAATTGAATGTTATTGTTTAATAATTTATCTTTTTATGAGAGGAAAATATTATTTCTTTGCTTTGGGTAACTACAGGGGAATAAAAATACACTCTTATTGTCGACAAACTTGATTAAATACAGATTTATTGTTCAAAGAGCTGGGGGGCGAGGGGGGGAGGGGAAGCACAGATATACACAGTATATATCTGTTGTACAGACGGCCCTTTGGAAAGAATAATAAAATGAGACGGTCAAATGCTGAGATCTGCTATTGTTACTCTTCCTATCTAGAAAAATGTAAAACTATAAAAGGCAAAGCACACAGAAACACATTCTAACTGTGCACAGTTTCGAGACGCAGAGACATTTTACTACCCATTCTGAGCACAATGTAGAAACAAGCTGAGAACTTCTATTAGAAAGTGCTTGGCTGTTTACAAAAACAAATCCATTTATTTTCAATGAGTCCCACTGTCTATACACATCTTATGAAGATAATCTAAAATAAAAGGATTCATCGGGGAGGATCCTAGACTTGGAATTAGAAAAAAAGACTACTGGAAATCATTGCAACCGGCAGACTGACAAATGTAGATCTGTACTCAAATGAAATGCCGTGATATGGGACTGGACACCGGTGAGTTTTGTTATAGTATAAAACTTAGAGTTTCCGGTTAGCTATAGTGAGCCGTCCTTTTGAAGCTGTGTAAATACAGCCGTCACACGATTACTTTAGCCACTTTCAACTTACCAAAAGTTGTGGAATTAACCTACATTCAGCGTTTAAACACTGGAGCTGTTAGACAACATGAGATTTAGAGGTTATCTTTTTGACAGGACACATTCAGAGATTTCAAGACAATCTCAGAGGTATAAAAATGAAGAGGTATAAAAAAATAAAATCACCTTATCATGACTAGAAGAGCACCAGACTCAATGATGTCAAACAATTCTCTTGTTAGTACCATAATAATATGTGGTGCCAATATACCCAACGACAAATTATGGAAACAGTTTAGGTTCACCATTGTCATGATTATATTGCGTGAGCCCTTCCGTCAATCATATAAGTGAAAGTAAGATTAGTGCACATTTCCCGCAGCTGGATATTACATTTTTTCTGGCCCAATAACAATAATTGGTCCGTAGTGACAGACTGTAGTGGTACTTTGTCTGCAGCCAACAACCTAATTTGTAATTAATAGGGCAGCTCATAGTGTTGTCTTGACTAAGGAAGAAATTAAATGACAGAAGCAAGAAGCTTGATAGATCCTGAGTAAGGAAACATAACGGTGTGGGCACTTTGTTTCACATTATAATTTGTTGAATGGTGTTTGTATTGTTTTTTTGTCAGAGTCTTCCTGATACATGAAAAGAAGCTGCTTCATGTGGCTGAGGCAGATCAGGATCTGGAGTACATTACTATTGCTCTGGTGGAGGCTTTAACAACTGGATCTGCAAATGGAACGCATTACATTACTACATAATGAATGCATCTTCCATTTGGCTTTCAATGAGGGGGGGGGGGGCATAGTAGTGTTCAATAGTATAAAGTTAGGGTTTGAAAATGACACCCACTGGTGTAACTCTCAAGTGGCCTTGCCTACGATTCTGATACGTTATCACCAAAATTGCACAATTTGAGTTAAACAATCTACAACTCGGCATTGAGTAATAGCAAACGGGGAAACTGTAACAATGCTCCACTGGAACAATATGCTACCTACATGATGAAAAAGGAGAGGAACCGGCAGAGGACTGAGTGATAAGGTATAGATTAGCTTATTGGTAAAACTATCAGTAGCCACCTACACTGAACGCTAATTTCTCTACATAAAGACGTAAACATAAGGACAAACAGATACAAATGAATTGAACAGATAAAGAGAACCAGTCACAATGAGTGTCGTATGAAGCTGACCCAGAAAAAGAAAAAAACCTGAAAAGGCCTTTCTCTCCATCCTCTGAGCAACACAGAAGGACCAGCAGGCTCCTGGCCTCCAGTCCTCCTGCAGCAGCCGTGCAAGGACTTCCCCCTACTGGGGGGGGGGGGGGGGGGGCAGCATCAGTAGCAGCAGTCCAACAGCAGTCCCAACAAAAGGCTCAAAGACTGAACGCCCAAAAACATCATTATCATTGTAGTGTGCCAAGAGATGAATTATCTTCTTTCCACAGTTTAGGGATGAATCAAGCTTGATGGCATTTAAAATTCAATGCCTACAAATAAATACCATGTCAAA
The DNA here is from genome assembly GCA_916701645.2 of Sebastolobus alascanus. NCBI lineage: Eukaryota > Metazoa > Chordata > Actinopteri > Perciformes > Sebastidae > Sebastolobus > Sebastolobus alascanus. The sequence goes on from CAKAOJ020000121.1 coordinate 1,156,700, forward strand.
AAAAAAGGCTATTTTACAAATCCAGAGTTTTGTAGCTGTACAGTGTCAAAGCGTCCAGGAGTGTTAGTAGCAATGATTTTTCTCTTCTTTGTGTTTTTTTTTTTTTTTTTTTTTTAAAAGGCTTTTATGGAATTGGAAGAACAATTTTGAGACATCTGCACAGACCAAGCTGTCTGGTGTTGTGGGAAAACTCTTCTCTTGTTCTCCTCTCGCACCGGCTGCTTATTCAGGGGAAGCATTTAGTGCAGACTATTAGAGATACTGGCAAAGGATTATAGGGAAATCCCTCCACCATTTGAACTTGAAGGCATGCTGTACAGTACCTTAGTGAGACTCGTGCTTATAGGACAGATCCTCTCTTTCAAGTGCAATAATGTTAAGGAAACACAGACAGAATATCACTTCCCTTACAAAACAAGGCAAACTATTCTTCATTTGTGCATTAGTGTCTTTTCTTTCGTCGGTCCATCTGCAGTGTTTTGGGGGTGTGCCTCAGCTATAATCGGGGCAGAAGGATGTCGCTGCCCTTGCATTGTCAGAGTAGATTCCCTCTGCAGGTGCACGGACAGATGATGTGGTTTGATGAGATACAGTGAAGGAAATGTCCTTGAGCGATAATCCATTCAATCCTTAGTAGACAGTGTGCTTATGTTAGTGTAGAGTCCCTCGATGGAGGTTGAGATGCTTTGGAGAACCGTTGGTTCAGTTCCTAGTTTAATTCACATATTCAGTGCACTCCTCAAGTTGAACTTAGGGGATTTTTTTTTTTTTTCTGTTCCAGGCAGCATCAGTGCCGCACTTCATTATCGATGAGGCTGTCCTCGCCAGACTGGAAGTCCTCATTCAGGCCATTTTCGACATTGATTATTTCCTCGTCCTGCGAGGAACCCTGGCCGTCGTCCTCGCCACTGCCTGAACCAGCCTCCTCTGAATTTGGGTCTTGAAGTACCTCGGCAATGTACATTTGCTGTAGGGGAGAAAATGAAATGAGGATAATCAGGATAAGTTCTCCTTACGACATACAGTATGTACACTTGGCAACAATTTGCCTTATAGCCGGTTTTGCAGGATAAAATGAATATGTTCAGAACCATTTAACTTTAAATTCCATTGTTACACAAAGTTAACAGAATTCCAAGTTCAAGGCTAGTATTGAGCAACAGATTGACTATTGCTATTAAAGTAATAAAATCAACAACAAACAAAAAAAAACACATTTAATGCAAAACCCATTACAGAATATTGCTGAAGATGAGAAAATGAGAAAAACACAGATCCATTTGGTTAAGGTTTTACCCCCACTGTAACTGTTGTATTTGGGTCCTAAGTTGGGTTGTATGTCATCATTAAAATGTTCGTTTGTACTGGATGGATCCATAAATGGCAGCCGATATGTTTTATTTCATTTTGATGTGTTTTTGCTAACCTATATGGAAGTGTCTTTGTCCAGAAGTAGTGGTATCTATTTAACCTCCCAATCATATATTTGTTCTTTATGCCTTTACAAGTGGTCAAAACCTGGAATAAAAGTTTTCACATTGGTACTACGAGTGTGCAACACACTTTTCCTTTGGTTTCGGACTTTTTGTCCTGTGGTCAGCACTTACAAGCTTTGGCATTATATCCTATAATCTCTTTCCACAGTTTGATCTTGAGGCTCACATTGTTATACAATAAACATGACTGAATACATACCGCTGCCTTGTTGGCGACAGAAGTGCACACTGGACGCCCATTCTCCAACCCGTCCACCGACTGGGTGTCAATCTAGGACAGAAAACATGCATTTAACATAAGCAGCTGAATATAATACTGGTCTCAAATACAGGTGAATTCATGCATGCAAGGATGACTTATCTCGTTACCTTGTAGTTGTGAGCGCTGAGATATTTAAAGTGTCCGAAGCAGACGTGAGAGAGGCAGATAATGATTGTGATGATCAAAACTATGAACGTGAACATGGATGTGGCAGCTGAAAACCCTGGGGGGGGAAAGAAATTGGAGGGACACTCGTTTATAATGCTTCAGACCAAAGTGGCAGACGCTGTAAATAAATGTGGACGACGTGTTAGGACATTAGTGGCCAGCAGGTGGAGTCCTCATCTTACCCGAGCGAACGGTGGAGAAGAACAGAAGCCAGAAGAGACAGAGGATAGGAGCAGCCACCACTTGGTTGACCGCTCCAGAATGGATCTTCTTGTCCAGTTTGGATGGCAGATAGGCGTAGTACATGTTGTACCTGTCTGCTAAATGTTTCAGTAGCATGTACATCAGCCCTGCACACAGAGAAGGGAGACAAGACAATAAGTGGAACTAATCCAATTAGGCCTGCTGATAAGCTTGTGTATAAAGACCAGAGCCACTGAATGCTCCCTGCCCCCTGTATGTTTGTCCTGGAGTAATTTAATAAGCACGCCATCTTGATGTGAAACAGCAGTTATCCCAGCGGGGGTAATAAAAGGCAGAACTCACCAAAAGGGACGATGATCGGGCAAGTGATGCTGTAGGTCATTACCACAGTGAAGACACACATCATCCAGGCATAAGCTGCCCCGAACTGGAACTCATAGGCTTGGTGCTATGAAGACACAATGACAGGCTATTAAAGAAAATCCAAAATGTAAACGTCCTAATTTCAATATCTACATCGCGTGAAGCTTATTTAAGATTAAAACATAATTCCAACCTAAAATTATAGCAGATATTCCCATTTATTATGACATTAAAGGTGTAAAATTCAGACCATTAATATAGCAGCAAACAACTATTTGGAATGTAAAGATATAGAGGAGTAATGTCTATGTGTGAATGAGGGTGCTCTCCCTCTCTGTGTGTTGTAATCCGAGCTTCTCTGTGCTTTGTTGACATAGCCATAGTGCATGCCAGTCTCTCTGTTGTGCCCCACTGGCTAACTAATGGCCGCCGCTCTGCACTGCGCTCATACGGCGGTTACCGCTGATAACGGCATCCGAACGCACCGCGCCATCGCGGAAGCATAGCGCCCACCCTCCAGTTCTCTCGTAGGTTGACACTGTTATCTCTGTCAGCACTGTTTGCGTTGGCTGCTAGTCGCCGGCTCAGTCGTCTCCATGTTGGGAGACGTGTGGAGGTCATCAAATCTTGGTTTTCTGATTTTTAGCTTCTTAATTGGCTTATTCATGTGCACAACAATGAAACAATTAACTCCCCCCTACAGTTTCAGAAATTATGTTCATGTTGGGAGATAAATTATACCTGGCTATTAATTCTTAAACTAAACTACTTTATGGATGGACCCATAAATGATGTCAACTTGGTGAGCAGGGGACACACTAACCTTCTTGACGTTCCTCCTCTCTGCTGCAGAGCGAGCCAGGCAGAGGCGGATCATGTACATAAGTAGACCGGGGATCCTCAGCAGGTCCATGGCATTACCAATGAATGCAGACGCGATGACATAGTTCACGAAGAAGGCTCCATTGTCAGGAAGGAACACGCACCTTAAGAGCAAAGATATAGTCAGTATCATTAAAAGACTGAAGTAAGACTCGCATTGAAATTCGAAAATGCATTATTGCAGAAGCCCATTTAATTCCAAATTAATTTACGTAAACAAGACCTAGTTGGGTACTGCTAAACGGTTGAATTAAATGATCATTTTCACACTACATTTATGGTACCAAAGAAACGCTGTTGAACATTTCATCCTGTTCTGCTTTGTTCTGAGTTTTACGTTTCTTAATTTTTTGGGCTGTGCTGCTCTAATCTTGCTCTGTGAAGCACTTTGGGCTGCATGATTGTATGAAAGGTGCTATAAGTGCTAAAGTTGCGCGGAGTGCTAGAGAGTTGTATTGAAATGTCCATAAAATGATGCTACTTACTCAAATCTCATTCTAGCATCTGCCAAGAATTTTTTGTCAAAAAGCCAGCGGAAGAAAACATCCAAACTGCAAAAACACAGGGAAATGAAGGAATCGATTAAAATATTTAGGTTGATAAAAATGAATTCATGTATAGCTTTACATTTCATTGTGTTGCAGGGCAGAAATTAAAAAAAACATCCTATACCTGCTGAGTCCTAGGGAGGGCAGCAACAGGACCATAAAGATCAAGAAAGTGTAGCATTTATGCATTGTGGTCCTGTTCTCTCCTGACCTGTAAGGCCAAAGGAAATATTTACACGTTAAAAAAAAAACACACAGAACACACTCAACTTTAACCTCAAATATAAAAAAAAATAAAAACAACCTGAATGAATATGAATATGCTGAATTATTGACTGCAGAAAGAGGAAACCATACCGGGTCCAGTGGGCTTCGAAGAAGGCAGAGTAGTAGACAATGGTAGGAAGTAAGGCGGAGAAGGACCACAGGAGGAGGGTGGGGAAGAACTGGGTGACGATTGGATTCTGGAGGACAGATCACAGAGACATGGACATGTTGTGTCAAGAATTGAAGAATTCCTGTTCCTCTGCAACAGCAAGCAGACTTGTGATGGCTTGGACTTAAACGCTCAGTATGGCAATGATAAGGATTGCCTAAACTGACCGCACTCCTTTCACAAAAAAAAAAAAAAAAGTCCTAAATGAAACACTCACATTCAGGTACTCCACTGGTTTGGTTACATTGAACTTGTCCATTGTGGAGATGATGATAGCCGGGGTGGTGAGGAAGAAGAGTAGGAGGAAGAGGACAATGTTGATGATCAAGCAGCGGATCCACCAGGAGAATCCTCCCACTGACAGATGCTCCCTGTGGGATGAAGGTTATGTAGCGGTTACATCGACACTGGCCGATGACCCGCGGTTATGGACACAGCTGGCCAGTAAACTGATACTGCAGCTCAAAAGCTCAGTTTGTCATCTGGAGAGAGAAAGTCTCCTCAAAGTGGACTAAAGTCTATTAGGAGCATAACAAATCAACATGTCTGTGTTTGTAGAATTCCCTTTGGGTATTTTCAGCAAGTCATTTTATTCTGCCAAAGTGTATCCACCCCTTTTCTATTGGTGCAGTTATGTAATTAATAATGAAAAAAAATCAGCCCAGTTTGCGGACAGAATATGTGACCTGAACGCGTTCTCTTACCAGTAGACATTTTGTGGATCAGGGGCGTAGCTGACAGTCCAGTTTTGGGTGTGCAGCTTGGGAGTGAATTGAGAGCTCTTGGGCTCCCGACGACACTGACAGCCCTGACACTTGCAAGCATTGAAGTCTTTCAAGATTCTGGAAAGAAACATCCATCAAAAACAAAGAGCAGACATTAAGGTGGGTCAAGAGATAAATAATCTGTACATTTAAAACCAATGTCACAGATACACATTCACAAATTTTTACCACATGTACATGTGCTTACATGGCTGTTATGGACTCGTTCTGGAAGGTGACAAAGGCCATTCCTAAGGGCTTCCTGTTAACCTTTTCTCTCTCCTTCCTGTAGTCATCTTTTAGTTGCGCCTCCAGCTTGGTATAGAAGCCCACTGCCTCTTCCTGAGAAGGACAAGGAAATCGGAGTCTGTGATTTTTTTTGTTTTTAGTTTAGACATTATCTTACATTGCAGTAATAGTGAATACCACTTAATACACAAGGTCAACTTTATGATTATCCCCTAATGTAATTATATAAATATCAACTCAAACTACAACTTTAGATGAAATAATTGCATAAAAAGACACTACACTCCCTAAATGAGGAAATTATTATATTGGGTACATTTTAGCATTTTGAGATGTGTGTATATTTTTGGGGGGTTAGTTACTATTAGTAACTGTACTGTAGGATTAGTGCTGATTTTATCTGGGGTTTAAAGATATTCAGAGTGTCATTTAAATGTTATTTGTTTGCGTTGTTACTCTTAATGCATGTCAGTAATAACTGCAACTTTAAAGTACAGCTAGGGCTGTCACAATATCAGATTTTCACTACACATTTATCGTGGCCAAAAGAATTCACAATAACAATATTATCTCGATATCTATTAAAATTTAAAAAAAAAAAAAAAAGAATAATGCCATCAGTCAAATTCCTCTTTAACTTTGTTTATCGTGTGTTTTGTCTCTTTTTTGGCAAATGAATTACACTCAAAATACAAGTGTAAGGAGGTGGAGAGAGAGTCTGTAACTATAACTGTATATGTAAAATGACTTAAGAGGTGTGGATTATTTACACGATATTATCATATGTGTATTATTAACATGATATCAATATTTCATTTTTTAAATATCACGGTTATAGTCAATACGGGTATATCGCTACACCCATAAGTACATCCATATATTTATCAGTTAGCACAAGGAGCGTCGTGACTAAAACAAAAATACAGGCTACAATGTTTAAATGTGGTTTACTAATGATGTGAAAATATATGGTTTGGTGGCTTTTCCAGAAGCAAGTACCAGCGTGTTACATTGCTTATATGTTTTTCCTGCTTATCCCTGATTCTCCACATTAATATTACTCAATAAAAAAAAAATTAAAAAAAATTAAAAAAAAATCAGATGCATGCCTTCCTTATCTTCCCCTCAAAAATGCTGTCAGTATCAGCTTGTAAACACGTTTCAGGAGTGTGTTTTTCTGACATATATTGATATATTGAGATATTTGTTCTGACCTGCTCACAGCCTTTGATGATGCAACAGCAAAGGTGTCCGCAGGGTTTTGGATTGATCATGGTGGTAGTATGCTCTTTGGCATGCAGGTCAAGGAAGAATTTTTTGCTGCGCTCCGTCTTCTTCCTGCATGCAAAACATCAGCTGTGTCAGACTGAATAAGGACTACTTCAGAAATACATCCCAAAATGCTATGAAAAGGGCAAACACACACACTCGTACACTTGTGGTTAAAACTTTTGTTACCTTTCAGAGTTGAGATACATCAGCCTGGCCACATTGTAACAGATACGAGCTTCCAGTACAACGCAGTTTTCATACGCCTGCCTATGAAAGAAGGGCAGGGAGGGAGATAGACAAAAAGTTTGAACTTACAGATTCTTGACAGCAACAGCAAAGTGTACTTACAGTAGATGAAATACCTCTACTTGGCAAGTCACAAAAAAAAAGGTATGAAGCCACAAACAGTAAAAAAAACTTATCGTCCTATTTCTTTTTCACTATAAGTTTCTTCTTTTTTTTTTCCGGTACTCAAGCGTGGAGGCCTTTTGGAGCGCAGGAGCAAAGATAAGGTTTTGATTAATACCATTTGGCTGAGAAGTTGAGGCAAACACCCCCTCTTCAGTCTTCTTGACACATGACTTGCATGATCCTGCTCATCTGGCCTCTATTATGGACAATTACACGTATAGGCCCGGTCATTGTCTGATCACAGCCATATGGGCCAGCACAAGACAGCCGCTTTTAACAGGAAAGGGCATGGCTCTCATACACATTAATACAGTTACTGCACAGCTTGCTACCGTGTCGACAGAGCAGTGTACTCCACCATTTTTATAAGCAGACAGATTAACTGTTGAGCCAGGATACCAGTGATCCCGAAGAGTGCTTACTCAAAGTGTTGTTTTATCTCAGTCTCCTCTGCGTATTTGGAGATTCCGTTGACGAATAAAGTGCGTTTCACCTGCATGGAAATGAAGACGGGGAAGTAATTACCAACAGAGTTCAGACTTGTGGGTGTACAAGCAGTGTATAAAACGGCCATTTTGTGAAACCGTGCCACCCACCAGGTCATCCTCCTTGTAGTGCATCTTGGAGGTGTGCCGTCGCATGCTGTACACCGTTAGTAACAGGTAGAGAAATGCAAAGGTGGTGTGCAACCACAGTAGTGTATTACTGAGGAAATAAAGGGTAAAGGGGATTTAGTGACAGCATTTGAAAGTGAAGACTCAACATAAGGCTTCAAAGTACAGTATATAATATGGTATAAGAATTACTCACTCTGCATTCAGATTTGCTATAGTGGTTCGCCCAAAACTATAGGCATTATTTTCTGTAGAAAAAAGAAAAGAAAAAAGAAACAAGACAATCACTTGTCAATCAGCAGGAGTTCTGTTCACTTGCAGCTCACTTTGGCTGACATGGTGCTCCAGAGCCAAAAGAGAAACATCCAATAGCATTAATGATTTAAGGGTCAGGGTAGCTGTCAGGTAGCCACTAAATATACCTGACACTAAGCGTCCATGAATGAATGAATATACGGTAGTTGCTGTTAGTCTGAAGCACCATAGGAGTAAAAACTTAGATCATAGCAACAGGAGTATGCCCAGGCTATTTGTTATTTTCGAGTTTCTAATAGTAGAATTCCTAAAATAACAGGAAGATACAAATATCTGGAAAGGAATAGAAGGTTTTGTAATTTATGTAATGACAACTGCTTGAGGGATGAATATCAGTTGCATCTGAAATTCCATACTAACATGCTATTTAATACGCTAAAAAAGTATGTGAGATTTTTTAGTATGTCGAAACCTTAATATGAAACCAATAGTACGCGAATTGCATACTATTTCTGGTGAAATATTACAGTATGCAACACTGGACACTATGCTGGTATAAATATCCCACAATGCAATGCGATAATGACAACAACGTTCATAACAGACGTTGACAGACAGCTCTGTTACATCAATAACGCTTCAATTTAAGTGCAAGCATAAGATTTCACTTTGCTAGGCGTAATATATTTTTTAAATTAGTTCAGACTTTGATTCTCACAAATCATTGTTTAAGTCAAATGAGGTTGGCACGGTTACCATGGTTACGCTTCTCCAACCGGCAAGGAGGCTCTCGGGAAGTGAAAATTTCGGATGCAGCCATCATGTTTTGTTTGAATATAAAAACACAAGCATCGTTGAGAATAGAGAGAAATACCTGCCAAAATACTATGTAAACAATCCATCTATTTCCATCATTTAAACTTATATTATTACAGACGGACAGATTACAGACCGATAAACCAAGGATAGCATGTAAACGAGGTGCTTTTTTGAGTAATATTCTGCCTCTCTTTAAATTACTTATTTTGTGCCAAAGAGCTATTCTGGTTGTTTACCATTGTGCTGCTGTTTTGTTCTATGTTTGTGCTCCATGCCACGATGTGTGGTCTAAAGTAAATAAATCTGGATCAAATTTTCTCAAAATCCAAGTACATTTCATTCAACATATTTACTTGGTGTGTTCTTATTATTCAATTTTAAGTTTGCAATTGTTTGGACCTACACCTACATTTCCAGAGATCCCCTGGTAGTAAATCCAAATCGACTCACCAAGTAGATTTCCCGAAAAGTTAACAGGTAAGATGATGCCCACGGACAGCACGCCCACCACTACCAGCAGGCCAATGATGTGGCGCTGAAAGGACAAGTAATGTACTGCGTCCTCACCACACTTCTCCCTTATCTCTTCATCCCTACAGAGAGAACACACCGACGAAGACTTTAAAGCAATTCAAGCCAGAGAAGAAAAAAAATATCCAGTTTGATCAGCATTAATTATTAATTTTACGTATTTCTAATATGCGGTGAGTGGGTTGACTCACTTGATGCGGAAGATGGCAGTTAGCCAGGAGCAGAAGCCCTACAAAACAGAAGAGAGTAGAGAACTGAAGGTGTACCAGTTATCACATGGTACAGCATAGTACATCCTAGAAAGGACACTATATATTATCCCGTAAGAACAGTTGGCATGCTTACTGTGTCTCTCTGATCGATGTCCACAGAGCTGGAAACTGAAGTGAGGCGCTCATAGCGTTCTGGTGTCTCTGCTGTCAAGGTAGAGGCCACGCTGTGTGCAGAAAACGCATAGTATTTGCATGATGTTACACAACTACCTAACATCACCACCTGCCGTAAGCGGATGTTAGTTCTTTGTGTCGCAGGATAGTGAGGATTACCAACAGTGTGGAAAAGTTGACAACACGAAACGCACGGACAAACACACGCCCTGAAATGGACTGAAGAGATTCCCCCCTGTTTATCCTGTGTGGGCTGAACACAGGATTTGGGGTTGGTTAACCAGTCAACCACAGGAACAATCTCTGCAGCCGCATTTCAGGCAGCATTAGGAGTCTACTTTACACAGGTTGAGTACACCACCACTGTCAGAGGAAAAGGTTGCGATAAAAAGTTAGAAGGCAAAGCTCTAGAGAAAACAACATTCACAGAGGAAATGACAGAAACCCCGTAAAGAGGCAGATTTATGGAGTTTGTCCAGCAGAGCCACAGGTTTCTCCTGGACATAACACAGCATCGAGGCTTTATTATATACCGTGTACACATTTGAGTGCGCTCCCCAGGGGAGGTCATGTCAATTTAAAGATAACTGGGAAATATGAAGAGGACCGGGCTCTGCTGGAATTCCAACATTCAGCGTTCAATACTACATGAGAGGATGACGTCACCCAGGGCTCTAAGAGATCTCTAATGGAATGAGGAGAGAGCCTGCGGCTGTAATCCACCATCAGTCCTCCTCTCTCACATTCCTTATGAGAAGTCAGAATGGCTCCTCTCAGCTCTAGCAGACAGGACATACTGTAGCTGTACCATGTGAGGGCCTGCCTACGAACAGCAACGGGGGAAGCATTACCTCTCCCGGTAAGGATCCTCATGCGGTGCGCTCACACCGAAGAAATCCGTGCTTCATAAAGAGGTCAATACACAGATTAGCACAGATCAGATTAGGACAGTGAGAGAGGACAGGCGCACCCAACAGCAGAAATAAAAGAGTGACGAGGAGAGAGGCAGAATAATTAGGAGCCTGGCACTGGGAAACGCCTGGAGGAGGAGGAAAAAAAAACAAACACTAAACCATCAAGAGTGAAAGACAGGCTGAAACCCACAGCGGCCTGGGCAGAGTGGACAAGAGTTATGAGTTAGGTTAACTACAGAGAGAGTGGGAGAGGAGAGAAGGAAAAGGCGGTGAGCCTTTCGATATGACGATAACATACTATTCCCGATCATCCAGGCGACTGTACCGCTGATCCATTCTTCTGGTGAAAAGAGAAGCAAAACAAAGCCATTCAGCTTAGTTGAGAGGAAATTGGCCCTGTTGGCCAGTGAGGGTGCTGGTTCAGAGAAAAACTGGGAAAGCATTTTACACCACAGGCATACCAATGAAGGTTTCTATTCATTCTGGTATACATTATACAGCCATATAAATGCATGTAAGGTCTATGGTATAATAACCCTGAGTCATGGCTTATGTAACTGGAGCAACAGACACGTCACATTTATAGGGCTGTCAAAGTTAACGCGATAATAACGCGTTAATACCGCGTTAACGTAAATTCGTTTTTAACACCACTAATTTCTTGAACACATTAATGCAATCGATCTTCCGGAGGTTGTCGCGGGCTCAGTTTTAAGGCTAGAATGAAGTTACTGGCATCATATCGAACTACAAAACCTCAGGAATCCATTGGTACCAACCACGTCATACTAGCTTGTCGCAAAGGAAGCTAAATAACGCTCCGAACTTGCGCTAAATTTTGGCGAGGAAAAACTGTCATGGCCATTTTCAAAGGGGTCCTTTGACCTCTGACCTCAAGATATGTGAATGAAAATGGGTTCTATGGGTACCCACGAGCCTCCCCTTTACAGACATGCCCGCTTTATGATAATCACATGCAGTTTGGGGCAAGTCATAGTCGAGTCAGCACACTGACACACTGACAGCTGTTGTTGCCTGTTGGACTTGAGTTTGCCATGTTATGATTTGAGCATATTTTTTATGCTAAATGCAGTACCTGGGAGGGTTTCTGGACAATATTTGTCATGGTTTTGTGTTGTTGATCGATCTCTGGTAATAAATATATAAATACATTTGCATAAAGCAAGCATATTTGTCCACTTCCATGTTGATAAGAGTATTAAATACTTGACAAATCTCCCTTTAAAAGAGGTACAATTTGAACAGATAATAAATGTGCGATTAATTTGCGATTAATCACGATTAACTACGGACAATCATGCGAATAATCGCGATTAAATATTTTAATCGATTGACAGCCCTACAAATGTATACCCCATTTTTGATCATTAATAATTAAGCTTCCTAGTAAAGGTTACAAGCACTTTTCAGATGTTATAAGAATTTAACAGACAGACGCTGGTCTCAAGTCAGCACAGTGTCATGAGATAACAAACTACATTTCCTTACAAAAGTGTCCCACGCGGCCGCCCCCCTCCCATCCTCCCACCACGCTGCAACCCCACTCTCCGCTATCATGCAGCTGCAAAAATAGCGAAGCTGCAACATCACACAAACACAACAGGGGGATGTGGGTGATGGAGCACTGTGTCATGCACTTTCCAGGGTTCACAGTCAGAGAGGTCTGTAGCGATGTCTGAGCTCCCTCTCTCTCCCTAACTTGATCAGTCATGTTGTTTCACCTCAACGTTTACAAAGCAGCAGTCCTTGTTGACAGGAGCCTCTTTGGCTGCTTCTACAACGATTCTCATTATTTGATCAGTGTGCAGACATCGGTGTCAAATTACCCAAATATATATCTGGCAGCACATGGTCATATAACAACTACAGTCCACGGGGCTTTAGACGCAGACAGTGGTTTTAAAGTGGTCTGGGAAATGAATCTTAAGGGGCATTTAAATAAATAATATAGTTACTAATCATGTTTCTTTTTCCCACCATTTCAGGTTCATTCCGACGGCAGTCTGGCCTTTCTAGCTCAAAGTGAACAAACCATGTATCAAGCGACAAAGCCAGAGTGCATTATTGCCATTAAAAAGGGAAACTGCTGACTCTGACTTCCTGTCTGGGGTGCCATCCTTGTGATGCCTGCTTCTGTCAGAAAAGCTCCACCCTCAGAACAGGATTTTTCAGTGTCAACTTGCACCCAGACTGAACAGCAACCAAGTGCCAAATGCTGATAAAAACTTTCCGTCTTAGGCAGATAAATCAACAAGGGTCACCAGCCACAATGGCCAGTACCTTCTAAGACACTAACATTTAAATACCGACAAGGCTTTTGTCATATTATGTTCCCGTTGACCACCGTACACTTTCTGATTATAGGCAAATTTTATCAGTGGCTCTGTATCAAGCAGGGGCATTAAACGCCTGTCTTGCTGCTTGCTACACTGGCTCTACAGAAAGTCCCATCTAAACCCTGGCAAACGTTACATGCTTATTTCTCCTGCAACTGTGTGTAAATAGCCTGACATCACATGAGGATCAATCATCAAGATGTTGAACACAAAGTACTAAACACTGAGTGCCATACCTTTGAAAAATGTACAATAAATTATTTTAGCTGACAAAAAAAACATATTTTTGGATGCTTATTTAGGTCACTTTGGACAATGGCATGTACCAAATGTTAACCATTAACCGCTACTGTGTATTCAGCACTTGCTCCATGTATAAAGAAAGTGAAATGTTGACATATCTAATTTCAGCCATAGTTCATATATCAGTGCATGTTGGCATAATGTTATTGCTTTCCATGACCCCTAACAAGTCCGAAAGTCTTGGTACAGGACCCTCCGGTCTGGATCAATGTTTTCTTAGTTACCTGTCAGCGTCATTCACTAGAGCGAGGCGCCCATAGTCCCACGCTACTTTTCTCAAGAAGGAGAACACGACCAGTAGCCCCTAGAAGTAGAAAATAAACAGTGGCCGTCAACCCCTCTGGTCACTTTATTTACATTACAGACAATACAAAAGTTACATAACTGCTTGAAGCTGTTTATCATTAAAAAAAAAAACATTCCTGGAAGTATTTTATCTCAATTCGTACAGCTGTGTGGAAAACATTGACTCACCAAGAAGCACATAAAGTCAAGGGCAAGGACGGTGGGCACCCCGCCGAAAGGCAAGCCCTGGAGCACTGTGCTGCGGATTCGGGCAGAGTAACAGAAGTCCTTGGAGGTGGAGGAGGAATTGGGCGTCGGCGTCGGGCAGCTCTCTGAGTTGGTGCATCCCTGCGCCCCCCAGATGGCCATTATTAATATCAACAGTCGGTGCATTACTCACTGCAACATGTTGGCAACCTGTAAAGGAGAGACAAAAGTCTTAGAAAACTAAGAATGCTGATTATTACTATTGCATTCCAGCATAATTGGTCACACGGTATGTGTCTATTATGGACAAATTCTGAAGAGTAACTTCCCCCAGTACTTAGACAGAAATGGAGAGAAGATGGAAATAACTGTAAAGCACACATAAAACGAGACTCTACAGTAATGATGACAATGCAATTTATATTTTCTGTGCCCTTTTACCAAGGCTGGCATTTCGGTCTTGTCATCAGTCACATGCTGTTGCTTTTGCACACATGCATGAATCCTGCCTGTTTTAAACGATTTAACACTTTCTGTTCCTCGTTTGTGGCCACTCTATGTGTGCAAATGACACATAGTTCAACTTTGTTCAGAATTCGAGTAAAATAACTGTAGTATGTAAAAACGTATACTTTGAACACCTATCCCCATCCAGTAGACAGAGAGCAACACTGGCATCCCGCTGGAGACATGTTTCTAGCTAATTGAGAAATTTGAGTCCAATATTCACTCTCCTCTTAGTTCTGATTCTGTCCCCCCAACACCTGAAAAAATATCTAGGTCTTTAGCTTGTAAAGTGTTCAACTTTAGCAGTCACTTCTGTGCTTCATCACTCTGTTTGTCTTAGAAACAGGTAGCGTACACTCATCTTGTCTGAGCTTGTTTGATAGACACTGCTGCGTACAGTCATGTAATGGGGTTTGAGGAGAACGGTGACTCAACCGCACAGTCTGTTTGGGTTGGAGAACCAGAACAGTGAGCTAAAACCTGCAGACAGCTGCTGAAACGTTGGAGAAACCCTTTCACATTATTATTGGGTCTTTTAAGTGTTATAGGTTAGGGAGCAGGGTGTCTACGGTTTTACCCGTGACAAGTCAGGCTCAAGAGATGTGGCCTGTTACTTTACACTCTTCCTTTCAGGCAGTCTCTGATGAATTTCAGTAAGACACAACAACAAGATACCTAAAGGATAATGATGGAAAACACTGACAAAGCATGCATAGCATATGAGGTGTAATAAGTCCTATGAGAAATGTATCTCAATAATAACATCCCCGATCCCAACACTAAAGCAAGAGCCCCAATGATCTTAGCAGTTTGCTTCCGACCTGAAGGACTCAGAGTGGTTGTAAAAGATATCCCAGAATAACAGTAAATCCAGATAGTCCTTTCTCCTGCCTTGGCACAAATGAAGTGTGATGCATTAGATCTCCAGGCTTAAAAAAGACTTCTTGGTGAGTCCTCCGGTCAACATTCACTGAGTCATACAGGGATGCTCTTGGTCAGGATATGGACTAGGCCTAAATGTCCATTTTAAACTCCCTAGCAAATATGAGGGGAATCATTTCATTCGGCTCGAATTAAATGATTAAACTGGCTTATTACAGTCCTGCGACAGCCAAAGATACTGGAGTTTTTTTCTTTTTTTTCATCAGAGCATTTGATTGCTTATGATCATATCGATTGCTGTAGGGATGTAATGAGAATTTCAACAAATATAACAAAAAATGTATTTGAACAGCACTACCAACCCTACCTTTAAGAGTGAACAGAAGTGATTAAAAAAGTATTGATTTGAGATGTTGAGACAAATAACCTAAAAGCATAAGTACCTTCTCCACGCTATAAATATGTACCTACCCTGATCTACAGGCTATCGCACTTAAAAAGGTTTCATATTCCACACAGACTGAATGAACGAAGGGCTCGAGGAAGGCGCGTAGGTGTTCTGGTGAGTGCTGGCGAGTGCGTTTGCACAGTGTCACTGCTATACTTGTGCCCTTCGACCCACTACTACCAGCAGCATTCACGATGCTGCTCATCTGCCCTAACACTAACTCATTTATCCGCTCCCTGGAATGCTGTGACATCACTGGAGAGGGACGCAGCCAGAGCTGAACAATAAGCCGATAGAGACCGCAGGGTTCAAATGGACCGGTCTCAACCCAAGGAGGACACAACATACCCCCCTGTGCCTTCAACAACACTGCTGCACATCCTGGACCCATTGCCACGGTTCAGACTGCTTAACATTCAACACCAACGTCTTGAAAAGTACGTTTCAAAAACAACTTATTATAACACCTAAGTTACAGATGTTACTGATGGTACAGTAAGCCCAACTCATGGCTGCAATGTCAGTGTCATGGGAATTGGGAAGTATTGTGTATCTTCTTGAGTAACATAGTCAGTCTTTAAAAGGTAAACGGTATCTATCTATAAATGTCAGGATTCAGGAATCAAGGAATATAACATTCAAATAAAACATTTGGTTAGGCAAACTGTATTCCGTGAGGCACTCGGCATCACATAAATTTAGCGTAAACTACTGAATAGAGCTGCCATGATTAATTAAGCGATCAGTTGTCAACTATTAAATTAATCTCCAATTATTTTGATAATCTATGAATCAGTTTGAGTAATTTTTAAAGAAAGAAAAAAAGGCCAGAATTCTCTGATTAAATATGAATGTTTTCTGGTTTCTTTACTCCTCCGTGACAATAAACTTAATATCTTTGAGTTGTGGACAAAACAAGACATTTGAGGACGTCATCTTGGGCTTTGGGAAACACTTATCGATATTTTTCACCAATTTTTTTACCAAACAACTAATCGCTTAATCGAGAAAATAATTGACAGATTTATCGACAATAACAACAATCTTTAGTTGCAGCCCTAGACATTCTCTACAATTTAATTGCATTCACAAAGGTACTGCAGCTCCTAGTGTGGGTGCTGTTAGTTTTTTAGTAAGTGTAATCAGTAATCAGTCTTTGAGTTGTGACTGTTGAGGCTCCCTTTGACCCTTTAGAAGAGCACTCATTGTGAATAAGAGCAACTAAAATAAAATTTGAAATAATATTTCTCGTCATGCCATTTGTATTTCCTATTAATTTACAGGGGCTGGACACAACAACACAAGCACAATACATTCAGTGCAATAGCACTACAATCAAAGCCTATCTATTTGAGGCAGAGGAAAGTTGAGTCAACAGGTCTTTGACTCAAAAGTTGAGCACTACTACTACTACTACTACTACTACTACTACTACTACTACTACTACTACTACTACTACTACTACTACTAAGTTTTTTAAGGTGGCATTTATTACGAGATTGCATTATATTGTCAGGTCCTGATATTTTCTATTCACAACTTGTGTTTTAACCTTTGCCTTTCATTTGTTTTCCTGGCCATTTGTCTCTGCTTAAAAGGTGCCCTGCTGGGTTTTCTTGTAAACAGACAAAAGTACATTGTGTACATAGTAGTACATAGTGTTTCTCACCAAAACACACCAAAATGCTCATAGAATCCTCATAGAACATTTGCAAAGCCAATTTAAAAAAAATATTTTTGAAATTGTGACGTTTACTTGCTTGCAGTCTTCTACTATGCTACCTTTGTTTAGGGATTCACTGATCTGACTTTTTCAGTCCTGATAGCGATACCTGGGCTTCGGGTATCAGCTGACACAGAGTACCGATCCGATACCAGTGTTCAATTAATAAGCTGTATGCTATGCCGATATCCAATCCGGTATCCGTATCTGTGCATCCCTATGATCTCAGCAAAACATTAAAAGTGTGATACATAAGTTTGGACCATGAATCCTGACAGCCAGCAAGTACAATTTAGTCACAACATCTCAGTTGAAACAGTGAATGACATTTTAATAAACCATAGTGCTCTGGACAAACATTATCCCTCATATTTAACACCAAGCTGATGTTTTCTGAAATCAAATCCACTCTCAACTCTGCTGAGATTCGCAATCTGCTTCTGTTGGCTAAAAATACAATATTACCTTAACTGAATGGTAAACAATGTTAAAAGCCTGTAGCTACAAGCCTGAGCAGCATGAAATATAAATCACATATTTGTCCACACACATATTAAGCCCTGATGAAACAAGGGCTGTGTTTTTGTGTATTCTGCATATCCTATCTGCTATCTATTTGAATTGTAATCAAATCCATTTGTCCATGACTTTAGTGTAACAGCCAACATTGCAAACAAAGGTTTCAGACCGAAACTAATTTCGATTTCATTATAATTTCAATGTCGAGAACCATTTTTAACAGCACTCTGTGTGCATGACTCAGCGGCACAGAAATACTGTGCCACCTTTCCACCTGATGCTAGTTGCTATGGCACCATCAGTCTGGCACACGTTCTCAAAATACAAATAAACATAAAGGGGATGAAGGCAGTGGGGGAGAAAATCCGATGCTTGTCCATTTGTAACTCAATCTAGAGCGGGTCTGCTGTTTGCTCTGCAGCTTAAGCAGGAAAAACAATATGGTTTGTCTAATTGTCTGGCATAATGTACGCTGTTATTCTAGTTAGACAAACAAGCCAAACGTCTACCAAGGCAAATGAAATGAAAATGTCATTCAACACAGTGGCTCATTCAAGTCCATGCACGCAGTTGCATGTTCTTTATAAGCTGATAATTCAGATGCAAACCATTTTACTGATAAGTGTATCTCCATCTTCATGTTAGGAAAAATTGGCCTATGAAACTGCACAACACTATAAAGCCTTTCATCTACAATTAGCAAGAGCACACACATTCATGACCTTGTGTATTTAAATCTGCACTATGAGTCATTATTCCTTTAAACTTCATAAGTTAAATATTTGAACAGGCTTTGTTCAGTGCTTTAAAACTGTGGGTTATGAAGTAGGCTAGCAGTTGTCAAGCGACACCAACTTGAGATGCTCTACCTTGCTTTCCAAACTAAATAAAACCAAATTTAACAAAACGAGGGGCACACACTAGGTGCCAACAGTTTGTTTAGGTCAAGAAAAGACACGTATTGTGCACTCACTGCAGGAAAAAGATATAAGCAACATTTAAACGTTCCACTTCCACTAACAATAAAGATGTTCACTTGTATGTCCAGCAAAAACGAAAACAACTCATTGACAGATATTTACAGGTGTTGGTCCAAAACAATCACCACGTAGCCTTTGACAGAGAGATAACACATTATTTTCACAACACACATCACAAGTAAATAATTTGCCAAACCTTAATACGCTACTCTCAATAAAATATTAACTGCTTTATAAACCTGCTTCACAACAATGTCATACTTGGCATGGATTCTCCAACAATGCTGATGGCTGATAATACAGATTTGCCCATATTAGCCTTGTTGGTATTAGCCTGTAAATCATTGACAACTGCTCAGTGCCTGAGCTTTGATTATCACAGATTCTGACGATATCAGAGTACGGTTTCATAATCACGTCACAGCAGGAATGTAAAGACCACACACACAGTAGAAAAAAAGGAAATGAGGGACTATGTTAAATGTTGGAGTCTCTGCCTCTGCTGTCATAGATAAATACGTACATAATAATCGGTATTTGTTATATTATAAATTCAACGATAAAGAGGAGATCATACCAGCATTTGCATTAAATGGACGACAAATCACAGTTGATGCTATATGACAAAACGCTAAATTGAACACAAGTGTATATAGCTTCTCATCTAAAAATCAGCAGCACAACATAGGTTCTTAATTCAATGAATTACACTATCTCTGTAAAAGTAATCTTACTTAATTGAATTCTACCTTAAAAAAGACTGGATGTGTGTGTTTTCCACCCAATCTTTTGATTGTAAAAGGAAGCCTGAACTGATTTAAATCTAAAAGACCACAAACAGCTGCAGCTGTTCAATTGATTAATTGTATTAGTGATTTATTAAGTAATAATAACACAAATGATCGATTGATGCCACAAAAAAATCTAATCCAACTGAGAATGGTCAAGCCTTGCTTTCAGCATGGTAAAATGTAGGGCTGTCCCGAATACCATTTTTTGGGCTTCGAAGCTTCGGTGAGACATATTCGAAGGTATTCAAAGCTTCACTTCGCGGCGCAACAGGCTGACATGTTCTTCTGTCTGTCTGCCTCCATCTCCCCCGTTACAGGCCGCTGCCACACTACTGTACACACACACACCTCTACACACAACAAACAGCGATATCCACCTGAGAACTAATAATAATTAATGTTGAATATGAATAATGTTGTGGGATTATTCCTTATTTCATGGGCTATTTGGTGATTTATACTTTATTAATACATACTGTACTTACTTAAATAAACAAAAAACAAATCATTCGAATACTGATTTGGAGGTCGATTACCATGGCAATGGTCGAAGCATTTGGGTCAGCCCCAGTAAAATGTAAAAACCTTATTCACGTAGGAAAAGCACAATTATTCCGAGCATTTGGTAAGGAGACAAGCTAGTGAGGCCCTATGATTTTTTTTTATCTTGGATGGAATCGATACGAGCAGTCTTATGTCAGACTTCTTCTTGGAAGGCTTTCCATCAATATTCATTAATGTCACTGAACCACAGCACAGCTCATGAACAAAATATTAAGACTGCCAGCTCATGTTTATCCCTTTACAAGCTGTGCACAAGGAAGCACTTAGAGCATTAACTGTCACTACTGTGAGTAGTCATCAGTCCATGATGGAACCCATGTCAGTGTAACACTGTGTAACCTGTCAAAGAGATTCTCTCGAAACAACTCTTTTACCAATGGTTTTTATCTTGGTCTGTTTATGGATATGTGTGATTTTGTTGTCTGCTCTGTTGACTTGTTTTTATTCTGCCTTTGTCTGTAAAGCACTTTGGTCAGCTCATGTTGTTTTAAATGTGCTGTAGAAATACATTTGACTTGACTTGACAACATTGCTCAACTACTAGCCTTAGATAACTAAGATATGTTAGGAATTACTGATCTCATGCTGGTTATCTAAAGGTGTGTCAAAATACTGTCCTGAATCCTACAGCTAAGTAGGCAGACATTAAAACTATAGCTGCATTCTCTGTAATATCTCTTCCAACAGCCAAGCATTGTGGAGGTCCAAACAGTTTTGGAGATTATTAGAAAAATATGAATCTCGCCATTGATATACTTCATCATGAATAGATAGATAGATAGATACTTTATTGATCCCGAAGGAAATTTAAGCATCCAGTATCTTAGACAACAAGTCCCAACACCAATACACCTTAAAAAAAGATACAATCAAATAGAATAAAGTGAAATAAAATAATAAAAAATAAGATAACATAAGTACAGCAGTGAAGTGACAGTGTGCCAATGGTGCAAATAGTGCAAATAGTAGTAGTGCAAATATAGAAGAGTATAGAATAGCAGAATATGAACAGTGACTTAACAACAAACCAAGTGCCTGATGAGGGACCAGCAAGCGAATTTAATCTAGCTCTTGTGGCTCCAGTGTCGCAACCGATCAAATAATAATGAATGTCACAGTTACCTGTTTTTATACAACACTAGAATCCTCCCTATAAGATGAGATAGATAGATAGATAAATAGATACTTTATTCACCCCGAAGGAAATTTAGGCATCCAGTAGCGTAGACAACAAGTCCCAACCCCAATACACCTTAAAAAAGATACAATCAAATAGAATAAAGTGAAATAAAATAAAAAATAAGATGACATAAGTAAGTACAGCAGTGAAGTGACAGTGTGCCAATGGTGCAAATAGTGCAAATATGAAGAGTATATTAATATATAGCAGAGTATATTATAATCTACTAATAAACTAACCTACGTATGTTTAATAACCCTAACTTCCCTCAATTATGGAAATTAGCTTCACACACCATTGACCTTACTGTTGTTGGAGCTTGCTCAGTTAGCCTAATGGTAACGGGATGTGTGTTTACTCCTTTTATTGTTCTCACAGCAATTAAGTTTACCCAGCGAAGCTAACGCTAGCTAGAGGTTAGCTGCCGCAGTACAACCACACCACACCGTTTGTCGGCGAAATACCAATAAATACAGAGTTAAATAAGAAAACTTACCTCGCTATGATACGCAGCAGGGGGGGCAGAAAGCAACACAATTAGCTAACGCGAGCTAACCCGTAACGTTGACGACAGCTAACCTAATGTAGCAGATAACAGGTGGAGGCTAATCTAACGATGTGTGAAAGAAACTACCGACTGTCGGGTAGTTTTTAGCGTCAAGTTACGGTTCAAACCTCCTGGCTACAACACTGGAGCTAACCCAGATGGAAGCTAGTCGGTCAAACGGTGTTTAGTACCGATAGAGCCCGTCTCAGCTGCTCCGGTTGTGTCTCTGTCAGCCGGTTGAACAACTCTCGCTAAACCGAACCAGTCCAACGGGGGGCGGAGCCAAGCGGGTTTAGAACGTGACGTAGGTAGAAGTAGATCATATAGAGACGCGACGTTCGTGTTTTTTTTTTTTTTTCATCAGAACTTTATTTTCAACAAAAGACAAGTACAAAAGTATAGGGAATACAATAAACAGTACAAAACAAACAAGACAAACAAAAAAAACCTTAATTGCCAGAGGAGTTCAATGTCCATTCATTTCAAGTCTTTTCAGAGTTCAAGAAAATGTACTTCCTTTAAAATATTGAGAGACTTTACAGCCTTTTTGTTTTTTGACATTTTCCAGTAAGGTGCCATACTGCTTGAGTTCAACAAGAAACCGACGAAAGCAGGTTGTTTGGAGTCAGACCATTTCGATTTGTGGATGTGGAATTTACCAAGTATAATCAGAAGCTGAATTATATATGTAATTCAAGATTCAAGATTCAAGATTCCTTTATTGTCACTACACAGAGTACAGCGAAATTTGAAGCAGTCCTGATGGTGCAATCACGCATAACATACAGTATAAAAGAAGTTTAACCTAAACTACTATAAAATAAGTAAATATATATATATCTAATGTTGCTATCCATCCCATAAAACACAAAATATAGCATCACATCAAATACATTAAGCTGTACATTAGTACTCATTTTTATTTTATGAAATTTTGCATATCTGTCCAAAATAAAGTCGAACGATTACAGTGAAAAGACAAATAAAATATTGTTTCTCGATCTGAATCGCAGAAAACACATGTAGAGTCTATATTTATTTTAAATCTTTCTAATACTTCTTTAACAGGGTAAATTCTATGTAAAATCTTGAAGGATACTTCTTTCACTTTATTATTAATACAATATTTACGTTCGTGTGTTTTCTATATATGGCGTCTTCGTTGTGACGCTTCTATAATCGACTATCTCTATGTTTTTTTCCCCGGCCGCGTTTATATGACGTGCAAGAAAGTAACAAACAAAGCTAACTGAGGTCGGTAGCCCGCTTCTTTAAGCGACTTCTTCAGGTATTTCCAGCTTTTACGAGCACAAACAGTTGACGTCTAACAACATTTATCAAACCAACGCACGTGTTGTTATTTGTAGCGAGGAGTATTTATGTGTTATATGCTAATGAGTGATGTATTTAGCAGCTAGCTCGGCTAAAAGATGGTTGGTCGCGTGTTGCTGACGCCACGCTTTTGACATTGGCATGGAGCGTGCTACAACATAGAAGGGTAACATTAACAAAATAGATATATTAATGTTAAACCTACAACCTTCACGCTTTTTTAATAATGTTATTCTGGTATTTGTGTTATTATTCGAGTCAAAGACGATAAACAAAAATTATTCTGCCCCGTTATTAGTCTGCCAACCATGTGATTGCGATACCATTAGCAAACCCCCTTTAGCTCATTAGCTGCTAACCATATGACTTCTCTTTTTAGCTGTGATCATGGCTCTCCCTCTGCTCTCAAGATACCTCACTGGGCTCCTTGTGGAGTCATCGACCATAGTTCATCAGAGGACTTTTAGGTAAGATGTTTTTTTTTTTTTGTCAAATTTGAGAGCCCAATATTGTGACAGTTAATAGACTTTAATAGACTGAGCCACTTTAATTCCGCCCACTACAAAAAACTTCTCTACCTCAGTTCTTATCCTGCATTATATTCCATATCTGACATTTCTTAATATCTATATCTCCTATACTTAATCACCCAGCACTATATCACTTTCTGCACTACATTCACTTTTTTAAATAGTCCTGTATCTCAGTTGTTTACCCTGCACTATATTCATCTTTAACAGTTCTTCTGCACATTGCATATTTTGTTTTATACTCTGTATTACTTACATGTGTCTTGTTACTTCTTGTGTCGTTTTACTAACATGTGTACTACTTACCTGTGACGTTTTTTACTAACATGTTTGCACTATGGAACTGTGATGCTGGAAACTTGAATTTCCCTCGGGATCAATAAAGTTACTATCTATCTATCTATCTATCTATCTATCTATCAGTTAAGACTTGTGGTCTGGGTATTCTGACAAATTTAATTTAAGTTGTTAAACCAACTAAGATCAATTAAAACCATTTACTGGTAATAGATCTGTGATGTGCCGCAGCATACAGTAACTGTCATTTTCTTAAAGCCTCCCTCCATTCAAAAATGTTTGTTCATTGTAACTTAAAATGTGTGTTTGACCTTGATTGTGCAAAATCATGTATGAGCAAAGTTTTTTCCTGTGGTCACTTTAAATGTATCTGCCTGATTTTATGACATGACAATTAGTTTGGAAGCCAATTGTGGTCCAATACAACATAATCAGATGTGATGTGGAAACCTGAAGCCTCCAGTACATACACACAGAATAAACTTTTCAGTGAAGTAGTAGACATCCTCTGTCCAATAGTTAAACAATTTAAATAAAGCAAACTTGCATATTAATAGATTCTGGGCTATTTCGTGGGGGAGAAGGAGTAGATCTGCTTTTAATAGTTGTTAACTAGTTTATTCATTTATTATTATACAAATTATTATTCAGTGCAGAGTCATTTTTATGTCTTCAAACATTTATGGAGGGGATCCTTATTGTTATTGTAAGGTGGTGCTTGGGTTTGTATATTGATGGATTGATTGATTAGATATTAAAGCTGTGGACGGAAGCCAGATTATTTCAATTATCAGGTAGCTACAACAGTACTGGGTGTGGGTGACCACTTCCTGATTTAACCTTATAACACACTTAAATCCCTGTGTATGGTGTCCTCATATGACATGATCACCACAAACAGTCTCTAATGTTCAGCTTAAGGGGCAACTTGTTCAAAGTTAGTCTATTAAAGGGTGAATTTTTGCTTTAAACTTTGCCCCATACATTTCTTGCATGACTGCTGACTGACGGGTCTCTGGAGGAGAGCTGTAATCATCAACCCATTTACTTTTGTCTCGTCAGTGTGTCCGCTGTTGCCGCAGCCATCCAAAAAATGACAAGAGTGCGCGTAGTGGACAACAGCTCTCTTGGAAACACACCATATCACCGTCCCCCAAGAGTGATCCATGTCTACACCAAGAATGGCGTAGGAAAAGTTGGTGATAAAGTGTTGCTTGCCATCAAAGGACAGAAGAAGAAAGCGCTGATCGTTGGACACAAAATGCCCGGAGAACGCATGACTCCACGCTTTGATTCAAACAATGTTGTTCTGATAGAGGACAATGGGAACCCTACAGGAACAAGGATTAAGGTCCCTATACCCTCACATCTACGTAAAATGGAGGGAGATTTCTCCAAAGTCCTAGCCATTGCTAATTCATTTGTTTAACCGCATTCTCTACTATGATTTTTGATATACTGTATATTTTCCATCTGCTGGGGGTATATTAACATTTTATACTTGTATAAGTTTGTGTCTTCAGTAAACTTATTGTCTCTAGACAGTATTCTGTATAATGTATGTAACAGACTCGAGCCATTGTCAGCATGTTTGGCATTTTACCGAGGCCTCTCTGTGCTTACAATAAATATAACCTTTACCTTAAAGGCATAGCATAGGAGCTTCTGGGGCAGTCTGAGCAGCCAAATGTGGGTCAAACTCATGTTATCATGAACACAATGAACAAACTGATGAACCATGAGGGGAAATATTTATTGAAGGCACAACATACATTCACAACACAAAACACATGACTGGCATATTTTAATAGCTGTTTATAACATCATGTGTCATGTATAAGGCGTTATAGTATCATGTGATCCCTGTAAATGTCCCTTGAGCGGACTGAAATACAGTATTTCTCACTAATGTTAGGAAACTTCAGTAGCAGCTTCCTTAAACTAAAATCTCAGTGCAAAATAAAAACAATTAAAACTAAATAAAGGTCAGCTGCTTGACTTCGACTAAAGAAAAAATGTGTAATATATAAACAGTCTTAAATTTTAGTATCAAATGCCAAAAACACATTGACATTACATCAGGTCTGTACTGCCATCTACCGGTGTAAGAATGAAACTACAAATCAACACTGAGGTAATTATTTCCTGTTAAAAATCTTTCTGTAAAATCAGGATAAAATGGAAACATGAGTGCAGAATGATTAATCAAGAGAAACTATGACTTCACATTTTAAAGCATTACAGTAACAAGACTTCTTCAGATTTCTTCTTCTATGTTTTGTGTTCCTCAGCAAAACAGCTTTTAGTGAAATAATGAGACCAGTGAAATTATTGTTAGTAATTCAGCTGACATTCATACAGACGGCAAAAATAAAATCCAAAATGAACTTGCAACAACGCACATTACAGCTAGTGATTTTTGTCATGCACAGACTCATGCTGTTTTTACAGAGATGACACATCTATGTGGCACAGTGACTGCTTCATACTGTAGGTTTGCATAGTTTCTAAAAATCCAGCCGGGAGACACTTGGCTTGATTGGACTTTGGTTCCCGTTATACAGCTATTTTACTACTTTATGTGCGCTGAGGTGGGATGTGTTAAAGGATCAGCAGGTCGCTAAGGCTGAGGGGTCTTTATGGCAATCTGCAGGCACTGTGCCTTTGCTCTGTACCCTCCTCCGGTGAAGACGGCCCTCTTCAACCACACATCGTCAGGTAGAGCCACTGGCAGTATGAGAAATAAGGTTAGATGAACAGCAAAGGTTGACAAAATGTATTGAGATTTTCTTTTTAAACAGAACTCACCTCTGTGACATTCATCTCAGCCTCTCCTGATCCCTCCTTGTCGAACTGCTGGAAGGACCCTGTTAAAAGTTTCACAATTAAAACTTCGCAGTCTGCATACATACAGTGTAAATTTAGAATAACATCTATCACAATAATACTCACTAAACATGGCTTCGAGCTTGACCAGGCAGCAGATGAAGTTGTCAAAGTTAACCATCTCATTTTCTGCATACCGCGCTACCAGAATCTGGTTCAGTCTGTTATTCAGTTTAAAACCTACACAGGACGACAATAAAAATAAAAGTTTTTATCATCTCTGAGTGTTTGTACAGTAAATACTTGTAGAAATGATAATCAAGAGCATTATACCTGCTGCCTCGACAGCGAGACGTATCTCATATGAGCTCATGGCCCCTGATTTGTCGAGGTCAAAATCTCTAAAAATGACCTGGAAGACGGAGAAAAAAAAAAAATGAAAATAGAAATACCTACAATCATACTGTTCCTTTGACCTTATTATTTGATTAATTCTCACCAGCCACTTTCGGATCTTGTTCCAGAGGATCTGAAACTCCACGAGCCCTAGACGGGCACTACCATCTTTCTGGTACACACGGTGTCAAGGGGGGAAACCACACACAAACAATCACTGACATGCTTGTGATGGAAATTGTGGTATTTAACTTTTACATGTATGTAATCTGGATGAAATGTAATCTTATAGTTTTGCAACCTTTAAGAAACAGACATTTATAACACTGCAGAGCATGGGAAAGGATGCAGTATTGTCAGTTCACCTATGCGTTAGTTTTCCTGGTGTTTGATGATTGTCTGTACTACTTTATAAGGCTGTATGTAACTCATTGCCGGGCGCTCTCTCACTAGGAGAAACGCCATGCGTGCAAGCATTAAAGGCCTTTAGAGCTGATAGACAAATGTTATGTTTTGTGCAATCTATTGCGTCTCTTTCTCATCACTACACAGCAGCTGATTGTAAGTGGCCACGACAATGCTTAAATGCATGTTTTTTTAATTTTGTTTCGAATAAAATCGATGTCATTAAGTTTTTCATCCATTCATGCCGGATAACTCAAGAGGATACGTCCATCAGGTTGACCATGGTCCTGCATGACTCCACACTGAAGCCGTCAGTCTTCAGATCTTTGTCTGCAATAACAAAAACACTCATCAGAGGCTTGTAAGAGAGGCAGTCCAGGAAATGGATGGTGTCGCCTACACTCTGCAGTGGAATCTAATACACCAGTGGGAGATGTATTACTAATATGTAAATTTTCCTGTAGCTATGAATATATAACTAAAAATAAAATAGGAAACTCACGCCGGGAGACGACTCTGTTTAGAATGGTCCGAAGCTCGTGAATGGAAATCTCCATGTCCTGGAAAAACACAGAGGACAAGAAAAGAGAATTTGCACGTCTTCAGTTGAAGTAAGAACAATTTGTCTTCACCGTAACAATGTGTTGTGTGATTTTTTTTAAGCTTTAGATATGATCTAAAATGCCATAATAAAAATACAAATGCAAACAAAGATGCAGAACAGTATCTGTTCTTCAGTACTTACCTCTCCTGCTAGCTGGGCGAACATGGACTTAAAAGAGTCTTCAATGTCGTCTTCATTTATTTCATCCTGTAGGAAACCACAAATATAAAAAAAAAACATTGGTTTATAATCAGGGTCCTGGTTATTTCCTGATATTCATATAGTATGTAACATTTCTGTTTTAGTCACATCTCACTGATACGTACATCATCTCCTAAATCGGCAGAGATTTCATCATCCAGTTCTCTGCAATGGACAAAAACATGAGATTTAAATTTCTACACATTACAAATACATAAACTGACATCAAAATCACATGCAAAAAAAGACACATACTCTGTTTCTGATTGCTTCTCAGTGAAGACTCGGAGGACAAAGTCAGCCTCCTTACTGGCCTCGAAGGTGGAGGGGACGATCAGGTACTCTCCGGGGGGCAGACGGAGCCGCGTGCTCACCTCTCGCAGGTTGATGAAGGTCTCAGAGCGAGCGCACGACGAGTGTTTCAAAAAGAAGTCTTTCTTCAAGTGGACATTCTGGCAGCCTCTGTACTAAGGGCAGCAGGAAACAGTACGAGGGTTGAGATGCATGTGCGTGTTTTTAGTTCCATTTAATTGAAATCATATATACTTTCCACTATTCCAATCATTTCTAGCAATGGAAACTAACTTTCATAGGGGACGGAAATAAACTTACAAAGATTTAAAACTTGCTTGGAAGAGCTCGTCCATTATAATGAGCATCAGGTCTGCTTTTATTGTTGTAAAATTTACAATTTAATACTTTGATAATGCAGTTAAATATATGGATTGATTTAACAAGATAATGATAGATGTGATGGATTGAATATCTCAATCAAGTTATCAAGTTTTTGTAAGCTGATTTTCATGCAATGAATGGGATGAATGTACAGAAACCACTGGCTACCTGGAAGGGAGGGAAATGTTTTCAAAAACTAAAACATGATCAGCAGTACTGTAAAATATACATTTAGTTATATAAACAGTGCAAGTAATCGGTGCTCTGCTTACCTCTTCTGGAATCTGCACAAAAGGAGATAAGGGAAAAAACATGAATGAGCTGAGGCAAAATTTTAAGTTTTTAAAATAGTGTAAACGTGTGAATAAACCATGAGAAGGGCAAAGGGATAATACTGATACTGCATCCCTCTCACCTCATAAAGAGCAAAACCAATGGTGTGCATGTCCTGACCATGGCGCCGATATCTGCGGCGGTCCTTCTGCATGAGAGCTACTAAAAAACTGCACGCCACCTCATCGTCCTCTGGGTCATCGTCCTCCTCCAGCAGCGTGATCTTGTACTGAGGGTTGATCCAAAACGTGTCTAGGCAGGAGGTGCATTTGTTTGTTAGCCCGTTTCGAAGTCTATGTTGTGTTGATGATTACATGAAAGGCGTACGGTCGGGACTCACTGGGATTGTTCCTGCAGCCTCCAGCGGTGCTGCCTCTCCTCCAGGCGCCGTAGAACTTCATGGTGTTCCAGTGGCCGAGGCTGTCCTCGCTCAGAGCGTCAGCAGTCAAGTTACAGATCTCTAGCCGAGAAAACTGCCTCTTGAATTCACTGAAGGACATCCTGGGAGATTAAAATAAAACGTTTTGAGTCAGAAACTGGAATGCAACTTTTGCAAAAGAATAGTTTTGGGAAATACGCTCATTCGCTTTCTTGCCGAGAGTTAGATGAGAAGATCGATTCCACTCTTGTGTCTATGGTATGCAAGAACCACTCGTACGAACAGATTTGTTCTTAAGTGACTCGGAGAACTTGTCGCATTCACTAATTTTCCTGTACTTTGAATTGTCTCTTAGGTGCGAACACAATTTACGAGTGGCCCACACCTGTCTGTTTTTACTAATGGGTTCTATATTTCATTACTTTAAAGCAATTCTGAGTTCGAAAATCCTATATAAATTACACTTCATAATTATGTTGACATTATCCTGTTTAACTCTGCACTTGGTATTATAATTTAATTCTAAATGTATTCATATACATATCATCATAACTTTAAATTGGCCATTGATGTTATTGTATAACGCTATCATATCAATATAAATATCTCAAACTGCAAAGCGACTTAAATTACGCACTAATTGAAGGTTAATTTGTCTCTGTATATAATAGGGTCAACAGGAAGTGTAACCAGGCGTGTCATGGCTGATTTACTTCTTTTGGATGCATTAGCGTGTCAGGCTCTTGGAAGAGAACGCGTCTTTAGACAGCGTGCTGATATACTGTGACAGAGGCAGATGAATGGGGCAGGATGCGTAGCCTTATATGGTATCAGTATGGGTGTTAATTATGCCATTTTACAATTCTCATGAACGCACGCTCATTTACGCACAGGTGGCATTTCTCATGTTCACGCAGGTCATTAACAGTTATCTGAAGTTAGGAGCGTTTGCTGAATCTGACGAAAAGTTAAGACAAGAATACAAAAATGTTCTTGTACGGATCCAATCTTCTCATGAAACTCTCTGCAAGAAAGTGAATAAGCGTCTTTCCCAAAATGTCGGACCGGTCCTTTAAAATACCTGCAGTACATAAAATTGCCATTCAGTACTACGGCATCTAGGAACATCTTACCAAAACTCCCCGTCCTCCATCTTCAGATGCAGGTCTTCTTGTTCAGAAGGGTCAATCTCATCCCATTCAGGAGAACTACACAAAACAACAAGACAAATAGAGCATTCAGTAAGAGATATAACACTCATAAAAGAAGACCAAACTAAACACACACAGGGACATTTATTAACTCACTTGTCACTCCAGGCACCAGTCCACTCCACCTGGCCCCAAGGGTTACGTATTCGGATTAGTCGTTCCATGTTGCCGCGGAAATCAACCTACAGAGCACACGGAGTGACGGGCAACTTACAGTAGGACCACTGAGGGGAGACCCACCGGGTGAATAGAATAAACATGTTTAACTAATAGATATCAGCACGAAACTCAGGTGATTACTTACATTAAGACAATTATTTTTTGTATTACAAGTTTTCTGAAATTTTATGTTTAAATATGCAAATGAGGAATAATCATATGTGTTCATTTGCATACATTTCCAGAACAGAAATATGAACATTGGATAAAGCCAGGTTAAAAATTCTTGTTACATTTCGTCGACATATCAGAGTCAAAGATTTTTTACAGAGGGAATTTTGGATATCTCTTTTTATCGCTCCATAAATCAGCCGTAAAAAAAATCAATTTTCGCCCATGTTTTTAGGAATAACATTTCTATAAGTCCTATGAATCCGGCTATGAATGATATATGAACAAACCCCTCTGTAAAAACCTTCAGAATATAGACAGGAATGAAACTGGGAAGTTTGGTGTATGTAAGTGCTACTGAAGTGGAGATTTCTGCCTCAGAGTCTGAGGAAAAAAACAAATTTTGAGAAAACTGCCTTTACAGATATACAGTATATATTGAAAATACACATACACTTTGTAAGACACTACATGTGAATAGTGTACAAAAAATGATAGATATCATTATGAAACTTCTCATGTTGATTACTTACATTAAGACAATATTATTTGCATTTCAAGTTCTCTGAAAATGTATGTTTTAATATGCAAATGAGGCATTATCTAATGCTAACTTCTGGTGAATTAAGGAGAAATCTACTGACACAAATAGACAAAGTAGAAAAATAAACACCATAATGTGTATTTTTGATGTTTTCTTTCCAATAGTCTGAAAGAAGACATGTTATGTAAGCAAAATAGCCCAAAATCTCAAAATTGATCAGTGTATAAAAACAATATTTTTGCCCCTGGGGTGTCACGCCTTAATGTCATTCATAATGGTGACTGATTAAAGACAACTGAGTCATACACAGACAGACAGACAGACAGACCTCCTTGAGTCCAGTGACGGAGTAGGCGTGGCCCTTCACGAGCTTCTTGAATGTAACAGCCTCCATGTCGAAGGCACTGGTGATCTGTATTAATATGGAAACGTGATTACTGCAGTATGAGTATGAAATGTCTGGCACAGGAATAAACACAAGTGCTTTTAATGTTATTGCCTCCCTCAAGATGGCGCGGCATCGATCTGCGTGCCTTGGTGGCGTGCCAGCAACGTGTTCAGCACTTACGTCGATGGAGCAGCCCAGCAGAGAGCCTCTATCCAGGGCTTTGCTGATTATCCTGTGCAGATCTCTGGGGGCACTGCGGAGCTCGTACATCTCAGACACGCCACCCGTGAAGTCCTCGAAGCCCTCGGTGGTGCTTCCTCCGGACAGAGCCTCGTAGGAGCCACTCAGCCTGACGCCGCACAATTAAAAACCACACATCAACAGCAGCACTTCAGAACTGTGATTTACAACTTCCTACTAAATACATACTGAATAATTGAACAACTGGGCAGGCCCTTTCAATACCTACTTGGCGTACGCCTTCTCCAGGAGTGCACTCCAGAACTCGTTGCCCTCAGCAGAATGGACAAACATGAGCTCGCCGTCTTTGACAGGCAGCCTGTCGTCTATCACGACGTCCACCCATTCGCCGAACTGCCAGAACTGCGACGCAGAGCAATAGTCAGCAACTCCATCGATCTATACTGCTTGCCTTTAGACTTGATTAGGAAGTGCAATGCGTAGAAGATGATCTTAAAGTACCTGGAAGTGAAAAATTCCAGCGTAGTCATCTTGGAAGGACTGCCCGTGTGGGACAACCCGATGAAGGAGCCTCTCATTCAGGGTGAGAGAGCCGATGGCTGCTAAGAGCCAGCAGTCGCCTGCAAGGGAGCAGAAGCATTTAGCAACCTTTATCGAATCTTTTTCAGGACAGATTCAACATCAACAACAACGAGGGCTCACCCAGCGCTCCCTGACAGATGTCCGTTCTGGTGGCACCGCCCACAATGAACTGAGGGTCATCTGTCATTTCCTACGGAGATATTAAACGTCTGAGTGAAGACAATCAAATCAATCTCAGAATTGAGACTAGTCAACACATTTTACGGTCTACTTTAACTTCTTCTACTCCACCCCTCTTTACCATAGACCCTTTTTTTTGTCTTTTTTTATGGGGGTACAGGGGGTCTTTAGGGGGAGGTAGCTGGTCAACAGTAGATGTCACATACAGTAGAAGTGGTGTACATCATCTGAAAGCTGGGAACCTGAAGATTACTTCCAGATGCAGCTCAGCACAAGTGTCATGTTGTTTTAGTCATAAATCAGAAATAATGAATTAATTCAAATGAATTGTGAAAGTGTATAAGGGCTTAGAACATTATGATGGAAGTATATGATGGTCATCCTTTCCCATGCTCACTTATGTCTCAATTTTTTGGAACAGTTGATACCATTTGTTACAGAGATTTGGTGCTAAATTCTACAATTTTTTACCACTTAAGAATTGATTAAAATGATCAATAATCCCTGCTAAATACCACATTAAGTCACCAAGACCTTGAGGAACACCATAGAAAAAGCCATGCTGTGATTTGGTATCAAAAACTTTGATATGTGGAGATTTCTGCAAGAACTGCATTTTTTGGCGATTGAATGGCGAGCACTTCTGTTCTGGAAACTGCTCAGAAATCCCCCTTATTGTCAATCTAGCTAGGAAAGCCATCCATCCTCTGAATGCTCTAGGTCTCTAGTTTCATGAGGCTGTGATTATCCTCGAGGTCACCACAGGTCATTTATACGGTGAGGTCAAATTTCCAAAAATGGTCTCACTACAATGACTAAATAGCTACTATGGGGACTAACATCATCACACATGAATACAATTGGGCTCATTGGATCCACGAGAGTCTCAGCTTTACAGTCATACCCAATTTATGTAATTCCAAGACTGTTTAGGGACCCCAGTATGCAGAAATATTCAAACACATCATTTTAGAATAGGTTAAAATAACACATTTATACTGCATGTGAAATATTGCATGTTTTTTGCCCAGCACTGCATGTGATTATCATAAAGTGGGCATGTCTGTAAAGGGAAGACTCATGGGTACCTATAGAACCCATTTTCATTCACATATCTTGAGGTCAGAGGTCAAGGGACCCCTTTTCTCCAAAACTGTCCTGCTACAGCCTCTGAAAGACAGTAAAGTCGGCACCCTCGAGGAGTGGTAGAGGTTAAAGGCGACACATCTTTCAAACTATCGCTATTCTTGCATCTACGCGTCAACTTCCTGTGTTTTAATGAAGCTCCGTACACAACTGTCAGAGCGAGGGAGTGGTCAGGGAATGCCATGCGATGCCAACAGCTGCAGTGGTCTGAGATGTTCCTGTCCCTGCTTGTCCTATTCTGTCTGAGTTTGCAGACGTGAAATAACACAGTGTCATATGATAGGTTTGCTTATATGATATGTTTCTCTGTCAGAACCACATGAAATATTACATGAGAGGCAATCCAAAGAATGATGAGTGAAGTACTGCCAATTAATGTCCATCTGTACATGGGTGTATAAAAAGTATATTGGTTATCTTGTGTCCTAATATCAGTTTTATGCATGTTACTAACCGTGGGCCTCATCCACTCCACATCCCTAGTTTTGGAGGAATGGGGGGCGAGCTCCTTGAAGCCCAGGGACGGAGGCTCGGCGGGGAAGCAGGGGTCTTCAAACAGGCAGCCGGACTCCACACATTCCTGCTTCAGGGCCTCGTAGTCCTGGTTTGAGAAGAGCACGGCCTGCTCCTTGGAGCCCATGCCTTCTGCCCGCAGCCTGTTGGCCTGTATGGTTGCACAGATCCCTCCGGTTGGATTCATACTGGTGCGTGAGATAAAAATATGGAGCTGCGTGAGTATGCACGGTACTGTCTATAAATAGCGGGAAGCGAATCGGCGGCACGCTCTTGTCTAAGGGTTACAGCACAGCAATAAGGTGTAGGAGCGTGTGGAGAAAAATAATATTCATGCTAGTGATAAAGATTTTTTTCTGCCTTCAACTAATTAGTCTGAGCCCATATGGATTTTCTACATTAAGCCTAAAAGTAACACAAAGCTGAATATTAAATTATAACCAAAAAAAAGCAAAGGCCATTGAGGAAACTGAGGTCCGTCAGGTTCTTGGTTTTCTATTTATTCATTTATTGAATTTGTAGTTTTAGCAACTTTAGGGGATTTTAAATTCTACAATTAATAACAACATGATGGGTATTTAAGGTGATTCATTATTTTTAGACTCAATATGTTTGAGGCCAACAAAATAATGAATAAATATTCAGTATTTCCTCCAAAATTTTGTCCCAACAGTATGGAGAAGACTTTCATGACCTTCCTGTTGAGAAAATAATATATATAATTGAGCATAGGGCTGCACAATATGACGATATATATATCGTCAAAACAATATAAAAATGTCTATCCTATATATATTTTTTTTTATATAATTTCTATCATGACATAGGGCTAGGCCTATATTTATTTATTTTTTTCTTTATAATTTAATTTAAATCTTTTTGCACTCAAGTTCTTAAAATGAGAAAATAGTTAATACTCGTCATTTGTCAAGTATTTAAATCACACAGGAATATACAAAAATAGGCTTTACCGTGTGGTTATTTCATATAGACGATTTATTAGGGCTGCACAATTAATCGAATGTTAATTGCGATCACGATTTTGGCTTCCCACAATTAAATTAACATAATCGACTGCCATATTGACGTTTAAAAGTCTCCGCTCACAGAAAACTCTGCTGTATTAATCAAGTTCAAATGTAATCCTGTAAAATGTAGTTTTTGGTGAGAAACTTGAATAAATACAGTTGTTTTTCACAGCAATATAAAACAGATAATAGAGAGGGAATTATGACCTGTTTAACTTCCTAACACTAGCTCTAAGTAGATTATAATATATAATTAGAACTACTATTACCAAAGTTTTTTTTAATCAAAGAAACGATTTAAATAAAAATACAATCATTTATTTTCTAATCATTTGAATTGTGTGTTTTTATGCAAATAAAAACTATAGATGACAGTAATAAAGTATAAAAATAACATTTAGAGTTTTTGATGGTTGGAATGAAGCACAATATGGAAGTGAAAGCAGCAGTTTATTTAAATGTGAAATTGAAATAAAAAATATTTTGTCCCTATGATCTATGAATAATCGTGATAAATAATCGTGATCTCAATATTGATCAAAATAATCATGATTTTCATTTTGGCCATAATCGTGCAGCCCTACTATTTATTAATTGAATTATCAGAAAACATGCTATATCATGATATATATCGTTATTGAGATATAAAATGACCAATATTGTGATAGAAGAGTTTGGCGAATCGCCCAGCCCTAATTGAGCAGTTAATTGAATAAATAAAATGTAAAAAGTCCAAGTAATTAAAAAAAGATTTAGAGACCTTATGTTTGTCTGCGGTTGAGCTTTCCTGAGAGAGGTGGCACTTGTGAGCTCAGTATTTCTAATGTCCTGGTACAGCCCTGCAAAAAGGCAAATCCTGCAAATTATAATTGTCATGTAAAAATCAAAGTAAACGTGCTGCTGTGGAAACTAAAGTTAGAAGCTGACAAAAGCTCAGCAGAGAAATAATACACATACAGAAGTTATGAACAGAAGAAAAGCGACTACTGAGGAATGTGAGACAAGACACCACTTCAAACACAACAAACCCAGGAATAACACAATAACTTAGAAATATGATACCTTGTCTGTATATGCAGGCTGAGAGGGAGAATGAGACAAAACACAGAGAGAGAGGGAATTCACTCAACTTTTGGCACTGGGAAAGATAAAGTGCTTTCTCTTATAATTTGGATTGCACTGCAGAAGCCTGCGTAACCCTAATGGATTTCAGTGTTTACCACTCAGTGGGGGGGCCTTTTCCTCCTCCCTGAATGCACAGTCTGGCTTTTATATGCCGTAGAGTTTCTCAACTTTCAGTCACATCTCCAGAGAGGTCATAAAAGCTTTGCGAGTTAAAAAAAACAACATATGTCAAGAAGCTGGCTGTTAAATTCAAAGTTGTTACTATCCCTTTCTGAATCAGTGCGAGAAAAAACTGGGACACTGGATGATCTTTTATGGCCTACCGCTCTGCTCCACTGGACAGGAATACTAATGAACTCAGTTAACAGTGAAGTAAGAGGGGAAAAGTGGGATGGAGCTGGTGAGGGACTGGGAAATCCATGAGAAAAAATGACCGAGTTGAGCTTGGAACACATAATACATTTCTTCATGTAGACCATTAAGCATACCTGCTACAGTTACATATATTGTTGGTTTCAGCACAGCCATACCATTCCAGCAAACCCTGATTGGTGTTTCTGGGACAATCCCAGTCAAAGCTACCTAAAAGTAAATGAATACATTCATGATAGACCTGATATTTCCGCTTATTGTACTTATGTGTTTGTAGTACTGTATTTCCTCAATGCATCGATATATTCACATTATGTTTCTTCACACATGTAGAGGAACACTGCGCACTATCACACCGAATTTGGGATCAATCAGAGCTTGCATTATGAAATTACATGAGTTTAGGTGTATCATCTCCCTATTCGGCCTGGCTTTATTTTGCATTTCTTTAATTTATGGGGTGTGTCACAATATCTGTCAATTTAACCACTTTTGGAGTTCTTCCCTCTAGCCTATTTCTATAATGAGTAAGAGGGGAAAAAAGGATGTGTTGCTGTGCAAAACAAGCTTTTGATAGAAACAATTCTGCAGGCAAGGACATTGTTTACAGGAGGGCCAGACCCCCCCCCCCCCCCCCCCCTGACCCTGAGGCCCCTCATGCCCTCAGAGTCTGCAGGAATGTCCCCCTGCTCTGTCTAACAGCTACAGAGAGAGACTACTGCTGGTAATGACCAAAGGGATATCTCTATTTTTCCCCCCAATGGACAGAGAACAGCTGATCCAGGCATTCCTGTCATGATGATGTCATCTATAGGACTTCAACCTAAACAATGCCCTAAAACAACCAGCAGCCTCTCTGTCAAAAACACACTGGGGTCCCCTCCACTCTAAAAACAAGACAGTATAATGCTGGCTGCTTTGTGAATTCCTCTTACTATCAAAAAGCCACAGCATGTGAGGCATGTAATGCAGGCTCAGATTGTTTACAGCACCTGTTCACTAATGCAAGCAGGCCTTGTCTTTTTTTTTATGTGCAGCCTGCTTCAAACATTTCTGACAAACAATACATCTTCTTACAATCATCCACACTGCTGGATGTCATAATTAAATCTGGATATGACAGCTGTTGACTGTGTTGACTATTATTAGCGCTACAGCAGTATATTAAATCAAATAAACCGCACGGTGGCCTAGGCTACAATAAAACCCCCCCCATGAGGCACCGTTAACCTCAAACTGGCTATAATAACACAATCAGTGAAATAAATAAGACACTCACCGCTGCTTTAAAGGCAGCTTTACGGCTCCTTCAAAATGGGTCGGGTAGGGATAATGGAGCAAATCTGTGTAAAGGGGGGCCGTGGTTTTAGTAGCCAGGAGAGCAGGTCCAGGTCCAGCCCTCTCCGCTGCACACACACTGCTGCAGGAACCAGAGCAGCAGACCCGCCCCCTGCAGGAGGAGGGGCCAGGACTGCTCACAGCAGGCCCGCCTGCACCACCACACCCTGCCGCTAGAGGCGCTCAACAGAGTGGGCATCAAATCTTTTTTTTTTTTTTTTTTTTTTTTTTTTTCATATTTTATTTATAAAGTTCAATACAGTATAATTACATAAACATGTTCAGATTTTTCATTACAAATATATTTCACAGTATAAAAATAATTTCAAAAATAAAATAAATTACACAACACATTAAATGTAAGGAAAGGCAAAGATGAATAAAAACAAAAAAACAAAACAAAAATAATGGGGGTCTGCTAAAGGGGAAAAAAAATCTGAGATTTCGAGAATAAAGTCATACTGTTACGAGAGAAAAAAAGTCGTAATTTAACGAGGACAGAGTCATACTATTTCAAGAAAAAAAAGTCGTAATATCACGAGAATAAAGTTATACCTTTACAAGAAAAACGAGAATAAAGTCATAACTTTACGAGAAAAAA
Source organism: Sebastolobus alascanus (assembly GCA_916701645.2). Lineage (NCBI taxonomy): Eukaryota > Metazoa > Chordata > Actinopteri > Perciformes > Sebastidae > Sebastolobus > Sebastolobus alascanus. The sequence continues at coordinate 1,196,104 of CAKAOJ020000121.1, forward strand.
GTCGTAGTGTTATGAGAATAAAGTCATTCTGTGTAAGTACATTGAGAGAGCTGCATAAAACTGGAGTCAAATTCCTTGCATGTATGTACAGTACTTGGCAAAATAGATCTGATTCTGATATTTATAGCCATATCATTCAATTCAGTTCAACAAATACACACCCAGTAATAAAATAATAAACACTGTTAATCACAAAGCTAAAACAATCAATATATGCTTAAAAACTAGGCCTAGATTGGCAATAAATACATTAATGAATAACAATTTATAATATTAATTAAATTAACTAATATCACATGCAAGATGCTATTGTAGCTATATAATTTATGTTATGTCATAGCCTAGGTAAGGTGCGGTGAGAGATAATGTGCAGTAATCCAAGGCAAAGGTCAAAGGTCACCTGAAGAGAGACAAATATAGCTACAGATGTTACTATCCTTTGTTTGGTTATAATGCAGCAAGTGGTTTGTGTCGCTTCATTCACACTATTTTCAAAAATGAATGGCATTTTAAAATATGATATTTGTTGAAAGGTTGAATAGAGCATCTCGTCTTGTAGTCCTTAAATGTTGCATGAATTCAGTGTATATGTTGATTGAATCAGAAGGAAAGTGACACTCCTACAACTGTCAGAATGTTTGCAGACGATTGAAGTGACTCTAAATAAATAAATAACGTGACCCACTACCAGGAAAAAAATTAACATTAGCATAGTTTTCTCTTAATCCTTGTTCTGGTGTCATCAGAATCATACAAAATAAGACTTGTAGGACTAACGTGGCATGTTCTTAACACAGGCCTGGCACAGTAAATATGATAACATTATTTAAAGGACCTGAACATGTATTTTTAAATCAGCTTTTTACATTCTTACTGGTTTGAAGTGGGTGGAGATCAGTTGGAAAAACGGTGATGATTATTTTGATGTTAAACTCTTAATAATTAATAAAAAAACATTTTTGTCTTTGTTGCTCGTTTACTCATGAATATTTAATGCTATAGAGAAATTCTTAAGATCTGGAGCCAAGTTTTCAGGTGCTTTAAAGTTGCTCTGATTCATATTTTATATTGGATTAAAGGACTATGTAGAATGTGACTCATAGTGTCAACCTCACAGACAATTAGCATCCAACTGTTCCCAGCAAAACAGAGCTAAAAGGAGAGTAAATATTGGGCTTAGATTCACCAGGTTCACAGAAAAAGGACTTCAAACAAATTCTAATGTTGCTCTGCGTCTGCATGTCTGATGGACTCGTAAATAAACAACTCTTTGCAAACCATACAGTGATGCTCACAAGTTTACAGTATTAACATGTTCAACCTTGCTAGTAGCTGATTTACCTCATCTAGACTTCTAAATGTAGACGTCAAAGCAATGTTGCAATCAGGCTAACAGTATCTTTTACTTACATAATGACAATGGATGATGTCTATTAGATGTTTGGTAAAAACAACAGCAAATGCATAATTAATCATTTGTAATGCCACATAAGCCCAGTAATAATGCACTCTATCAATTACATTATGGTCATCGTGAAGCAGTTACTAACATAAGAAGAGACATAACTCATGATAAGAACTCATTATTATGCTTTCATTAATAGAGATTGTTTTTAATGCTCATCAATCACTGACTACCAGCAGTCATTGTTCAGTATGACTGAAACAAAAGATCAATTGTATTTATCCATCCTCCTTCCCCATTGCATTTGCACTTATACAAGTGAAACAATTTATGTCCTTTTTTTGTGCATCATGAAAAGAGGAGGGGTCTGGTTAATATTGGCACTCATTTGTCATGTCAATGTTCACAAACAAGACTATGTACACACGGCATTCAGTGGTTTATGACACACCCTTCTTCCAGCTTCCCACGAGCTTTGGAGGCTGTGTGGATAACCTCAGGATTGTTATCTAAGAGGATACGCCACATGTCCACTGGGTGTGGAAGGTTGACAATTAGTTGGAAATATGACTCATGAGTGGTACAGAAGCATCCCAGCTCTGAAATCAAGAAAAAAAATTAGATAATAACAAAGGAGTTTTCTGCAGAATGTTCTTGGTTATTTTGTTGTGTCCGTATAAGACAGAGATGGACTGTTTCTTTACTTTGAGCAGTAACATACACTACATCACGTTTGCCTCCACACTGGATCAGAAGCTCTTTAGTCCTCTATAAAAGCGACAGCTGTACTAACTGTCTTCTGTTTTTCTATTCTGAGGTAATCTAAACAAGGGTGGATTCACTACCATTCACTACCTTTTGTGCATATCCTTATTATGCGGTACTTCTGAGGCTTATACGCATGAATCATCAACAGTTTTATTCAACAGCTGAAACAGCAGTGTAAACCTTCTGATCACTGACCGTGAACTGTTTGACAAAGGATTAGCTTTGCTGTATTCAGCATAGAGGATGTAAGCACAGAATAAGGATATAAGATGATATAAGAGCATAATGTCTATACGCTCCAAAGCAGACAGGACCTGGCAGAGATCCCCAGGCTCAGTGTTGCAATGTCATTTACATCCCAGTCTTATTCTTGCTCAATTTAACACTTGCTTCATTTCATGCGTTTAAGCTTCCCTTTCACAACTCTCAGCTGTATGCACTGCATTTAATCCCTTCAAATAACACCTCAACCTTTTTGTTTTACTTTTTGGAGCACACAGAATGTCTAATTATTACATTTCAGACTAATTTAAATCAAGATAAGTGTTTGTTTCCTCTATTTTTGGTATCAGGAAATGGAAGACAGTACGTTGCCTTTAGGCGTGTCCCTGTTTGTATTTCTGCTGTGGCCACAGCCATTTCATTGCAGATTTGCTTAGGGTTGCTGCCATCTGTTTTGCTCACCTCACCTGTCTATCGGAGGCCCATCCCTGTCTGTGATCCCACCCAGTCCTGCCCTCACCTGTGGCAGCTATAAAGGAGGCTGGGACAAAGACACGTCTGGATTGGAAGGTCAGCTCACAAAGAGAGAAATCACCAACCAGGTAGTGTATATACTGTACACACACAAGGTGAGGATGACATCCACGGCAGGCCGCCTGGCCCATCAGCAGCAGAGGGAACAAGGCATTGGCACTAACGAGAAAGCAGTGAAGTTCTCCCAGCAGGATTATGAGACTCTGCGCCAGCAGTGTCTGGAGCGTGGACGCCTGTTTGAGGACAACTGTTTCCCAGCTGAGCGCAAATCCCTGGGCTACAATGAGCTGGGACCATACTCATCCAAAACCAGGGACGTTGTTTGGAAAAGGCCAACGGTAAGAAGCCAACTGCACTGCACTGTAATATTGTACTGTGGTTGATGAACTAGACAGTGATTTGACAGTGAGTATTGTATGTTTTTACTAAATACTCCATTCACCATAGTAATAATTAGAGGTGTAAGAAAATATCGAAAATATCGAGTATCGCGATATTATGTTTTGCGATACTGTTTTGGTTCTCAAAAACACTGCATCATTTTTTAATTAATAGTTTACATGCAAAGATTAAAAGTGACATTTTTTTACTCTAATTTTATGCATATGGTGGTGTGTTCTATATACTATGACAGTTTTCCTTAAATTAGATTTAATAAGTTTCCAGATATCGCCTTGCTTACAGTATCGCGATATATCGCAATATATTGAATTGTTACCCCTGTATCATGATACGTATCGTATCGCCAGATGATTCTTGCCAATACACGGCCCTAGTAATAATCTCTGGGAGAGAATTTACCTAAATTTGTTGGATCATGGCAAAACTACTGTGTGTGTGTGAATTATTTTCATGGGTGTATTTTTACTCTTAGCACATTCATCAGAATCAAAATGTCATTTCCTCCCACCATCTCAGTATAGTGTGATACTGGACAATCCAAGGAAGGGTTTCTCAAAACTGCTCTCAAATGTTCAACTTTTTGTGATTGTTTGGTGGTCTTTGTAGGAGCTGTGCTCCAACCCAAAGTTCATTGATGATGGAGCCACAAGGACAGACATTTGCCAAGGAGGTCTGGGTAAGTGAGGGGAAAGAGGATGGGTAAATGATTGCAAGAACGGAAGAATGATGGGAAACCAAAAACATCCCTGGTCTGAACCCTCCACCCATTAGGAATGATCACAGAGGTGGTTTGTTGGCACATGCTGTTTACAACACTGCTGCACCGCGGTGAACGCCACATATTGCCCAATCTCAGAGCATGTCTCTGTTCGTACTGTGTAGGTGACTGCTGGCTTCTGGCTGCGATAGCCTCTCTGACTCTAGACCAGCGGATCCTGGCTCGTGTGGTGCCCCATGGACAGAGTTTCACCGAAGGTTATGCCGGGATATTTCACTTCCAGGTCAGATAAACGCCTTTCTCATCTGACAACTCTGACCTTCCGGAGGCCTTTTTTCTTTCTTTCGTTGTCTTGTTTCCTGCCATGTCCGACCATAGAATCATGACTTTGTTTAATGTAAACTTGCACACTGCTGGTATAGGGTAATCCAAGATACTCAAATACAGATTTGGGAGCCAAAACAACGATTCATGTAGCGCCAGCATCAGTCAAAATGTCAACTAACATTTTGCCCTGTAGGCTAACTGTTTGAATCTCAATCGTTAAGTTCCCCATATCAAGACAAGTTCCGTCAACAAAAACATGTTCTACTTGTTCTCCTATAAAGCTCATCAACTCTTCACCATTATGTGAAAGAAAGTATCTTGTGCCTGCATACACATTTTCAACAGCACCACCACCAGTTAAAAGTTGAAGTCATGTAGAGTTGCACATAAAGATAATCTGGGCGGCTAATAAAACAAATAATGTCACTGTGTTTCATGATGTTCAGAGGACATATTATCCAAGGATCACACACTTGTCTTGCTCATGAGTCATAAAAGTATTTGAGTTCACTAATGGGAATATTTTCTTCTCAGTTCTGGCACTTTGGTGAGTGGGCGGAGGTGGTGGTCGATGACCGTTTACCCACCAGAGATGGAAAACTGCTGTTTGTTCACTCGGCGGAGGGCTCCGAGTTTTGGAGCGCGCTGCTGGAGAAGGCCTACGCCAAGTGCGGATCGTTTCCTCTTATATCTTTTGCTTCAACAAAACATTAATGCGGTGAAAACTAACTATAACATACCTCTTTGTCTGACAGGGTGCACGGCTGCTATGAGGCCCTGTCAGGAGGAAACACTATCGAGGGTTTTGAAGATTTCACAGGAGGGATTGCAGAAGTGTACATCTTAGAAAAAGCTCCGCCAGAGCTCTTCCGAATCATGCAAAAGGCCCTGAAACTGGGTTCACTGCTGGGTTGCTCTATTGATGTAGGTCTTATTTTCATACTGATTTGCATGCTGACCAGCAAGTAAACACACCAACAGTAGTAAGTACTGACGTTATCAGATTGAAGTGTTTGTTCTTGGTATTTTCAGATCACCAGTGCCTATGAGACAGAGGCTGTCACAGCTCGCAAACTTGTCAAGGGACATGCATACTCAGTCACGGGTGCAGAGGAGGTATATCGTTTATCTATACATGTCAGCGATAAGCTTTGAGTTTTTTTTACTACATGCAAATTACATTGCCCACTGCTCTCTCTCCCAGGTTAATTTTCGAGGCAGGCCGGTTCAGCTGGTCCGCGTCAGGAACCCATGGGGTCAGGTGGAGTGGACTGGGCCTTGGAGTGATGGGTAAACAATTGCGTTCTAGATCAACTAACCATCAGATACCATTGGTCATTTCCTAGATTTTCCTAAAAAGCTTTTTCTTTTTTTTTTAATCACAATTAGATCCAGTGAATGGAACCACGTCAGTGAAGATGAGAAATCAAAGCTGAATCATGTGGCTGAGGATGGAGAGTTCTGGTAAATCCGTTGTCGTTTAACCTTTCATTCACATGACAATAAATGCGTTCTTTGTTGATAAATTCATTCCTTCTCCTAAGGATGTCCTACTCAGACTTCATGAGGCAGTTCTCCAAGCTGGAGATCTGTAACTTGACCCCGGACACGCTCCTGAGTGACGATGTGGGCCACTGGAACAACTACCAGTTTGAAGGGGTGTGGAGGGTGGGCTCCACTGCTGGCGGCTGCCGTAATAACCCAGGTAACAGAGAAACCACTGGTGGACTCGGGGAGGGGGCAGGGCGGGGCGACCGTCCCCCTTGGCGCCCCCTGTTCGAAAGAAAACACAGCAAAAGTGCTCTATTGGTAGATAGAATATGATGCAGTGCCCTCTAGGGTGCCCTTCCAGTAGAGAAAACGCATTGCAGTGCCCTCTAGGGTGCCCTTAAATGGAGAAAACTTGATAAAGTGCCCTTGAGGGTGCCCTTCCAGTAGAAAAATTGTTTTGCAGTGCCCTCTGGTGGCCTTAAATGGAGAAAACATGATAAAGTGCCCTCTAGGGTGCCCTTAAATGGAGAAAACATGATAAAGTGCCGTGTAGGTCTGTCCTGTTACGCTCCTTCATATAAAGGATTACACTTCTGTGTGTTCCAGCCACGTTCTCGTCCAACCCTCAGTTCGTGGTGCGTCTGGAGGATGTGGATGATGACCCCCTGGATGGGGAGGATGGGTGCACCTTTCTGGTGGGGCTGATGCAAAAGGATGGACGCCGGCAGAAGAGGCTTCAACGCAACCTTGAGACCATTGGCTATGCCATTTATAAGGTGTCCCAGAATAATTTTTGATATTTCATATGAAATCAGTACTATTTAATGAAAATAATTCTCTAAAATACTTCTTCTGTTTCCTTTTTACAGGTCCCAGATCAGGTCTGTATTTATGCTGTTACATGCCAGCAATACATTTTCTTGGTAGCTGTTTTGACGTTCCAGTAATAAAACCCCTTTTCTCCTGTTAACGTTCAGCACAAAGGCCGCAGCAACGTTCACCTGGGTCCGGATGTCCTGCTGCGACAGAAAGCTGTGGCCAGGAGCAGCAGCTTCGTCAACACACGGGAAGTGTGCGACCGCTTCAAACTCCCTCCAGGAGAATATGCCATAATTCCCTCGACCTTTGACCCTCACAAGAACGGCAGCTTCGTTCTCAGGGTGTTCTCAGAGAAACAGGCTGCAACCAGGTATCTGTGTTACAGTAAAATACAGTATGATTGTCTGCAGGGTGATGTAGAGCTCAGAGCTTTAGCTTAGACAGCCATCTATTGGTCAAAGGTCAGAGGCCAGCTCCTCCTTTGGTCATAGAAGAGTCTTAAATTCACAGTCAAAACTCACTGTCAATGTTATTTTCTTGCACGCCAGCAGAGTGTGCTCAAGCTGTGCATTTCTATTTTTTCAGTCCACTGGAGGAGGACATTGATGCTCAAATAGAGGAGGTAAGAAAATCCACAGAATAATAAACTGCTCTTGCATGCATTATGAAATCGAAGGAAATGTGTCACATTACATTTTAAATGTTTATTGCTTAATGTTTAATATACTGTGTGTTAAATTAAACATTCTCCAATATTTGAAAATGTCTAAAATTTGAAGAGCAAGTAATTCTGTTTGGCATTAGTGACATAGACTTATCTGTGTCTCCCTCTCACAGGAGGAGGTATCTGAGAGTGAAGTGGATCCTCATTTCAAGCACCTCTTCAAGCAGATTGCTGGCAATGTAGGTAGAGCAACATGAGAACTGACAGTAAATGAAGTGTGTGAACAACTCAAATTATAATATGCATTTTTCAAACAGGACATGGAGGTATCGGTCTTTGAACTGGTTCAAATTTTGAACAATGTTGTCTCTCACCGTGAGTACATCGAACTCTTACTTATATTGACGTGTAGCCTTTTTATTTCCATTGACTTAAGAGTTGTAGCTAGCTGTGTTTTGTCACTTTCTCGCAGGGTCTGATATCAAGACAGACGGCTTCACCCTTGAGACAGGTCGCCTTATTGTCAGCCTGCTGGATGTATCCTCTTTGAGACATGAATTGTCCTCCCACAGTTGATGTTTTGAAACTCAACTTTGACATTTTGGGACTTGGGTGCATTATAACTGTGGAATTAAATTACGTGAACGATCAATAAACCTTAACATTCCTCAGAAAGATGAAAGTGCCAAGTTGGGACTGATGGAATTTCACTCGCTTTGGAGCAAAATCCAGAAATACCTGGTAAGTTGTGATTTATGCGGTTTGAAATGAGTGTCGGCCGTGTTGGAATACCTGGCAGTATCTGTTAACACAACACATGGGTGGTTGGGTCATGTAGGAGATCTTCAAGAATCACGACACAGACAACTCTGGCAACATGAGCTCCCACGAGATGAGAGGCGCCGCCTGTGAAGCAGGTATCTCATACTCTAAAATTATGGCAGCCTGGCCAGCCAGCCTTATATTTTATTATTTATTATAACCTTCTGATATGCTTCGCTGAAAAACTATTATCCTCTGCAAGTATGGTTTGAGATTCAGGGAGAATATTTGCTTTGATAAGAATCAAAATTAGCAATTTAGATATATTACCTTTATCAATATGTCACAACAGCTGACATACATGTTCACCAACTCAAAGACTTGAAACTCGACTTGGACTTGCAAAAAATGACTTGTGAGCATCTCTACTTTTTAGTTCATGAAAGTATACTTTGTATACTTTAACTTATAGTACTTAGCCAATGATTTGTGTATTACATAGAGACTTGCTCCTTTTGCTATTTGACTTGAGGATTTGAGATGAGATTAAAAAAATAAATAAAATGAGTTGTTCTCACATGGTGAATGGATAATCCAAAAACTTAATGAATTGAAGTAAATTCATATCAAAATATCCTTTTACAAACTCTCACACACTTTAATAGGCTACTCTATCAAAAAGTAAACACAATTACAAGCCAAGTATTCTTTTCTGTAGGCCTATAAGGCAAGAATACTTAATTATACTTTTCTTAATCAAAAGATTAAGTAAGTAGGCCTATAAGCCAAATATACTTAGACTTTTCTGTATATTTGTCAGTATGAGCCAAGTCTACTTAGACTTGTCTGTATACTTGTCAGTGTAAGCCAAATAGACTTTTCTGTATACTTGTCAGTATAAGCCAAGTATACTTAGACTTTTCTGTATACTTGTCAGTATGAGCCAAGTCAACTTAGACTTTTCTGTATACTTGTCAGTATAAGCCAAGTATACTTAGACTTCTAACTATACTTGTCAGTATGAGCCAAGTATACTTAAGTATACTTTTGTTAAGTATATCTCTGATAAGTACATAAAAAGTAAACTGAAAGTTTACTCTCTTATTTTAAGTTCAAAAGAAGTATACTAATAGCACACTTGAATAAACTTAATTTTGGTAAGGGGAGTTATGAGACACATATCAGAAATATGACTTGCTTGATAAAAAAGGCCTTAACACTATGACACATTACTTCATATGATGCTTATTTTTCTGACCATCGTGCCCTGCAGGAACAAATAACATGCATGTTGGCACACCTGGTAGTGTGTGACACTTGTGAAGCCAGTTACTGGCAGACTTGATAAGCCAGTTAAAGGACTCCCTCCCTGCACATGGATTTGATTCATGTACTGTATACTTTGCTGCAGGAACAAAACAAGCATGGGCGAGGCTGCGTAACTTAAATCTTCCATTATCACCCTGCTAATATCCGATACCTTTTAGCCGACAACTATACTCCCCCGGGATCAGAAACAATCCACCTCTACGAAACTGACCCTACTGTGTGTGCTGACAGGAAATGATGATGACTGACGGTTACTTTTCTTCCCCAGGTTTCCACGTCAACAGCGCTCTGCTGCAGGCCATTGTCAGCCGTTATGCTGATGCTCAGTATGCCATAGACTTTGATAGTTTTGTAGGCTGTCTCATTAAACTGGAAATGCTCTTCAGTAAGTGTCAGCAAACACAACAATATCCATTCAGCATGTCTCATATTGATGTTTATGATCTGAAAGCTGTGGCATGTTTACATTATCTTTTTTTCCAACCAGAAATGTTTAAGTCTCTGGAGAGAGCTGACGCAGGGAAGATTGAACTGGATATGCAACAGGTGTGTGTGTGTGAATAACGAAAAGCTGCTCGTTTGTCTGCCTTCTAGGTTAGACAGATTGTTGTATAATTTTGTTACCTCTTCCAGTGGCTGTGCCTGGCGATCTATTAACTCTGGAGACAAGACAAGCGAGGACCCTTTTGCCATACCTTTTGCAAGAAGATTAACAATAAATTAATTTCATTCACAAAAAAAAAAGAATTACAAATTGAGTAAACACAATGACATAAACATTTCATATTCATATGTTCCAAATGCTTAAAAAGGGCAAAAAAATGTATCGATTGGTAAATATGTTTGTTGGACATATACATGGAGACACGTTGAATCACATGTATTGTTCCATTTTTATTTAGTTTTTGTGTAGTAGAGAAAGATTTCTCTTATTAGTTGGTGTTTTTTGCTCTTTTATCTGTTGCAAAACTTCTGTCAAATAATAAGAAATAAAAAAACTTTGGCATCTGGACTATCAGTTTTTTATAAAATCTTGCACATATCAGACAAATTGAAATGGTTAAAATAGTCTGAGATATATCAGATGAAACAATCATATAGTTTGTGGCCCAGTTTGTTTACACTGTTTATGATTTTTGGTGAGAAATGATGAATGCAATTACAGTAACTGTGGTGTTTAGTACTGTAGGACCGAATGAGGAAGAAATATTATTGAGATTTAATTCCACTGATCAATTTTTGTTGTGGACCAGTAGAAGTTTCACTCATCCATCCATGTGGGCCACATCTGGGCTGAATCAAAGCCAGATGTAGAGTAGGCTGGATGAAACAGGTGAGGCAGAGCAAGTATGATGTCTGGTATGAACAATAAAGGGTGTGGAGACAGTTGAGCTGCACATACAACACAGAGCCTGTCTAACCACACACTCACACACACAGCCACACACAAGGAGACAGTCGCAGACAGACAGACAGAGAGTCTAAAAATGTCCGGCATTGCAAGTAAACTTCAGCACAACCGAGAGAAATCACACGGGATAGGGTCCAACTCTCATGCTGTGAAATACCTCAACCAGGACTATGAATCCCTGAGGAGAAGCTGTCTGGAGAGAGGACAGCTGTTTCAGGATGACTGCTTCGAGGCTCTGCCTTCATCCTTAGGCTACAAAGATCTTGGACCGAACTCCTACAAAGTTCGGGGCATCACCTGGAAAAGACCCAGGGTGGGTACAATAAGTCGATGGAAATATCTTCCAAAAGATTAAGATTATTAGACTATTTTTTTAAAACAGGAAATGGAAAATGGAGCATTTCCCTATGTGCATCTTTGACAGTAGTGTATCTTATTTTGAATTTGTAGAAGTATTATTTGAACTCTTTTCCATAAGAGAAGTCACTCAATAGGCTACACACTTAATAAATAATAGATACTTGCTGCTGTTTGGGGATGTATGCGTGTTCATGCTTGTCCACATGCCAACTATTGAGGTTTTTTTTTCATCTTATGTTACGTGTGGGCTTTAATGTGCCACATTGTTGTTGGCTTATCAACCAATATGCTGTCTCTTATTGTGAAAAAGACTTGTCACACACTAAGAATGGATGTGATTGCAATGCGTAAAGAGGACATTTTTCTGCAGTATGTCAGGACCCAAGGAGCAACATTTCATACAGTATATACAATATTAGAGGACAAGAAAGGACGTGCTGATGTGAGGAAGCAAAACACTTTGACACAATTTGTACTTGTTTTTCCCTCAGGACATTTGTTCCAATCCACAATTCATAGTTGAAAATGCTACCAGGACTGACATTTGTCAAGGAGCACTTGGTGAGACACACACACACACGCACACGCACACGCACACACACACACACACACACACACACACACACACACACACACACACACACACACACACACACACACACACACACATTCACACATTCCAACAATGTCTGTATTTTTTACCTTTTAAAACTGACCAACAATAACTTCCCTTACCAATACTTATTAGTATACTTCTTTTAAACTTAAAATAAGAGAGCATACTTTAGTTTACTTTTTATGTACTTATCAGAGATATACTCAACAAAAGTATACATAAGTATACTTGGCTTATATTGACATGTATACAGAAAAGTCTAAGTATACTTGGCTCATACTGACAAGTATACGAAAAGTCTAAGAATACTTGGCTCATACTGACAAGTATACGAAAAGTCTAAGTATACTTGGCTCATACTGACAAGTATACGAAAAATCTAAGTATACTTGGCTCATACTGACAAGTATACAGAAAAGTCTAAGTATACTTGGCTCATACTGACAAGTATACGGAAAAGTCTAAGTATACTTGGCTTATAGGCCTATACTTGCACTTAATCTTTTGATCGAGATATACTTAAGAAAAGTATACTTAAGTATTCTTGCCTTATAGACCTACAGAAAAAAATACTTGGCTTGTAGTTGTGCTTACTTTTTGATAGAGTAGCCTATTAAAGTGTGTCCTTTCGTTATTTTCCTATCGAATCACATTCAAATGCGTTTTGAAGGCACAATCAGATATTTACTGTATTTTACAAAGACCTCATTGATTTCCATCCTCAACTATTTGAATGAATGAGTTTGCATGCTTATCTTAGATCTTAGATGTGAATAAAGTAAGACTATCACTCCCTCCAGGAAATATACGACACCGTTCTTCTGTTACTGATGGATTTATTCATTTCTTAATTGCACCTCAGTCAACATCTTCGTCATCAAATCCACCGTCGAACTGTTCAAAATACACGACAATGTACAGAATAATTACATTCATATCACAAAGAAACTATAAACATGTGCAACGAAACAAAACACAAAATAAACAAACCTCGCTGGCTGCACACAACCGAGAGGGAATGAGTCCACCTGAACATTGTATCTTCAAAATACTGGCAATGCAATCATCTTAAACTTAAATCTTTGAGTGGAGAATAAAATCTTCGGCTGCTTCCCATGTCTTTTAGAAGGAAATTGCCACGACTAAATGTGTCCCCGCACAACATAAGACTTATGTTCCCATGTGTTAATACAAACAACTCAATATTCAAGAAAAGAAATTGCATAAATAATATTATTTAAACAAACATATCAAATAATGACATACATAATTATGGCAGTAAAAAAGACACATACAGTATGTCTGTCCTTCAGTATCACCTTGCTTAGTTTCATCTCTAGAAACCAGTATTTTTGTCACCACACATATCTCTGAAATAAATTCAAACCTAAAAGCAAATGCCTGTCCACTGACATCAGCTGTCACTCCTTCAGTCTTCTCCGTCCACACCCAGTCTGGCAGGATGTGTACATGTGTGGGTGAGACTGAGCTGTTTACAGCAAAAGAGCAAAGACAGACGAGACAATAGCCATGCAATTTGCACAACATAGGTGTGTTGTGCAAACAAACTGCATACCTAGTATGTTTTGGAGATGTGTCATGCATGTATGTAGCGCTTTTCTAGGCTTAGCGACCACTCAAAGGGCTTTAACACAAGTCAGCATTCACACATTCACACACTGGTGGCAGAGGCTGCCATACAAGGTGCCACCACCTGCTTATCGGTAGCGATAAACATTTACACGCACACTAACAGCAGCAAATCTGGGGTTCGAGACTTGAACTTGGCAAAAAATGACTTGTGAGCATCTCTGCTTTTTAGTACATGACAGTATACTTTAACTTATATCACTTAGCCAATGATCTGTGTATTACATAAAGAGACTCCTTTTGCTATTTGACGTGATGATTTGTGATGAGATCAAAAAAAATAATAAAATGTGTTGTTCTCGCATGCCTCTACGGTGAACGGATAGTCCAAAAACTTGATGAATTGAAGTAAATTCATATCAAAATATCCTTTTACATACTCTCACATACTTTAATAGGCTACTCAAAGGCTATCAAAAAGTAAGCACAACTACAAGCCAAATATACCTTTCTGTAGGCCTATAAGGCAAGAATACTTAATTATACTTTTCTAAACCCAAACATGTTGTTTTTTCCTAAACCCAACTAGGTGGTTTTGTTGCCTAATCCTAAGTATTTTGTTTAATTCACAACATTAAGCTTGTGTTTACTGTGACCAAAAAGTGACGCTGAGGGGTCGATAAGTACGTGTTTAGTGCGACGGAAAAAGTGACGCCGAGGGGTCGGACAAAGCGTCAGTATGTGACGAGTTGGGATGAGAACGTGTTGAACTAACATATGACAACTTGAAATCCTCTGGGGTTTAGGCTACATTAGATGTCCCACAGCAGTCCCCTTTATTCTATCACTGTTAACTTGTGTACAGGTGACTGCTGGCTGTTGGCAGCTATCGCCTCCTTGACTCTCAGCAAACAGGTTTTGTCTCGTGTTGTCCCCCATGACCAAAGCTTTGAGGAGAACTACGCTGGCATCTTTCACTTTGAGGTACAGCACCTTGACAGAGGCTCTTTCTTTTAGCGCTAAAGGGAGGTTTGATGTTACTGATCATGTCCTCTCTGCGGCTCTCAGTTCTGGCGGTTTGGTGACTGGGTGGACGTGGTGGTTGATGACCGCTTGCCTACCAAAGATGGAGAGCTGCTGTTTGTTCACTCAGCGGAGGGCTCAGAGTTTTGGAGCGCGCTGCTGGAGAAGGCCTACGCCAAGTATGGAAGAATGCAGCATCTGGATATGTTTCTGTTTGTTTCAGTATCTCTTTTTCTGGTCATGAACTCCTTTTCTCTTTAGGATGAACGGATGCTACGAGGCCCTTTCTGGAGGCAGCACCACTGAGGGTTTCGAGGATTTCACTGGAGGCATTGCTGAGAGGCACGAACTGGGGAGGGCAGATCCCCACCTCTTCAAAATCATTAAGAAGGCCTTGGACAGAGGCTCGCTGCTGGGATGCTCCATCGATGTTTGTTTGAGCTCCTTGTTTCACTCTCATGTCGGGAGGTTGGTGTCCTCGTGATATCTGATGGTTTTAACCTCACAAGTTTTTTCCTCTCCATCACAGATCACCGACGCGTCCGACTCAGAAGCCGTCACATATCGCAAGCTGGTGAAGGGCCACGCCTACTCGGTGACAGGAGCTGAGCAGGTGAGGAAATGTTTGTATACACACACACACAGGTCATCCAGGTTCAGGTGAAGCTGCAGTGCCTATGCTGTATACTGTAATAGATGTTACAATTTGGTTAACCGGGGTATGATTTATGTGCTAGTTTTACCCCTTTTATAATATATTGTTTTTAAGGTGTGTCATTTTTCTGGTTGAGAGTAATTGACAGCTTATTGTGTGTCAGGTGGAGTACAGAGGAGACAGGGTGGAGCTGATCAGGATTAGAAACCCGTGGGGTCAGGTGGAGTGGAATGGAGCCTGGAGTGACAAGTGAGTATTGTGCAATGAATGTGATCATATTAGCTCTAGTAGATATCATTAGCAGCTACTCCAGAGTGCTCTAGTTTTTAGCCACGTTAGCAACACGTTGCTCTAGGGGTGCTGACGTAGGTTGGTCGGTGAGCCCTCTACTTTGGTCCAGGCACATCAGAAATATGTCAACTATTCTATGGATTTCCATGGCATTTTGCAAATATAATCATGGTCCCCAGAGGATGAAGCCTTATGACTTTGGTAATCGCCTGACCTTAAATCTAGCATCATAAGCAGGTCAAAGTTTTCACTTATCCAGTGGAATATTTCAACATCTACTGGGTGGATTTTTGACATTCATCCTAGATGATGTATAGGCTACTGATGACTTTACTTCCTCTAGCACCACCACCATGAGGTTTTAGTTTTGAGTGAAATGTCTCGAAAATTGTTGGATGGATTGCAATGAAATTTGCTACAGACATTCACGCTCCCCCGCAGGATGTAACTGTAACTTTTTATTTAGCGCCATCATCATCATTAAACATTTACAATTTGTTTTAGGACCAAATACCTGCAAAACTGAACTTTCTGTGTTTAGTTCTAATGCTAATTAGCAAATGTTAGCATGCTAAATTAAGATGAACATTGTAACATGGTAATGCATGTCAGCATTGTCATTGAGAGCATTCAACTAAAAGCACCAGTGTGTCCAATTACCCGCTAGCATGGAGTAATCCCTACCACCTCCATGTGTGTACAGCAAGAAGCCATTTAATCTGTCCAAAATGTGGTTTAACTCCCCATCAAACTGTAGCTGTCACACAGCCCCCAGACATCAGACTGTCAGCTGATGGTTAAAGTATAAGTGAACTGCAACAGCTACAGAGAATATAGGAAATGTGGACTTTGTAATCTTGTTACTAGAATATGGATTAGAGATCTAAAAGCAAGTAATATTATGTCAATGTTTTGGTCATGCAGGCTGTGTTACAACCCAGCTCAAGGCTGGACAAAAGAGGGGAGACCTCACATGAGTTGCAAAATAAATTTATTTTACATAACTAGAAGGGAAATTAGTGTAGGCTAATGATAAACTAAATGTAACAAAACCAAACAGGGTTGAATACGGGGAAAGAAAGACTGGCTGACTGCCACCAGTTTACATAGTCTTGCAGTCAGACCAGGTGAGCTGCATCTCTCTGATGAACCGACTCCACCCTCCAGGCTCCTGGAGGGAGAGACCTGCTCAGAGAGGGTCGTCACACAAGTGACCTCATAAAAAAAGTGGTTAACAAAACCACAGCAGATAAATGGAATTCAGCCATCATTCATTTTAGTATTTACACCTGCGCTTTTCCTACTGTGACATGTCAAAATGTCTTCTGTGAAAAAGCCCTATTATCACAGGAGGTAGCAATAACACAAACCAAACCGGGCCAAATTACCTCAAAGCCTGGACTTCATTTTAAAGAAAATGGTTAATTTGATCCCAGACAAGCCCCCAGTTTGACACAACCTGGCTCAAGGCTGGACAAAGGAGGGGAGACCACACATGAATTGCATCTAATTGGAAAAATAAATAAGTGTAATGATAAAGTAAAAGTAACAAAACCAAACAGGGTTGAAGACGGGGAGAGAAAGACTGGCTGACTGCCACCAGCTTATATAGCATAGTCTTGCAGCCAGACCAGGTGAGCTGAATCTCTCTGATGACCCGACTCCTCCCTCCAGGAGCCTGGAGGGAGGGACCTAGGGTCATCCCACAAGTGACACTGTTAACTGATCAACCAACATTTTCAAATTCAATTTTAACTGACTAACTATAAATTCCCAATTACGCCCTTTGTGTTGTTCATAAGAGGACCCAGCCTAATTGCAACATCTACATCCTTTGTTTGGAGGGTATTAAGTGTGTGTGTGTGTGTGTGTGTGTGTGTGTGTGTGTGTGTGTGTGTGTGTGTGTGTGTGTATGTGTGTGTGTGTGTGTGTGTGTGTGTGTGTGTGTGTGCGTGCTTCTGTCATGCATGTAACACAAAGAGAGACATACACACCCAGTGGACTGGCTGGTAAATCCTGTGTTAAAAGTTGTTACACAGAGAGCTAATTCTTGTGCTCTAGGTGTAGGTGGAGTGTGTGACACTCAGTTACGTGCAGGCCTATGGTTTACTTATTCTAATACTCATCACACAAACTATTTGTAACTAAAATTGGCACTTTTTTCTAGGTCTAATGAGTGGAGATATGTGAGTGACGATGTCCGGGCGAGGCTGACCAACCGCTGTGAGGACGGAGAGTTCTGGTAAACCTCGCTGGAACTACTTTTCTTCCTCTTCTGGGTTCCCAGTGCTGAAATACTCTTATTTTATTAATACTCCAGACAGAGGCAAAGAGCATTTAAAATAAAGGATGTGATTTTTATTTTCCTCTTACTGTTTTTCTCCACAGGATGTCATATTCTGACTTCCTGCGCCAATATTCTCGCCTTGAGATCTGCAACCTCACCCCTGACGCACTCACAGGCAATGAGTTCAAGAAGTGGGCTGAGTCCGAGTTTGAAGAAACGTGGAGAAGAGGCGTGTCAGCTGGCGGCTGCAGAAACTTTCCAAGTACGACCAGTTTAACAACCTTCCCTCCAGCACTGGTGTATGTGTGTCATATAAAGTAGTTGAAGTTATCATTTATTTCGGTCCTTATTGACAATTTTCCAGAAAGAATGCACATTAAAAACAAATAAATAACAATAAGAAACAAAAAATATTGACTGAAAAGGTATAGGCTGAAGCTTAAGCTTATTATACTTACCCTTTTTAGCTTATTTTAATCATAGACTGTATATAAAGATGGATGACATGACAGCTCCCCATAAATGAAGCCAAAACATCTGAATCGCCCCCTGGTGGCTGGCTGTAGTATAGGTCATAAATCCCGCCCCCTCCATGTTAGCGGATGGGACATGGGCCAAACGAAAAAGTCAAAGAACACGTCAAATAAGTTTTTCCCAAAGATGGTTTTGGCATTTTAGGTAGTTCTTATCACGCTGATGTATGTTCGAGTGTTCAGTTTTCTGATAAGTTTGGTTTTAATTTGTTACATGATGCTATAACAAGGTGGTGAGACGTCATAATTGATAGCTGTGAGGCTCTCTCGCTGACCAGCTGTGGCTGTGGCCGTGCTCAGCTCGCGATTGGTTCGGGCGGGTGACCTCGATACCGCGGCTCTACCGTCCATTCACCACTACAGACTCTGGCTCTGGCTCCAAATTTACTTAAAAATCTCAATATGGCAGCTCCTAGACGCGTCGTCTGTATATATATACAGTCTATGATTTTAATAGGCAACCCTTTCACTACTAGGTTTACAAAAACAGAAACAACGAGAAAATTTCCTTTCCACTGTATTCAAAGCTATAAATATAATTTACTGTATATACAGTATAAACAGTTAAGGTCCCTGCTAACCCTTGCTTCCCTTCCTAGATTCCTTCTGGATGAATCCTCAGTTTGTCATAAAGCTGGAAGAGGTGGATGATGACCCTGATGATGGTGAAGAGGGCTGCACCTTCATCGTGGGCTTGATGCAGAAGAACAGGCGCCGTATGAGGAAAATGGGGCAGGACATGGAGACCGTCGGCTTTGCCATCTACGAGGTAAGGAGCTGCCTATAAGTGATAATACTCGTGTGCAGCCGATTAGAGTGCTATCAGGCCATTAAATGGGCGTTATCAGTGGTTATCAGCCTCATAGATGTGGGTCAGTAGGGCCCTGCTACACCCAATAGTAGGTTTTGTCATCTATTCACATGGTAGATCACCGAAAAAAGGAATAAAAGAAGATGACAGCGACCACTAGAGACCGTAGTAATTATGATAGGAGCAAAAGCGGAAGTTAAGCACAAAACACAGGCCTTTCACCCAGGAGAATCATCCCGTGTGAAACCAACGTGTAGTAAGTTTCACTTTCGAAACGTAGTTATTTTAAGCCAAAGCACAGCGTTTTTTCCTAAACTTAACAAAGTGGTTTTGTTGCCTAAACCTAAAGAAGCCGTTTTGTTTGTATTAAAAACGTAATTTTATAAAACGTGTTAGAACACGTTGGTTTTAAGTTTCGCTTTCACTTTTACAACATAGTAGGCCAGCCCATTCTCATTCCCAGGGCGTCAAATACGGAGGCTTTGTCACGGCCGTCGGCATCCAATACCGCCGCACAAGGAACCCTTTAGCGCTGGTATGAAACAGATCGGGTGTTCCATTAACTATAATGTAACCATCTGCGGCAACAGTAAATGCGCTGAGAAATAGCGTTCTGCCACAAACAAGGTTTTCATCCAGGAGACCGCTGTTCGTTAAGTTTCATTTTCACGTTACAATCAACTGTTTGTTCGTGTCCCGTGTTCACAACGTTCAAGGTCATTTTCACTGCACAAACATAGTACTGTAGTTTTAAGCCCAACCATGTAGTTCTTTCCTAAACCAAACTATAGTGGTTTTGTTGCCTAAAGTGACGCCAAGGGTATCTTTTGTGGTTTTGAATGCCAAAAATAAAGTGATGCTAAGGGGCGTGACAAAGCGGGGGTATATGAAAGGTTGGGATGAGAACGTGTTGAGTAGGTTCCTACTGACCCACATCTATGGTGCTTATAACGAGCAATTATGCACATTTAATGGCCTGATAACAGTAGAATCGGGTGTTCTGTCAGTAATGTTTATATTTAACATTTGCACCTATTCTGACATTTCATATTTTTTTTTGTCTTTGTCTAGCTGCCTAAGGAGGTACGTATACAAAGATGAAGACAATTCACAAACTTGTTGCTCATTTTTCATGATGGATGAGTATTCAAAGAAATTGTTGCATTATTGTTCAATTTTCAGTCCTGAAAATGTTCTAATCACAAAATATAAAAAGTAGGAGGTCAGAGGGAAGATATAGGGCACCCTCATGTGACCGTACTGTATGTGTGTCATTTCCCAGTACTCTGGCCAAAAGCAAGTGCACCTGAAGAAAAACTTCTTCCTGCGCAACAGTTCAGCGGCACGCTCCGAGACCTTCATCAACCTGCGAGAAGTGTGCAACCACTTCAGTCTTCCCCCTGGAGAATACCTCATCATCCCCTCCACCTTTGAGCCCAACAAGAACGGAGACTTTTATGTGCGGGTGTTCTCTGAGAAACCGGCCTCTTTCCAGTATGTTCCTTTCACAAATAAATGCAATTTCACAATGACAAATATTGATAATCATTCAAAATGATCATATATCTATGACTTCTCTCTGCTTTTAGAGAGATCGATGATCCTGTAGAATGCAATGTTGAGCAGGTAAAATCATATTCTTTGATATACTGTATATTGATGTTAATATTTTAACAAAGAAGGAAAAAATGATTACTTTGTCATCTCTAGATTAATATAGATGAAGATGACATCAGTGACAGATTCAAGAGACTGTTTGGACAGCTTGCCGGACATGTAAGTATGCTACAGATTAGATACTTCAACTTATCAAATCATTGTTTTTTTGATCTACAAAGTGTCCGTGTCATATGCTTCTTAGGATGTGGAGATTTCTGCATTCGAGCTGCAGAAGATCCTTAACCGAGTGGTGATGAAGAGTAAGAGAAATTGTTTCTTTCTCCTCTTGTGCATTCATGTGCACCTGACACACACAGCAGTTTACCCCTGTGTTGTATTCATTTTCAGGAGATGACATCAAAACCGATGGATTTAGCCTGACGACTTGCCGCAACATGGTCAATCTGCTGGATGTATCCTTCCTTCCTGTTTTTAGTTATGTCAAGAGAAATCCACAAAACCATTAACCTCTTCACATCCTGTTTTGCTATCTACCTCTCAGTAAGAAAGTTGAAATGCATATTTCCTAAAATGTCAAACTATCCCTTTAAAGGTCTTTTCAGACCAAATGTGACCAAATAATTTGTGTGAATAAATCACGTCATTTCGAAAATTCAAGCCCATCTATCTCTATCCACACCGAATCCAGTAAAACAATGACTTTTGCTCACACGATCAATATTCGTGTTGGCCTTAGTGTGATATGTTTGAACGAAAAATCGGCAACGAATATTTCATATTTTGTTTTTTCATTTTCGTCCCTGGTGTGAGAGGGCCTTCAGGCTGGAAAAATCTATTTATTCCTCACTGTCTGACAGTATTTTATGTATAAGCATGTTCCAAATTTTCATTATCGCTTTATGATGTGATGTATATGATGACTGAAATATTCAAACCAAAAAATCAATCCATTGATTTTTATCAAATGGAGATATTTTAGATGTCTTTAGATGGCGTGTATTTTATACACATTTCCCCCAAATTAAGCCTGACATCTTTGGAAACTCTCTGGATCTCCACTAGAATTTATTGTGCTCTGCATGTCTGGACACATTTTGGCTGGACAGCATGAGTTTACTGACTGACCCACCAGCAAGGTCATGCTTCAACAGTCTGGAGGACTGACCTTCCGATTGGTGGGCGATCCGCTCGACCTCTGAGCCACAGCCGCCCCAATGGAAGCAGTAAGTCACCCACCAATCAAAAGGTCGGCGGTCCGATCCCCGGCTCCTCCAGACCACATGTCGAAGTGTCCTTGAGCAAGATATTGCTCCCAAAGGCTGTGCCATCGGTGTGTGAATGAGTATTTAGATTAGATCCTGATGGGCAGGTTGGCACATCAGTGTATGAATGTGTGTGTGAATGCTGACATGTAGTGTAAAGCGAAGACTAGAAAGGTGCTATATAAATGCAAGTCCATTTACCATTACTGCTTTCCTTGACGTACTCTTCAAAGAAAGATGGAAGCGGAAAGCTAGGATTGGTAGAATTTAAGATCCTGTGGACAAAGATTGAGAAGTTCCTGGTGTGTTTCTTATGCCTTTGTATTGACATTAACATATCAGTTTATTAGTAGAATGGTGATAGCATATTAACATGTTGGTCTCTCCATTAGGACGTGTACAAAGAGAGAGACGCAGACCAGAGTGGCTGTATGAGCTCCACTGAGATGCGGATGGCTGTTGAGGATGTTGGTGAGAAGTCCATTTCACAAATGATATTTCTCTACAGTCAGCGTCCTCTACCCTATAAGGAGTTAGACTAAGTTCATCTTTTTTTTTTTTCGGCAGGTTTCACTCTCAATAACCCTCTGCATCAGATAATTGTGGCCCGCTACAGTGAGCCAAGCCTCACCATTGACTTTGACAACTTTGTGTGCTGCATGGTCCGCTTGGAGTCACTCTTCAGTGAGTTTTTGTCACTGTGACCACATTTATTTTTTTATCCTACAGCCGTGCAGACATTATGTAGAGTTATGATGTTTCCTTTTATTTACAACAGACACCTTCAAGGTCCTGGACAAGGATGGGTCTGGTGAGATAGAGTTGGGTTTTATGGAGGTAAGAGCCCATCTGTGATAATGACAAAAATATATATAAGGCAGTGGTTTATGGCCCACACGGTGACTTGTGCTTGTGTTTCCATCCACAGTGGCTCGAGCTGGCGATGTTGTAGAGAGGAGCTGTGACTGTTAACAGCTGAAGAATCCAGAATTGTGTTGAAGGGTCATCATATCTGAATATTATATTATAGAGTGAATGTCAGTTTGTAGCTTGTGTACAAATTAATCAATAGATAGGCTGCTGATCTTGAGGGAAGATACATTTCTATGAGTTGATTAAACATAATAAAACCACAAATGTCCCACAAATAAGAAGTTTATTCAATATTCAATAAATAAGATATCCATTTGATGCAGTATACTGCACTGATAATGTTATAGTGTTAACAATTTCTTTCTGGCTTCTCTGTTCTTTCAAGTACTAATAATTCAGCATTTTGTGCAATACGCTTATTTGCTCTCTAGCCGCGAGGTACACGAGAGTATTGCTACCGCTCTCGTGACTGTACGGTAATTATCACCTGCTGCTAGTTAGCTTAGCTTAGCATAAAGATTTGAAACAGGTACCAAAATCCACCTACCAGCACCTCTAAAGCTCACCAACTAAACATGTTATATCTCATTTGTACTATGTATATATACCAGAGGTGGAAAGTACATTTACTCTGTACTTAAGTACAATTTTGAGGTATTTGTACTTTACTTGAGTATTTCCATTTCATGCCATTTTATTCTTCTACTCCACTACATCTCTCGATTAATAGTGCTGACTCCACTATGTTTATTTGATAACTTTAGATGTTACTTTGAAGATTCTTATTATCAATACAAAATAATACATTATGATATCTTAGTATAGGTTAGGCTACCCAGCAGTATATAACGTGATTAAAATGAGCTCCATCTTTACCAGCTACAACATTAAAGCGATGAACACATAAATGCATCAATAATTATAATCTAATGATATGATATTTGTTATTCTGCATAATGAGTACTTTTACGTTAGGAAATTTAAGTATATTTTGATGCTGATACTTTTGTACTTTCACTTAAATAACATTTTGAATGCAGGAATTTTTACTTTTACTTTACTTTTAATTTGACTTTTTACACATTTTACAATGTGTTATTGCTACTTTTACTCAAGTAAAATATATGAATACTTTGTCCACCATTGATATGCACAAAAACCAGTTTTACTGACATTGACACATCAAAAGTTTTTTGGGTAAATTCTCTCATATTTCACAGTTTTGTGTGACATCTCCTCCCTTTCCTCTGGTAGTAGGTTCTGTGCAAGCACATGCAAAAATGAATCACAGACTTGCCTCTGTGTGCTGAAAAAGGTTACCTCACATTAAATTACCACATCAACATCTCTTTTTTTATGCCTTAGCAAATAGCTGTACAGCTATATTTTGAGTAGCAGAATTGTAAGTCAACTGAGAAAATATAACAGACCACACCCAACAATAGTGCTAAAGACCTGAAACTTGAACCCGAGGTCAGAACAACAATGTTTTTTCTCCATACAATATTTAGTGTAGAGTTACTTTTACAGACTAACCCAAATCTGTGTGATGCAGAACATATACAGCTGAAAGAAGGTTTGATTTGACTCAAAAGATTGTTAGCACTATAAAGAAGGACTTAAACGCTTTGTATAAAGGAGCAGAAAGCAGCTTTAGCAAAGTGTGATTCTTAAGTGTTGACTCATAAGTGTAAAATAAGGACCCAAAATGTCACCCTCAAGCTCTGAATCAGCCAATATCAGGACTTCAAAGTGATGGTCAAAGTGAGCGTCATGGCTGCATGTATAGCTTCATGCTCACTTTGACATGATTGCCCATCGTTCATTGTATCCAAATGATATATGCTTCAATATATTGTAGCATGCAGGAGGAAAGCTTATGTAAGATATTTCACTTAAATATGCAGTGCAGTGTGTAGGATTTGGCAGCATCTAGCAGTGAGGCTGCAGCAAGTATGCTTAGACTTTTCTGTATACTTGTCAGTATAAGCCAAGTATACTTAAGTAAAATTCTGTGAAGTATATCTCTTATAAGTACATAAAAAGTAAACTGAAAACATACTCTCTTATCTTACGTTTAAAAGAAGTATACTAATAGCACACTTGATTAAACTTTTTGTTCAAGGAGTGCAGCAGATTTAGTCATCACGTATAACACAAGGCAAACACAGATGGCCAATTCATTGTCTGTAATGTACCAGCAGATGTCAGAGTTCTCATAGATTTGGGTGTTGCTGCTTTGACGTCACTGACTGACTGGGTTGTGGCCAAACTTGCAATGTGCTTGCAGCAGCATGAAGTTTTCAACTGACACAGAGTTATGCAGCAGCCATTTCCTGCTCTGTGTGGTTTAGGCTTGTATTTCCCCTTTTACTATTTTGAAAAGTTGCTGCTGGCTGCCATTAGCTCTGGTACCACAAGTTTGATGATAAACCTAAAAAAAACAACCCTCAGGCCAAAAGAGAGCCTTCTCTATCATACTTTTGCTGAACAGACTGACAACTATTTGACATGTATGCTATTTATGTTTTTCTTTACAAGTCACAGACTCCAGTGCTTGCAATGTGGGTGTTAGCAGGCAAGCTATGACATGTGCTGACATTTAGGCACTCTGCTTTTTGGAACAGAAGCTAGTCCGGATGTGGGGCGGGACTCTGACTCTCTGTAAACCACTGATCCACACAGAGGAAGCAAAGCCACTGTGATGCTGAAACAGTGAATCTGTATTTAAAAATAGTCACTGTGGAAGAAGGGTTTATTGTGCAAAGCAGTGTTTTGAAAGAAAGGACATACTGTATCATCTAAAAAAAGATGAAGAATATTATTATGTCATTTGCCAACAAGCCAGTTCAGTAGTTTACACAAGAAATTATTTTTTTTTGTCATTGGTAGTTGTAGTATTTTTCATTTAGTGCCTCCAACAAAAGCGTGATGTTACAGCAGACAGCAGCATTGCATTGCATATTTTGAATTTTGCCTCCCAAGAGTGCAGAGAAAATCCCTTGTGTCTGTGTAATCCCTAAATATTCTAAACTCTTTACTCACAAGTTTTCGTATCTTACTGACATACTGTATTTTATTAGTATTTATGTATATTTAGTGTATATTTAACGGTAGTTTAAACAGTTATGCAGAACAGATATTTATATAATTGGATTATGACTATTGATGCATTAATGTGTAGATCACAGCAGCTGGTAATGGGGCTTATTTTAGCTGGATAACCTTACAAAAAAGGAGTATACTACAAGTTTATTTTATGAAGTAAACTTAGTATAGTTCAAGTATAATCCCAAGTATACTTTATGTAATAAGTATACTAATATCAATGTACTAGTAGTATACTTGTAAGTGTATTACTTCAATACTTCTTGGGACTAAATTGGCCCACTTTTTAGTTTATAAAAGTATACTTTTAACAATACTTTAAATGTAAGAGTAGTAAACTTTGAGTACACAATTAGTTTACATCCAAGTTGTATTTTGTACTGCAACTATAATATGAACTATACTACAAGTGAACTTATGGGTACACTGTTAGTTTCCTAGTTATATACTTGTAGCCCAGTTAGTTTATGAAAATATGCTTTAAAGTATACTCTCCGTAAACTACAAGTTTATAGTTTTTACTGCAAGTATACTTGTACGTTTTCTTTAAGGGAACTTAGTACTTCGCCAAATATCCTTATGCTTTTCTGTAAACTTTTCAGTATAAGCCAAGTATACTTTGACTTTTCTGTATACTTGCCAAGTACACTTAGACTTTTCTGTATACTTGTCGCTATTAGCTAAGTATACTTGAGTATAATTTTGTATTATTAATTTAGTATATCTCTGAAAAGTACATAAAAAGTAAACTGAAAGCACCCAGTTTAGATAAATTTACTGTTTATCAGACCACAAATGAGACAAGAATTAACACAACACACCGACTCTCTTGCTCTCTTCTTTACCGTCTCCTCCTGGCGAGGCGGCAGTCTGGCTGCAGCTGCACCGCCGCACCACCGCACCACCGCACCACAGGTGCGCACCGGAGGACGGATAGACGTGTTGCCGTGGTCCGTGCAGTTTCGGGATGTTTTGGAGGTGCACCCTCCACCAGCACCGGCCGCTCTTGCCTCAGCTCCAGCATCGACACCGCACCAGGCTGCACTGTGATTCGCTTATTTCTCTAACAGGACTTTTCTCTTGTCTTTTCGGGGACTGAAAGTTGTGCGCTCCCCATTGTCCAGACCTGCTAGAGGCCCGCAAACCTCCAAAATTGCATCGGCTGCTTTCCGTTAATTTATCTCCAGTAGGAAACGGTAAAAAAGAGAGCGAGTGAGAGTGTGTTGTGTTAATTCTGCCGGTGGGATTTTGTGTAATCCACTGCATTGATTGCACCCGTTCACCACACAAACAAAAGCCTTTGTGAAAATAAACACACTAAACTAAGTTGGAGGAAACTACAAATCAAATGAAAACCCTCAGTTAGCTAATGCAACAAGTTTACACCTGACTAGCTAAATAACTAGAATGACAAACTGACAGATAAACAGATTTATCGGTTTGCGACTGCGCAAGCTTGGATGATGACGTATGACCTGTAGCTTCTACTATAGTCATACGTCAAATTCCCATTTTATCAACAACCTCCTTTTTTTTTTTTTTACTTTGAGCACAAAATTAAGTTATATGTCAAAAAAAATTGGCAAACAGTGTGGGTAATCAACTTAGCTAGGAAATGACTCAGATAAATATGAATTATCATAGAAATGCCAAAATACACTGGAGGGGGGTTTTAAGCACAGTGTTTGAGTAAATGTACTTAGTTACTTGCCACCATTGGAAAAGACATGTGGGACCATAAGAAAGTGGCAGGGGGCCAAGGTTCCCCTCCTGTTAACTGGGCCCCTATAATTCCTAGCTACACCCCTGGACTACAAAGAAATTCTAGATTTTATTATTCTAAAGACAAACATTATCATATATATTTTCAAGAGGCCCTGTGTAAATGCATTTTCTTCTTTATTTCATGTTTTGTTTTGTTTTTTTTACCTGGGATCGAACCCTTGTCTATTTACTCTTTGAATGAATGCAGTTTTACAATAATCTTGCACTGATATGAACATAATTATGCTCCTTTTATATTTGAATTTGGGGCTCTGAATCAGAGAGAAAAACAGGTCTGGCACTGAGTCTGCACACTAATTTGCACCAGAGTCACTTTTTGTGAATCATATAAACTGCATTGACTCATAAGTCTTCACTCAGAACGCGACTGAAACTGAGTTGACAAAAGAAAATGTACTCTTGAAGTTCATATTGTCCAGATTTCTCCTGTTAGTGAATAATTTTTGCTGTGTTTAGTGTAGGAGTGGATTGAAAGCAAACATGTTTTTGCACATCTATGACTATTGGAATCTGATGGGCGGTGTAACATCTTGCAGGTAGATGGATAAATCCTTTTGACAGAACCTGTGCACTCATCCTGTCTTTTACCTTATAAGGCCATGAGCTGCATCTCAACAGCAGATGAGTTAAATATGTGGACAGGTTTGTTCTCCATATAAGGGTGTTATGTGCCACTCCCACCGATGACTGGCTCAAGCTCACCTGGGGTTTTTACCTAAAAAGGAAATGCTCTACCTCCACCAAACTTAATGTTGGAAAGTGTAAGAAAATGTGTTTATATTGTGCCAGACAATGAAACACATAAATCCATTGTGATTTAGGCTTCAAATGTAATGTGATTAAATGCAAATGCTGAGGTTGCAGCTGAAACTGTGTCACACCTGGGAGGACGGGGGTGGGCCTTCATTTGGAGGTGTGCTCATATACCCCGGCTCCTCCTCTATGAGTCAACCTGCTCTCCTTCCTTGATATGACCCTTCAGCATTTTGACTGCTGCTGCCATTCCTTCTCTGCTGCCATTCCTTTTCTGCTGCCTGTTTCCTTCACACATCAGAAGCAAAATGGTGAGTAGCTTTCACGAAGAATTTGGCTGGAATGACTTGTGCCGTGGCAGTTAACAACTTCTTCTTTGTGGTTTGTGTGCCCTGCAGGACATGTAATGTAGAGAGTTGATGAAACTTTGAAGTGCTAAATCCTCATTTTAACAACATAAAAAACAGTGTATACTCAGTGAAGCCTGGTTGTCATTATATCTAAGAGTGTAAGATTTTCATTTTGGTGTTTCTTTGAGGAAATGGTTTGCTGGGTGAAAAGCGAGTTTAGTGTGTGAAAGGGCTTGTACAAGGTGTGGTTTTGCCTCCAAAATGGAGGGAGCTTTGTTCGTGCTTCAAACTTGTTCTGGGAGAATCCCTTGGGGCGGGCTTTCTTGTGCTAACTTGTTCCACAATGACTGGAATGTGACAGAGCCAAGGCCTTGAGTATTCATAGGGAAGCTACACCCATGGCATGTTACTTTTGTTGGTAGAATATTTGCACATTGAATTGCTTTGATAACACTTCTCTCCAAAGGTTTGAAGAACTTCCTGTTTCTTCATCTTTTCAGTTCTGCTTTCTGTCTTAATACTAAAGTAAAGTGAACAAGTCCACTCAAAAAATGAGCCAAGGCCCAAATCTCACCCAACTGCTCACACTGTGATGGTCTTTTATTATCTCCCATTTTACAAGAATTTGTACACTAAACTGGCAAATTAGACTGGGTGCTGAACTTACTAAATCCCATGATTTTTGAATGAGGGGGAAGAAAATGTCACTTTATTTGAATGAAATTCAACCATTTGCATCTACTCTTAAGACATATGGTTCTAATCGTCATTCAAAATACAAAATCTTATGCAAGTACGTTTTGTAAGATGCAAAAGCAATTGCAGGCCAACTCCATTTTTTCTTTTCTTTTTGTGTCATGATCTGTCATTATGCAACTTAAAATGTGTGGATACATTTTGAATGTGACAAAAGGTTTCGATTGTCGGTGTTTTGTTTTTTTTGTACTAAATACTGATATGTTTTGTGTTTTCTCAAAACAGTCGTCTGGAGTAAAATTGAACGAAGAGTTGAAGGAGCTCTTCAATTCCATGAAAGTAACGAAAAAGGGTGACGACGAGGCGGAACGTATAAGATTGATTGTAATTTTCATCGGCGAAGAAATTGAAATGGAGCAAGTTTACCGGCAAAAAGACCTCAAAGACAAGGATGCCTACACTTTCTTCCATGATCTGGTGCTTGAAAAGTACGAGGAAAAGTGCCGCTACTTTATATATGACTGCCACTTCGACACCAAGGAATCCAGTAAAAAAGAGGAACTGATCTTTGTGATGTGGTAAGTCATTGTATTTCAATTGAAGCATAAATACTCTTAAATTTATTTTTCCATCTGCTTCCTCAACTGACTGTAGAGAAGGACTAGCAATATAATCTTGGTAAAATCCTCACATGTATTTAAGACCTAATCTTATTCTGAGGATACATATTCTTGTGTGTGTGAATACTTCAGTCTATTAAGACAATGATTTCTCTTCCCATCAGGGCGCCAGACGGTGCAACAGTCGGAGAACGAATGCTTTACTCCAGCTCGAAAAGTGCTATGGGACCAGTAAAAAATGGTAAGGTTTTTTTTTTCTGCTTCGTTCAATTTTTTTCATCACATTAAATTAGACTTTCCTAGATATTAGAGTTCAAGTTGAATGGTGTTCCCTCTCCATGTAACTCTTATTTCTTCAACAGGTGTCAAGCATAGCCTGCAGATAAATGAAGTTGGAGATTTTGAGAAGGATACCTTCTTAGACACCCTGGGAAAAGACGTAAAAGCACTTGAGGGCTGTGAGTTACATCCTGCGAAAGGTTGTTGAGGGGATAATGGCAAAGTTTCCAAATCGACTTTGTTTTTTCGATTGGTTCATCAAAGTTTAAAGGGTAGGTTTGGGCTCTAGATGGGATTAGATTCCTGCAACACAAACCCTTGATGTTTGTACCCTACGAAAATGTCCAGTCACACCGGTTTGGCTTTGAAATCAGTCTTGTTCAGATGTATTCATTCTTTGACATATCCATACATTAATAATTCTATCGTCTGTCGCTTGGTACACATGGTACATTTATATTTCTCAAATCAGTAATTTGCGTTTTTTTATTTTCATATGTACAGTTTGAATACCAGCATACGCCAGTCCATTTGTCTTCCTTGTGTGTATGTTCACTGCATACAACTAGTTCCTGTAAAATATCTTAATGGACATCGTACTGGAGTTTACCAGGTCAATATGACTGGGCCTGTAAGTTTTGACGTAAACCTGCTTTTCTAGACTGTTACACTTTGAGCACCTATAAATGGCACAACTTTTACAGAGAAACAGAGTTTCGCTGGACATGCAACAGTTGTATTCTGTCTGAGTATTCAAATAAATTCAATGCAACCAATTGTGAAAGTGTGTGCTGTTTTTTTTTTCCACTTAAAGGGACTCCATGTAAGAATCAGAAATTGCTTGTTAACAGCGACACCTGTGGCCGTTAAGTCAACAAAAGTCAGCGTCCTGTTGCTGGCGCTTGTGCTCGCTCTACATAGACATGAACGAGCATTGATCAACACAGTGAGGCGACACACGTCAGCTAAAACCACAATATCACTCTATATTTCACCTGCTTGGCGGTAATGTTACCTGACCAGACGAAGGGGTCTCCATGAGTCGATGCTGATACTGCGTTTCCTGCTTCAGCCTCCCGACCGTGTTCAGGAGGAACAGGGGAGACACCGGAGTTTCGGTCGGAGACGATAACGTAACTGGCTCCGGTGCACAGTCCATTCACTCAGCAGCAGGAAACGACACGGGAAACCTCGGTTGATCGGGAGGAGCTGCAGCATTTATTTCTGCACAAACCGCCACTTTACATTCACAGAGCTAAAGTAACTCT
Source organism: Sebastolobus alascanus (assembly GCA_916701645.2). Taxonomy (NCBI): domain Eukaryota; kingdom Metazoa; phylum Chordata; class Actinopteri; order Perciformes; family Sebastidae; genus Sebastolobus; species Sebastolobus alascanus. Next base: position 1,227,736 of record CAKAOJ020000121.1, read on the forward strand.
TCTGCAGTGTGTAGTGTGAGTGCAGGCAGGCAGAGGAGCAGAGACTCCGGCCCTGGAGACCAGCGTTACGGTCTCCCCTGTGTCCTCTGGCCGCGGTCGGGAGGCTGGGGCAGGATTAGTTGACACTGTTTTGCAAGACGGGCTTCACTAGATATAACATTGCGGTTTTGGTTCTTCCGTGTAGTTTGTGTTGGAACAGCGTAGCCACACGGGAGCGCGCATGGGACACCGACCCGCAATGATTCACAAGAGTGTAAGTGTAAGAAGTTACAAACGGTACCTTTAAAGCAGATATGGATGAAGGCTATAATTAACAGGTAGCAGGGGGTTGGTCTTAGCACCTGGATTGTCCCTCCCTTCAGAAAACCTGGGGCCTTTCAGACTCAGGAGGCCAGATTTAGCCTACTGGGTTAGCCAGATGACCAGGTTTTAAGGTGTAGCTCGAGTTAAACTAAGCACTGAAAGTGATGCTGTCCATTTTAAACTTGTATATTGGAAATATAGTAAATTCTTATGGGGATTTTTTAACTTACCACAGTGAATTAAGGATAAAATAAAGTTCAATTTCTGTTTAGGTTCACTTGTTTTGCTCACCCAGCCACTATCGTGTCATTCTCTTCAGGAAGCTAGTAGTGTGGGTGTGTTGAGGGGGGGAGGGGGGGATGACAGAGATCATGCCCGAAACAATACCATACATGGCTGTTGTTGAAGAGGCACGCAAACCAACTCCATTTTGTAATATACTTCCTTGTGTCTGTAACCATTGACGCAACCTGAACCTCACTGTGTGTAAAGCTTTAAGCAATGCAATGCCACATTTTGTAAAACGCCAGTAGGCCTAATGTTTTTAAAGGAGATTTGGAGCTTCTATAATGAATTTATAACTCAATGTTGCTTCCACGTAGTAGTACTTCCTGTAAGAAGCCAAGACTGATCTCTACACAGAAGAGCTGCAGGTGGTTTAAGTTTTAATAGTCATCCTGAGCCAGCTGTGTTAAATTTTAAAAGGGGAACACCACCTAAATTAAGAAATCCAATGTTATTTCCATGGTTTAGTAAATTTCAATCAATATTTGTGAACATGAGCTCCTCTCTCTCAAAGCCAGAAACCAGAGAAGTAATTGTCTCAAACTTGTGATGTCATAGGGTATAAAGTCTAGAGCTGCTCCATAGACAATAAGTGGGAGACTGATTTTGTGGACCCACCAAATTTTGTTCTTTTTTTTATACCCAAATTACCTTTATTTTATTTTAAGCACTCTAGTTTTTGGATTTAGGATTGAGTTGTTTACATGTTTACTAACCTTTTTTGATTATACTATACTGGACCAGTAACTTAATGGAATCGTTCAGTGTATGCCCAGCTTTAGACCATTTTTAAAATGGGCATAGTTCCCCTTTAAGTGTCATGAGTCAGATGAACAGTGCACATACTTGCAGATTTGCTATTTGATTGATTTACACCGGATCTGAAACTATGTCAAAATACACTCAGTAACCAACTTTTACTTTGCTTCCTGCCTGCACTCGTTGCAACTTTTAACAGTAACTGCGACACAGACACTGAACAGGAATTATATAGAGCTACACTGTAGTTTATTCATTCATAAAAATTTGATGCGTGTAATTGGCAGCCGGCTACAGAGGAAAGCAGGCCCTAAAGGTAATGAAACACTGAACCATAAAATGTTCCCATCATTCAACCACATAGAAAAGACATACAAAGTAATTGCACAGGTTGATGTACGTTTGACGTACAATCGGTTTCCCTTTTTAACACTGAACTATGGGGAAATGTCTGGAATATAAGGCAGGGGGATAAATAACTTCTGACATAGCCAGAATTGTTGATGGAATGTGGGTTTCAATAAAGATTGTAGCAGGATCCTCTCCACTGATCTTACTTTGAAAATGTTCATAATATCAAACATTTCATTCCTACAGTTGCAACAAATGCAATCAAACTACAGTACAAGAAAGAAATAGTTTTGGAATGCATAACTATGGTAATCATAAGGCATATTTGGCAGTTTTTTTGTAGTGTCTGCAGTCAACTTCCTCTCAGACGGATGTTCCTTCCTTAAGCTCCACGTATTCTCCCTTGAAAACAGAAATATAAAGTCAAAATTGACAAGCATACTAAAACAATTTGAACTTACAAGTGTTTATGTCTAGTCTTACCTAGGGCTGTCAATCGATTAAAATATTTAATCGCAAATAAAATCGCACATTTTTTAGATCTGTCAAGTATTTAATACTCTTCTCAACATGGGCAAATATGCTGCTAGATGCGAATGTGTGTATAAATGTATTATTGGAAATCAATTACCAACACAAACAATGACAAATATTGTCCAGAAACCCTCACAGGTACTGCATTTAGCATGAACAATATGCTCAAATCATAACATGGCAAACTGCAGCCCAACAGGCAACAACAGCTGTCAGTGTGTCAGTGTGCTGACTTGACTATGACTTGCCCCAAAACTGCATGTGATTATCATAAAGTGGGCATGTCTGTAAAGGGGAGACTCGTGGGTACCCATAGAACCCATTTTCATTCACATATCTTGAGGTCAGAGGTCAAGGGACCCCTTTGAAAATGGCCATGCCAGTTTTTCCTGCGTTGAAGAAATTAGTGATGTTAAAACAAATGTACGATAACGTGTTGTTATCTGGGTTAACTCTGACAGCCCTGGCCTTTCCACATCGTTTGTCTCACCTTTCCTTCCAGGTGCTCCTGTAGTGTTCTCACTGTGTCTCTCTCTTTGGTCAGCTGCTCCTGAGTGGCTTTGAGAAGCTGCTGGAGCTTGGTGGCTGCCTGGCCCAGGTCTTTGGACAGCTTCTTCTCCTTCTCCAGGCGCTCCTGTTCCAACAGCAAACATTACTTCAAAGCACCGAGCGAAAAGGAGACTCAATATGGAGATCTAAAGTGTTCAATGTTAAATGAATAACACATGGGCTGTGTCCGAAATCATTCACTACTCCCTACTCTATCTACTATCCAGGGCGTTCCATGTAGAGGACTATATAGTGAGCTCAATGGCAAAATGAAAAAACACTTTCGGACACTACTCAGGTCATTTTAATTGCTATTGTTAAACCATCCATAATACACTGACACGCGATTTTGTGTGTGATAAGTACATATTGTAAGCTATTTTGCTGAGTTGTCTCTTTAACGAAATGCTCCGAGTGAATTTAAGTTCCCCTTGGTAAGCAGTGATGCAGCATATATGTCTAGGGCTTTTATTGTGAAAGGAAAGAATGTGGTGAATGTGGGGGCAAGAAGTGTATTTTCCCAAATTAATAAATACAAAGTACTTTGTGGCCGTTTGTGTTGTGATGCGCTGCTCAGATTAAATATTATCCATTTCGCGTCCCAGCTCATGGATTTGTCTCAATCGCGCTGCTCTTTTTCCTCCAGCCTGTCTGCCATTTTTCCTTCAGCGCAACGCATGATGGTATATAGTGCTCGGTTAGCGACCATCGTTGTCCACTACTTTTCACAATGCATTTTGGGATACTTTCAGTCCACCACAGTATATATGGTATAATAACTCTCACTATACATTTGGACAGCACTACAAAATGGCGACCGCACTACAAACTTACATCCTGTAACCATTAAATTTTATTGCAGGTGATTTTTCATTTTTTTTTCCAATGTCCATTTATTTCACAGCACCATTTTCCCCAATTAACTTTCTATTTTATTCTACAAATTTTCATCACAAAGTCTTTGTATCTGTCAATCAAGACAAACGGGGCAGAGCCAGTTAAGTAAACGTTCTGTCATTCAGACCGAAGCAACATCCATGTGACATTATGAAATATAACGGTCATTTGGAAAAACGGTGTGAGGTAAAAACAGACTTTGAGAAAGGACATTTTGAAATAAAAGCGGCTGGATTAAATTAAATCAACCTGCAATAACCTCTGCTATTGTGAAAAATAAGCAAGATAATAAGAATGAGCTTTAAGAGTTTTAGAAGTCCTTGAATTTTGCTCAAATTCATGGTTATATATCTATTCATATTATGTGTTTTTTCATGAGGCCTTATTTTTTTTTTTTTATATATATATTTTGCTTTTTTACTGTTAACTTATATCTTTATTGCTTGCTTACTATTAATAATATCTTGTTCTGTTTTTTACCGATGCCTCTTGTTGTTTTCACTGTCCCCCATTGCTGCTGCTGCAACACTGCAAATTTCCCCGCTGTGGGACTAATAAAGGATTTTTTAACTTATCTTATCTTAATACTGAATGGTTTGGCCTCCATAAAATAATTGAGGACAAAGTGCTTTAGAGACTTCAAAACTGCTGGAGGAAATAAAAGCTCTGTTCAATGACAACTTCCAATACATTATTGAATCACAGAGTTAAACTATGAAGATGATGTGTACGTTTCGTTCCCCGTTAGGAGCAGGACCGCCTTGTCAATCTGAGATACTCTGCAAGTTATGAGATTCATTAAAAAAATAAGAGCATTAATCACAGTTTAACGTTTGGATTCTGGGTGTCGCTTGTTACCGCACCTTGAGCTGCGCAACGTCTTCTGTGTCAGCTTGTGGTGACTCTGCAGAAACGTTCAGAAGATCCAACTGAGCCTGAAGTTCTGTTATAGTCTTCTGGGCCTAGAAGTTGACAACACACACTGATGTTATCCACTGGGAGTTTTATTAGTCATCCTCTGGGGTGACACGATTTTAAAAAAGAGCGCATCAACAATGGCCGCTACCTGCTGAAACTCTTCGGAAAGCTGCTGTCTCTGAGCTGCCTCCCCGTGCAGCTTCTCAGTTGTCTGACTCAGCTCGTTCTGGAACTGATGGGAGACAAACGATAAATAACACTCGCACAGACAAATGGCCTACGCATCCTTGTACTTATGCGATCATTCTTGTGACAAAGCAGCAGCAGCAGCAGCACGACACACCCACACGCACAAAAGCCGATCGACCTGTGCGCCAAGTTAGTGGCCTCTCAGGTGAAAGTCAAACACAAAACTTTCTGTTGATGTTAAGAATCGCACAAACAAATATCTGAAAACAAAAGAAGTGAAGTGAGCATGCTGAAAAAGGCGAGAGAAGCAGAGGTTAGAGTCAGATAGGTTAGGTTAGAGTTGTGTGTGCACTCAGTCAGTGCAAACAGTGGTTAGCGTAAACAGACGCTGTGTCGGAGGAATACTGGACAGACTGGACAGACTGGAAATACGGCTTTTTTGCCAGGGTCATGTGTCACTCGGTATCCGTGTACCGTTGCCACATCCTCCATTTAGGACATGGGTTTTGATGACGTGTTGAGCCAGATCACAAAGAACAATAATTACAGAGTAACGAATCCATAACACGTTTATTTTGGCGATTTTTTTTTTTTACTAAATTGAAATAAGGCTCGTTTGAGAAGTAAATTTAAAAACAATTCTTAGATCTTAGAAGATGTGTCCTATAGTCACTGTCCAGTACTCTCTGACAGGAAGTGAAGGGTGCACTGTGACCTTTGCACCCTGACCTGACTGGGTTGAGCCTCAGCTGGGCCATTCTGTTCTCGCTGAACCCGCATCGTGATCTCGCCCAGCTGCTCTGTGACCTGAAACAGGAAGCCGGCACTGGTTACATAACCTCCCGTGCGTGAATCCCCCTTTGTGTCCCACGTCACCGACACCGTACCTTGCTGGTTGTGTAGGTTAAAGAGGGATTTCCACAAATTCCTTGACATCTCGTAAATAACATGTCTCCCCCTATCACCTCAGTTACACTGGTGCATGACTGTGTAAATATTGTCGCCCGGAGGACGGGGAAGCAGGTTAAGTCAGTAAAGTCACCTGTGCAAGCTCCTCCTTGTGCGCCTGGGCCTCCTTCTGGGCCAAATCCAGCTGGCTCTGACACTCCGACAGCTGCAGCTTCAGCTGAACACAGAGCACAGCGGAGACACGAACAGATGTCAGACAGGTTTAGTTTTAAATACATCACAAGAGGTTGATACCTAGGATTTCACGCCTAAATAACGCTCCAAACTTATGCTAATTTTGGTGAGGAAAAACTGGCATGGCCATTTTCAAAGGGGTCCCTTGACCTCTGACCTCAAGATATGTGAATGAAAATGGGTTCTACGGGTACCCACGAGTCTCCCCTTTACAGACATGCCCACTTTATGATAATCACATTCAGTTTGGGGCAAGTCATAGTCAAGTCAGCACACTGACACACTGACAGCTGTTGTTACTTGTTGGGCTTCAGTTTGCCATGTTATGATTTGGGCATATTTATTATGCTAAATGCAGAACCTGTGAGGGTTTCTGGACAATATTTGTCATTGTTTTGAGTTGTTCATTAATTTCCAATAATAAATATATAAATAAAGCAAGAATATTTGCCCACTCCCAGGTTGAAAAGAGTATTAAATACTTGACAAATCTCCCTTTAAGGTACATTTTGATTTTGAACAGATAAAAAAAAATGTGCGATTAATTTGCGATTAACCATGGACAATCATGAGATTAATTATTTTAATCGATTGACAGCCCTAATAAAAATACAACATTAACCTGCTCCATCTCCTCTGAGGTCCCCTGGTTGTCAGACTGCTTCTCCAGCTGGGCTTCCAAAAGCATCATCTGCTCCTTCAACTGCCGGGAGAACCAAAATAAACTTGTTTATGTACAGTAGCCGCACACATTTCTAACCTGCTGGCTTACATCAATTTAAACTGTGTGTGGGGAAAAACCCTCACCTGTTCTGCACTTTGGTTTTCTGCCTCCAGCTTGCTGACCTTCTCCAAAGCCTGGTAATGTGTGAGAGGGACTATTGTGAGGAAGGGGGACCCACACATGGTGAAAAAAAATCTCCAACTCTTGGTGATTTCAAAGAGGTCTTATAACTTACCACCCTCAGCTGTTCCTCTGAGTCAGCCATCTTGGACTTCCATACCACCTCTTCCTCCTCCACACTCATCTGCAGATGTTTCAGCATTCCTTCCTAAAGCAGAAGGTAAACGGGATTAAATGAGCTGTAGAAATTTACCTTAAATTCACAGGACTCAGTTTCCCCAATCACTTACTGTTTCAGCCAGGACTGTCCTGTACTGTTCACATTCAGCCTGCAGTGAGCCATGGCTCTCCTCGGCCTCCTTCAGTTTCTCCAGCAACTCCTGAGACGAGAACAAACACGTTCAGAACGTCTTCTGCTGGGCTAATTCAAACCAGTATGTGCTAAGTAGGTGTATAAAATTGTGGCTTACAGGCGACGCTGTGCTTGACTGAGACTCCTGGCTCTGTTGGCTGAGAGCCTCCTGAGCTTTCTGCGTAAATACTTGTAACCAGTTGGACTAAGTGAGGAGAAAAAGCAGACATAAATCATTCATGTGCTCATTATAATACAAGAATAACGACCATCAGAACAAACGATCATTCGGCAACTCCTCTTGTGAAATATCTTTTTCCTACCTGCTCCGCCTCTACGGGTATCTGTGGGAAGAGCGTCTGGAGAGTTTCTTTGGTTTCAGATTGAAAAGCTGTCAGTTCTGCCGTAACGCTCTGCTAAAACAACGGATGTCACAATCAGGAAGGTGATTAAGAGGAAAACCGTCTCAATTTATAAGTGTGTAAAGAGAGCCTTACTGCGTCGGTGGTCGTCTTTTCTCTCACTTCTCTCAGCTCCTCTTGTAGCGATGTGACATGGGCATCCTTCTCAGTCAGGCTAGCCAAAAAAAAAAACACAACATAGTCAAAACTGACATCTACAACAGACCTGACAATATGTGAGACTGATCTTTTTTTTCATTCAACAAGACTCATGTACCTGCTCTGTAGTAGTTCCAGCTCTGTGGAGCTATCTGGCTGCTGGAAAAGAGTGGACATGCAAATGAGTCAGTCACTGAGATCATTTTTTTTTTGTTCTGCAGGGAAGAAGAAGAATCACGCAACACATCGAGAGGCACACTTACTGGTGTGCTGTTAAGTTGCACCATCTCTTCTTTGAGGTTTTTAAGCTCATCCTTAAGCGAGGTGATGAGGCCGGCATCCTCACTAAAAAAAAAAGAGACAAAAAAAAAAAAAAAAAAGGGATACACAATTCGGATTAACTATAAATAAGCAGAGCACAAAGGTGTGGAAAATACATAAGATTTGAGTCAAATACATGGATAGTAAAAAAAACACCGTACCTCTTATTTCTTTGCTCTAGCTCAACAATAGTGTTCTCCTGTTAGAACAGCAGATTATTTGGGATTAGCAGAGCCACTCTCAGAGCACATTTGGATGAATAAAAAAATATTAAGGCTGTCAAAGTTAACCCGATAACGCGTTAATTTATTTAACGCATTAACGCAACTTGCGATTTTTAGGTTGTACCGGGCTCAGTTTCAAAGCTACAGTTTTTAAAGCTATGTGACAATACTGGCATCATATGAAACTAAAAAAAACTTAAGGAATCTATTGGTACCGACCATGTCATACTAGCTTGTCGCGAAGGACGCCAAACAACGCTCCAAACTTACACTAAATTTTGGCGAGGAAAAACCGGCATGGCCATTTTCAAAGGGGTCCCTTGACCTCTGACCTCAAGATATGTGAATGAAAATGGGTTCTATGGGTACCCACGAGTCTCCCCTTTACAGACATGCCCACTCTATGATAATCACATGCAATTTGCGGCAAGTCATAGTCAAGTCAGCACACTGACACACTGACAGCTGTTGTTGCCTGTTTTGATTTGAGCATATGCAGTACCTGTGAGGGTTTCTGGATGACATTTGTCATTGTTTTGTGTTGTTAATTGATTTCCAATAACAAATATGTACATACATTTTCATAAAGCATGCATATTTGCCCACTCCCATGTTGATTAGAGTATTAAATACTTAACAAATCTCCCTTTAAGGTACATTTTGAACAGATAAAAAAAATGTGCGATTTATCGTGATTAACTATTTGAATCGATTGACAGCCCTAAATATATACAGTATATATATATTTCTCCCGAATAATGGAGAAGTGATTCTATTTGGTAGCAGATCCAACAATAGATGTTTGCAACACTTACGGCAGCTTCCTGCTTCATCTGCAGTTGCTTCAGTTCCTCTTGAAGAGAGTTTGACTGGTTGTCTCTCTCCTGAAGGCTGCAGAGGGAGGCACAGCATTTCAATCAATTCAAGGAACAGCTCTGGATATGACGTTGACTCCGAAGAAAGGAGGCTCACACACAACTTACCTGAGCTTTAGCTGTTCCACCTCTGCAGCATTCACCTGCTGAATCAGACATAACAAAACATCCTTAGCGGGTGACTGCGTGGTCAAGCGTCTGTGGCCATTTCAGAAATGAGAGAGTATTGTCCTACCTGATCGTTATCCTCCTCCTTTTTGGTCTGATTGGCCTCCAGCAGTGAGTTTATGGAGGCCACCTGCTGCACGAGCTGGCTTTTCTCTGCCTGCGTCTCCTCCAGCTGGGAGGTGAGCGCTTCCACCTGACCAGAGCGCTCACTGATCTCAGCCTCCAATCTCCCAATATGCACCTGAGACTCTGCAGGGACAAATCACAGCACTCACAACTTGATCCATATTTTATATTCTCTGATATATAGCCACTGGTTCCCATATTTCTTTTTTCACCATCAAGATGCAACCTGCTAAGCCTTGACACCTGGTAACCATTGAGAAATCATTCCCCCCATTCTCTGACCTGCGAGTGTGCTGCTGTCCTGCTGGGCATTGTCCAAAGAGGCCTGCAGGCTGTTGCTTCTACTCTGTGTTGCTCTGAGCTCCTCGCACACCTCCTCCAATCTCCTCTGCAGCGCCTGCTCGCTCTCCCCGTGGCTGGCCTGACAACAACATCGATCGAGATGTTTCAAACAGCAGGGGGCGGGAAAGATTCACAAAATAATCTTACTTGACAGCATTGATTCACTAGGCAATATCAGTGCATTTCTGTTGAAATATATTGCGACACATTCAGAGATATAATAGAATATTCACAGATAATCCACAATCGGAATGTAACGAGAAAATGAAAATGGACATTTTAACAGTAATATGTTTGGGATTTTTTTTAAATTTTTTTTAAAGGAAGTGTCTTGTAGGAAGTGCTTTGAATCGGAGGGGATTTTGTGATGATTAGCCTGCCTGTGCTTCTGTGACAAAGCAGCTAATTGTTGATGACGGCAGAAGGCTGACTGTCCAACAACACATTTCACACAGGGAGCGAAACTCATCTCAAGTCAAAGTAATTGAGAAAATGATGCATCATTTGTCTACTGTATATTGACTGACGGCCAGAGCCATTGCGTAACATGTTTGAAGACCTTAAACTGTTAGTAAATGATTGAACTAAATGCGCACTTGACTGTCAGGAAGTGCTGACTCACTTGCTCCACGTAACCCGTAATAGTTCAGACCAACAGCATTCCATCAGTGAGCGACTGTGTTGGCTGATGGTATATATTTATATACTGTATATACGACAACAGAAAATTAACAGATAATGTAAGACAGGGATGTAAGTCATGTGTCGTAAATACCGGAAGACCGATCCTGCTCTTTCACAGCCCGTTTACAGACGGCTGGAGGTGCTCGGACACGCACACATTCCAGCCGGTGCTGGAGGTGCTCGGACACGCACACATTCCAGCCGGTGCTGCCGAGACGCATTTTCCCTGCAGCCCCATTATTGTGTGGCTGCGTTCCAGCCCAGCCCAACCCTGGGCTACGTGATTACAAGGCAATTAAACTTCAGAGAACATTAGAGGGTTGGCGTATAGGTGGGAAAGGTCTAGGCCTGCTTTTCTGAAGAGATGCTGCGACTAACTGGCTGCTCAAACAAGAAACGGCACAAAAAGATGGAATAAATTTGTTTCCATGTGGAAACTCAATCGCGTCCGATGTAATTCATAATAGAGATGATGTGGTGTTCCCACAGGCCAGGCCAACCTGCAGCACGGAGAGCTGCTTCTCTGTGGCGGACACCTTGGCCTCCAGCCCTTTCTTGACGTGCTCATCGGCAAGCAGAGCTTCCGTCTTCTCTCCGAGCTCCTTGGTTATCTTCGTGCATTCCTGTCGCAGCTTGGCCAGCTCCGCATTTTGCCTGAAGACAGAATGAAAGACACATGAGGAGACACACAGGGAGAGTCAGGACAAATGTCTCGTCGAAAATATGAGCTTTTGAATTTGTACACGCTGTACTGTAATTATCACTTTAATTAGTATCAGTAATAACAGGTAAAAATGCAAGTCACCATGGGTTTCTGATTTACTGTTACAGGGAAGCACTCACTTGCTCTCAGCCTGACTAGTGGCTTGGTTGAGGGCGTCACGGAGGATGGAGTTCTCCTGCTGTAGACGGGCTAGCTGGGCATTTGGGCCTTTTTCCAGCTGGTCCTGCAGGCTGACGATCTGTAAAATTATTTTAAAGTTGTTTTTTATTAATTAAACCAGCCATGTTGGACTCTCACATCTTGGACAGCTGCTCTAAATCATCGTGAAGGCAACTAAATTATAAAAGAGGGCGAAATGCATTTTCACTTCCAAAGAGAAGCCAGGACGGCAATAAAAAGGGCAAAAATGCAAACTCCAATGTACTCATCTGAATTGAAAAAACTGCAGCATTTGTGTATGAGAGAACTGACCTTTGCATTGAGCCCCTGGGTCTGCGCCACATGGTCCTGGTAACTGGCCTGCATGCGTGCTTGCAGAGCGATCATTTCTTGCTCCCTCTTACTCAGCTGGGAACTCAGCCTCGTCTCCACGCTGGCCACCTTGGACTTCTCGGCAGACAGCTCCTGAAAAAAGCAGATTCAGATTCAGCGCATTGTGTCTGTGGCTAAAAAGCAAAGAAAGAGCCATTTCAGATATTGTTTCCTCTAGTGCCAACATGATCTTTTCATTAAACACTCGTTTCAGGACAAGTAATAAACGTAAAAAAAAATGTTGAATGTGAAGTTTTCTGCGACCGTAATAATGGACCCTTTCGTGTACTGAAACCCATAGGCTGACATAGATAATACATGAGATACTTCACATTGAAATTGAGTGAGCCCTTAATGCTTCTTCATAGATGTGGCCTGTGTATTACAGTCACCTTGTTACCTTTCCTCTAGTGCCACCTTCAGGACGAAAGATAAAGAGGACTGCAATCCAAATGTTGTTCATGTTCGCCAGAGAATTAACCCTTTAAAATTTAGGTAAACGACATGGCGTTTGCCTCCGCTGCCACCTTCAGGCCAAACTACACTTTTTGCCTCACTAGCAAAAAAAGGATCCAAGAAGTTTTTCATCCATCCAACAATTTTGTTTTCTGATGCTTTGCGTATTAAGAGTGTCACAGGGCTGCCATCGTGGCTATAGACCAGATGACGTGTTGAGGCAGGAGTATGGCACCCTCTGCAGCTTCACTCATGTGAGAGACACTTGTGCGTCTCACCTTGGTAAGTTCTCTAAGACGGTTCTTTGTCGCAGAAGCGTCCTCTTGCTCTGCCGCCAGCTGTTTCTCCCTCTCCTCCACTTGTTTCTTCAGCATGGCCATGGGGTCTCCTTTCTGAGTGGCCTGAAAACACAGAAAGACAGCAAAAAAATAAAGCGAGTCTCCCCACATGTCCCAGTCAGTGAACTATCAAGTGCCTGTACACTCCAGCGAGTTTAACAGGTGTCTTTTTCCTTTATCATCACTGCCTGCTGTGTCCCATTACCGTGTGCCAGGCGTCCTGAATGATGCCGACTTTCTCGGACAGGATCTCGATGAGCCTGTGGGCCTCTCCCTCACTGAACACCATGCTACTGATAGTGGACACCAGAGCCTTGTAGGGCAGGTACAGAGGAGCATCAGCAGAATCCACCGCTGCCACTAAAGAGGAAAACATTTCATGTAAGATAAGGAATTCAGAGGTCGTTTCATGTTTAAAACTAAAAAAAAAAAAAAAGCAGACAGTTTTAAAAGCTCATCAGGCTGTCACAGTGAAGTCTGAATTCCCACACTGCCTCAGGAAAAGGACAAGGTTGCGACTTGTCCTTTGGGTCTGGGGCCGCTGGGCAGCTTCGGATGGGCAAAATGATGGGGCACCGTGGCACCAGGCGGAGACAAGCCTCAGGCAAGGGAGAACCCCACTCCCCTCCCTACCCATTGTCAGGGCACTGAGAGCCTTTGTCAGCTAACAAAACAGGGCAGTGGTGTTTTGACAAGCTGACGTGCTCTATGCCCTCCAGAGCTGAGTGCCAGACATTACCCACAGCTGCCATTGGCACTACTTTCCACGGGTACACAGCTGGAAGTTCATCAGTACTGACAGGGTATTACTGCCTTGGATCGCGAGTGTATGCACGTGTAACTCAACGGTGCAGACATGCCACCGCTCCACCTCCAAACACTCAAGTACCATCTCCAGTGTTATGGCTAATGTAGTTCGTGCCTAGACAACCATTTTCACTTCAAAGGAGAAGGCTAATTCAACAATGGTGGTTCTAGAGTAACAACGTATTGATAGACTACAGTGGATTTGATCCTTGATATGCAGAGAGAAGGGTTTGCGGGCAAGTGTAGCACTGATGTGGACACCACCGAGGTCCAGGCTACATCGAGGTTATAATAGTTTTAAATTTTCAATTAGTTTTAATTCTATTTTAGTTTTGACTTTTCAATTTCATCTTAGTTTAGTTTTAGTTAGTCTTCAGAGTGTGTTTGCTAGTTTTAGTTTTTCAGAAAGGTTTAGTTTTAGTTAAATATATTTAGTTTTACAGTAGTATTTTTTTGTTAGGGACAGGTATAATGTCTCAGAAGTATGTAGCTACATAAACAGACAAAATACATGGTTATAGAACTGTGTAGGAAATGGCCAAAATGTTTAATCTTCGCGCTAATTTAGTGAAGCAACTGCAGTATTGCGCAATCTCTTGGAAGGTCAATTTCAATTTCTGTGGTTCAATGTCACGAGAGTTGACGGAAATTCATGCTGTCTCTTTTTTTCGATAGTGTTTTATTATAGCTAAAAAAAAATTATACTAAAACTGAAATGAATTTGTATATATATTTGTTGATTAGATTTTTACCCAGGCAATATAGTTTCAGTTTAGTTTTTCTTAGAGGATATAGCTTTTATTTCGTTCGTTTACTAAAAATGCTTATTTTCATTTCAGTTTTAGTTTACTATAATAACCCTGCTACACGTCGAGCATAATAACAGGACAGGACATCTGGCAGCAGGCTTAGCGAGACCAAACATCAGGCAGCTTTTACAATTAAAAAAAAAGAAAAAAGGTTAATTATTTGTTGAAAAAGCCCCATAAATCAGTGTAAGAATATTGAAATTTGACAGGGGGAAAGACAGCCGTGCTGTTGGCATAGTGGCCACACTCGAAACTGCAGGTTATGTGACAGTGATACCCTTCAGAGCTTCCATCATGCACAATACTGACAGGATCCTTAAGACTGATGAGCCATCTGTATTATTCTCTTCCCATGATGAGATTATCTGTAGATTTCAACACTTTGGAAACTGTCACCTTTAATAACCACTTCAAAACTATAGAACTAGAACATGAGATATCTTATTTTCATTTTTCTAAGATGAAATGTACAGTTCCCACTGCAAAATGATAAATGGATATCTCTGAATCATATCTGCTTACCAGGCTCGGTCTTCTTCTTGGAGGCCTTCTTCTTGGGCTCCTGTACTTTTCCTGCAACAGCAGGAGCCTGCTGAGATCCCACTGGGGGCACCGCCATCACCGGGACGTCTTTGGTGACAGCTTCCAGCACTGGGGCAGTCTTGGATGGAGCAGGTGAAGACTTGGCGGGGGGGGCTGTAGCAGACTTGGCCGGGGCTACGGCGGCTTTGGCGGGCGCGGGGGCAGACTTAGCTGATGCAGGGGCAGACTTGGCCGATGCAGGGGCAGACTTGGCTGATGCAGGGGCAGACTTGGCTGGGGCAGATGCAGTGGATGGAGCGGTTGCTTTAGTCGGGGCAGACACGGGGGCCTGTGTTGGTGCAGGGACCGCGGAGGTCTTGACTGGTGCGGGGGCAGCCACGAGTGGGGCTGTTTGGGTAGAGGCCGGCTCGACCTTAGCCACCTTCTTCTTCTTTTTCTCTTTAGGCGAGGGTGCAGGTGAGGGCTCAGCAAGAGGAGGGCTCGGTTCAGCGGCGGGCTTCGGCTGGGCCTCTGCTGGTGCCGGGGCCGCAGCTGGCGTGACCTCAAAAGCAGGGACAGGTTCGGGTTCGGGTTCAGGAGCAGCAGCTACAACTGGGGCAGCGGCAGCTTCAATGACTACGTCGGCTTCAACTTCCTCTTGAATTTTCTCAGGCTCTGGGATCTTTCCGTTGGGCTTTTCTTCTTTCTTCTTTCCACGGCCCTTCTTCTCAGACACTTTGTCCTTCTTCTTTTTGTCAGAGCGAGTTGACTGTATCTTACCCAACTCCCTGCGTTGTTTAGCCAGGGCCTCCTCATAAGAGGTCTCCTTCATGGAGAAGGTGGAGACGAGGGCAATCCCGAGAGCAGAGATCACCATGAAACCACCAAACACCATTATCCCAAGGGTCTGGGGGTCATAGATATCCATTGTTCAATTTCAGTTGACCTAAAAAGAGAGTGGCAGACTTGTCAATGAAGTTAACAACTAAAAGGAATATTTTTCTAAAAGAAACTGCTTGCTCTGGACAACCAAAGACTAGGGATTTCTAACGAGGGAAGAAAGAAGTTCATATACTTATTCATATGTAAGTCAAAACTGTAATATCTCCAACAGTATTTCTCAGTGCCTAGGCAAAATGAAACTGAACTGACTGTTGTATTAACAGAGCAGTTGAACCACCACAGCCTTTCCTTTCAAAAGCCTCAAGGTGTCACTGTTATCCCCATAAACTTTTGCCTTGAGGCTGGCTGCATAATACAGACCAGCAAATCTTATCAGCAAACTGTGTGACGAGTAGCAGCTGCTCAAAACCCACTTACCATGTAGCCTTCCACCTCGGGTAAACATATGTGTTCATGCCGCTCAAATTCACCCTCATAGTTAAATCTCATACAATGACTGATTCAATAGCTTTCTGAGTTAAGTACAAGCACTGAAAACAAACTAAGCCAAAGTAAATACGATTAAATATCAGCCCCAGGTTAAGAACCCCCTCCCTTCAAACACATACTGAAGAAAATCCCCATGGAAACATTTCTTTAAAAATATGGTTTTGAACTTGAAATGTTTATTTAACAGTTTTAATTTCTTTGCACATTCATTTTATAATTTTTGGATTATTACACTGCTGTTGTAAGGTGGCACAAGATGAACTAAAATACAGTTGTACTGTATGAAAATGTTATTTTACTCATCAGCAAAAAGTCTCATTATTTTGGTTGCATTATACACCCAGAAATGCACCGAAAATATTTTTAAAAACAAAGTCAAACACGAAAATGTCCATTTGAGTGTGAGGAGTAAGCATTATAGTTAATATAAAGATTATTTTATTTACACATACAAACATCATCATATCTGCCATTTCTGTAAATGCTTCCACTTTAAAACAACCTTAGTAAATATGAATTTATGGCAGGGAACAAAATCCAAAGTAGGGATGCACCGATCCGACTCTATCAGTCCCGATACGATACCGAAACTGATCCGATACCAGTGTTTAATTAAAAAAGCTGTATGCCTCACTGTGTTGAGGTGACTGGGATAATTTTTTTATGTGTAAGACAACATCAGGCCTGACTCAAAACATTGCTTTCCTAACTTTGTAAAACAAAATGTGACCAATAAATACATAAATATAAATGTATTTATTATTAAAATAATAAATCGTACACCAGCAACTTGGTAAAAAGCCTTCAAAATTAACAGGAATTACAATTCGAGAGTAAACCTTTTTAATGCAGCAACAAATTGGGCAAAACATAAACAGGAATTAAAATAATGTGTATAGTATATAAACATAAAATTGAATTGCATAGATCGTCCCCATTGTCACCGATATCCGACCCAGTATCAGTATCGGTGCATCCCTAATCCAAACCGTAGAGGAAAAAATGGTTTCAGACAAACAGTACATTGCCAGCAACTGCAAAAAAGTCCAGCAGTTGGCTGGTGGTTAGTGTTAATTTCCTGCCCTGTAAAAAAAAAAAAAAACCTTAAAGGATCTTTCAGCTATCCCTTTAAGGCTCTTGGAGGCTGTCACAAACCAGAATGTTTAGCCTGCAGGGGAGGAAAGTTGGCTGAGTGTAGATAGCAGCTTGGGGACACTAAAACCCCTTCTTTGATTTATTCTTGCAGCACTATCAGTTATATCCTAACGTATATTGCGGATAGGGATGGTATCCCATCAGAAAATATATAAATGCAAATGAAAAATGTGGAGCTTTACAATTTTTAAAAAAAAAGGTGACACAGTAGCAGAGGGAAACTGCTGAGCTATTTAAGCATGATCGAAACAGAGTCCAGAGTCCCTGTTCATTGCAGGGTCTAAAGTGAAAAGGAAGAGTTTGTACCGCCTGCTTATCTGTGATGTCACACGTCAGTGCATCTCCACCATACACTCAACTGAGAAGTATGACTTCAAGAAAACTGACTCAAGAGTGACTTTCTGAAGATGAAAAGTGCATTTCAAGGTCCAAGCGAGATAGGACTATAAGATGAAACTTACTTGTGTAACCGTTACATACATTTATAGCCCCTTTAAGTCCAAAATATCTGGCTTTCATTCATTCATTCATTTATTGGAATACCTACAGGGGGGGGGGGTGCATTAGCACATGGAATAGTCTTCAGCTAAAATGAAAACCTATTGACTTTATTAAGCCATTAAATATGTAAATGCATACGTTTTATTCCCTTTAATGTCAGTGCTTGTCTTTCATTAGTTTCAAACATAGTGTAAGCATGAGAAATACACGTGCAGACTTTAACACAAACGTACAGACTTTTTGGTCCACACGTTACTTTAATACAAAGGCATCTACTTACCAATAACTTCCAAAGATAGTTCATTTAATATCAAACAAAAAATTAAAATACTGAGACCACAATTTAAAAAAAAAAAAGGCCTCGAAAATGGAGGAGACATTAGAGAACATCGTTATAAATGCAAACATGCATTAAAACAAAAACAGCGTGTAATCCTGTCATTTTTTTTTAATGCTTTCAATCACTACTTGCAAAGCTAGCATTGTAGCTATGAATCAATGAACTTGGCTACCGTCCCTGCGCATTGTGGTTTAAAAGTGTCGGTTTACGGTACAAAACTGCGCCCCAGAGGCTTTAATAAAACTGTAAACTAAATAGCGTGTGAAGGGAAAAAAGTATTAAATCATTTTAGATAACTTTAAGCGGCTGTCTCTCTGTACTAGTAGTTAGCTCAGGAGTTAGCACCAGATAGCTTCCCGAGCTAATGAATAAAAACATTCCAAGACTCCCACACTCACCTCGCTGCTGTTGCTATCGTTACTTGCTTCGAGGGGAAAAGGAGAGAGGCCGAACTGCTTTGACTTGTAACTGTGAGACGAAATGACTTCTGTGCGAATATACCTTTTTATCCAGCTATCTAGCTAACTAGCTTTTTTTTCTTCCCAGTGCTCTTCCCCTCACTCCGCTGGAGAATCCGTGCTCTGCTGTGAAGTCGTGGCACTTCGAGCTGGCTAGACGCGCTGGCCCCGTGCCCCAGATAGCTGCCATGAATCCAGAAAGGCTTCTGATTGGCTGGAATGGAACTCAAGCCGGAAAATGAGCACGCTGGGAGTTGTAGTCCTTCTGTGTGCATGAAAATGTAATCGAATCTAAAACTAACGTAGCCCAGTTTTGTTTTCAGTCAAACAAATAGGTTTGTTTGAAATGGAAAGTAACTATAAACACGTTTACTTTAAGAAAAGTGTCAAAGGAAATCGTTTTAACCATTTTCTTTAGTGTTTTTTTAGCTATTTTAAGAGGTCGTACTTCATACCTTTCAATGAGAACACTGCATTTGTTTAGGCCCACTCCGTTAATGTTACATGTAGGCTGTGTGCAGTTAGTAGTAACAGTAGCGTAATAGTGACAATAGTTGTTTTGTTTGCAAAAACATAAGAGTTTATGTATCATTTATGCATCCAAGGTTGAGAGGTAGTCTACAATTTTAACTACCTCTCGTACTCGCCCTGTGTGAAATTGAAAAATAGCTGGCTAATTTCACAAAAAACTCTGAGAATTGCCTTCCACCGGCTTATAAATGCTTATAATTAGTTCCACAGCCTTTGTTGTAGCTGATCTTCCCTTTCTTTATGGTAGTTTCCGTCATATTCCGCCTAAATCTGCATAGCTTGTGACTTTGCGGTGACTCGCATAGCAAAGATGGTGAAAGGTCAACCTGCACTTGACCCACGCGTGCAGCAGTTTGACAGCAAACACAGCCCCGTGATGACAGCCTTCCCGGCTTTCTTCACAGCCATTGGATAAAAGCCAGATTTAAAAAAGTGTCTGTCCTGCAGTGGTTTGACTTTTGAAAACTAGAGCCAATGAAAATGTGGGACATCGTCTCAATATGTGGGACCTGGGACAAAAATGCTGTGCGGTCCCTCGTAAAGTGGGACACCTGGTCACCCTAGAGAAAGGCCCAAGATGTTTTGTTGTGGTTGCACCATTTCATCATAGGGAAATATTCAAGATATCTTGTGCATATTTTTAGCCTGTACAAATCCACTTCTACTGTATTTACTATTTTTTATTATGGGGTCGCCACTTTACCTTAAGTATCTTTTTTATTTTATCCCACTACTAGATAGACCAGAGCATCAGGATCATTTCACATCCTGGAGTAAGCCTTTAAAACAAGGCAACAGGCCTCCCAGAAATTATCATCATTAGCCACACCTGCACGGTGCAGGATAACATTGTTAACACTAATGACTGACAGTCCTTCCTGGAAGGCTTGTTTACCACACCCTTCATTATTTGACTGCCCAAAAGCACTGGCACAGGGACATTACAATTATATTGTATTAATGTGATGCATTACAACAATGTGAAGGCATTGTGTGCAAGTCATTAATTAAGTATGACGTGTAAGATAACTGTCAATGTGTAGCTCCTCTGCACATTTCTCTGTCCACACGGTCACTCATTTGGAAACTGTTTTCATAGGCATCCTCTCCTCAAACATGCTAACTAGAACAGGTTGTTAAGTGGACGCACTTGTTGCTCAAGTCTGGTCACAGATTGTCCTCGTCAGCCATCAACAAATTGTATTGTAAAAAACTGGAAAAAAAACACAGTACTTAACAATATACCAAATGTTTTGTAAAAAAAGACTTCCAGTGTGAGCTCTAACTATTTTCCATCACAAGAATAGAGCATCTTGAGGAGTTACAAAGTATGACAGTGAACATTTTGTTTGAACATTTTGTTTATGAACAATAATTGCTGCTGTAATTGATGTGTGGTATTTTTACTCCCTTTTCTTACACTGACTCTGCATTGGCCAAATGTGCTCACTAAGCTCTGTCTTGCTCTCATATTTGTATATTGTGATAATCAACATGATAACTTAGCCCTATACTTAAACAACACTGCATAAACTGCTATGAAATATAAATTATTAATCACATTCAAAGTATTTCTGTTGTGTGATGAGATTAAATACTTGTCTTGTTGGTCTATGCATGTCAATTATTTAGAAATTTGAGATTGTGTTTGTATTGTGTGCATGAAAGCAAAAGACTGCCTGAGCAGGGCAGGGCACACTAACCTAGAAAGGTTTGGCCTTTTGTCGTTTGAGCTTTTTAGTGTTGTGTGAATTGCTATATTGGAGGAAGAAAATGTCCTTCAGATTGCTATAAAACTTAGTTTTGCGATGAAATTACTGTGAGATACTCTGAGAATCAGAAAGAATTATGTGATTTCATTCAGTATTATGTTAATTCTCATTGAATAAGTTTCCATATGTAACTCATAAGCATGAGAAGGCTGCTCATTTGCCACCGCTTATCTGTATATTAATGGCTAAATGAAAACTGAAACTGCCATAGGTCTCCCTTGGACTGGAGGACATTTAGTGATTAGTTTGAACTTGCAATCTGCAATGTTTCACACTAAAGAAGAAGACGAGCCACTTGTGTTGTGGGTCTCTCAAGGCAGGACCCTTACAAAATAGAAGTATACTTCAAGTTTATTTGCAAAGTAAACTTAAGTATAGTTCTTGTATATTCCCAAGAATACCTTATGTAATACGTATACTAATATCAATGTACTTGTAGTATACTTGTCAGTGTACTACTTCCTAACTTCGTGGGACTAAATTGGCCCACTCTTTAATTTATAAAAGTATACTTTAAATATACTTTAAATGTAAGACATTGAGTATGCAACTAGTTTACATCCAAGCTGTATTTTGTACTGCAACTATAATATGAACTACACTACAAGTGAACTTATAGGTTTTATAGTTTACTAGTTATTTACTTGTTGCCCACTTTTTAATTTATAAAAGTACACTTTAAAGTATACTCTCAGTAAACTACTGGTTTAATAGTTTTTACTGAACTAAGGAAACTTAAGTATAATTTTGTTAAGTATATCTCTGATAAGTACATAAAAAGTCAACTGAAAGCACACTCTCTTATTTTAAGATTAAAAGAAGTATACTAATAGCACACTTGAATAAACTTCTTTTTTTGTAAGGAGAGGAGTGAAAATATCAGAGAGATATACAGTATGAGCCCACAGCCTCACAGCTAGTAGTCTGTCTTTACATTTACTGTATATCATGCAACTCAGGAGGTAGAAGGGAAGAGAAAAAGGAGCTGTGTGCAAATTTTACCTGATGGGCACCAGGACGAAGCATCCTGTTCTCTTTCACTGAGGAAACGCAGACAGTTCAGTTATGTCAGCAAGTCCTGCAGGTGCACTTCTTTTTAAAGTGAGTCCCTTCAGAGGACACGGTTTCTATTTGAGGAGGCCTTCATGCTTCATGCCTCCGGTCCTGCTCCGAGGCTTCTGTCTGCATCTATCATGACCTTTCAGTTGAACAGTGTAGCGCTGTGGGACATGAGGCAGGTGCTTTCACAGGCTCAGTCAGCGTAAGTAAGATGTTTACAGTTCACCTATCCACGACCTCAGCCGCAGTGTTAAGCAGAAGACTCAGAAACACCTATATTCCATAACATGACACAGCATGAAAAGTACATCTCTATTATTTGCTCGGTCCTTTCCTGGGCCTGCTTGTCTAAGAGGGTGTGACTGATGATTCTTAAAGATTTGGGCTCATAAAGACAGAGCTGAATTAATTATTAATGGTCACTGATAATGGCTCCAAAAGCTCTGAAAATATGCAAAAACCGTACTCCTTATCATGCGTTTAGAGTCTGCAAATTATCTAAGAGTGTCCCAGGGGAGATAAGGAAATTCATAAAGTCAGCACCATAAGTCTTTGAAGCAGGCAGATTAGTTCCTTTACACCAGAGCAGACATATTTTACACAGTGCACTATTGCCTCAGAAGTTTTATTTCTGCGATTATAGCAAGAACGGAGGAAATCCTTTATTGTAATAACACAGCAGCTACACAAAGGGGACATGAAAAAGAATAAATTTAGATACTGATACTTCTCTGTTTCACACTGATATACTCAGATCAGTAACTGCATATTTTCATACAGAAGTGAAATAAGCTCTGAAAGTAAACGCCTAGACCACGGCAAATTAAAACAGACATCTTAATGTCTGGGCCTTGTTCTCTGAATCCATCATAGCAATACTTATTTAATGCCATGCTTTCAAACACTGTTTGCTCCGATCCCAGTTGGCAAACTTCATCAGTTTGCACTGATAATGTGTTGTGATCTCATTGGCTCTAGTCTGTGGTTTCATCCAATCAGTGAATCGACCACACAAGGTCACTGCGACTGCACTACTGGTGATGTCAATATTGACAAATCCATCATGGGCAGGTACAGTATATTCTCTCTATGCACATAAAGTAACTTTCCTTCTTCACGTCTCACCTTTCACCGCTGTATGTGTGCGAGTAATGCAAGAGTTTCACATTGGCTGTAGTGTCACTAAAGATTATTTCTTTAGGCCATGTTGCTTAGTGCTACTCGTGAAGTAGGACATGAAATGTGCACTGTGGTGGTTCCCATGAGCACTCTGGCATTTCCTCAAAGCTTATACAGTCCCATCACACTGTGGTCAATGGATTTAACACAAATGTGCATACAGCTGTGTTGAAATTCAAGGGCCCACACACTTAAACTAACTGGAAACTGGATACAGCGGATAAATAGATACCGCCACCTAGTGGTATGATAAGGCGCAGATTCGGTGCATTTTCATACACTTGCTACTTGTTGTATTGTTGCTTAAAAATAAGCTACAAACCCTCAAAACAAATACAGAATGGTACAGGTAAATCTTGGGAAAGTAGGATTTATTCAATGCCATTATTACAAATTTATAAAAATGCTAATGTTCTGTAAGAAAAGCAAAATGTAGAGGAATTCACTCAGTTGGAATCCCATAGAAATACATTCAATTTCTTAAAAAACTATAATGCATTTTAGACTCCACTGCAACTGGTCATGATTTTTTTTTTTAAAGTGTTTTTCATCTACTTAGTGCATCTTTTTTTATAACTGCTTTTAAATAAACAGAATGTTTAGAGGATCTGGTAAATATATCAGGTCTGATACAGTAGACCCCATCAATACTAAAAGGGGGAATTTAGGACAAAATAATGAAAAAAAAACATAATTACACACTGAAAAGTGGTTGGGGTGAAGAAGCTGCTGAGGATGTGATACATGTAGCGAAGGGTTATAACACATGCCTTGTGCAAATAAATGGAAAATGCAGATTCAGAGTCATTACCAATGTTGATTTTGCTTTGAGAAAAATGCTAGACGCTTAAATAGCCTGCTTGACTTCTTCTCCTCACCAACCTCTTGAAATTTAATGTGCATCTTTGATAACTGTGGTATCTGAGGCAACTTCCTACAAACAAGAATGTGGGGACCGATCCAAATGTCCATTCCTGAGGTGAAGAGCAGCTATTTTTAGAGCACTTGAAGATGATCGGTCTCGTCTTATAAGTCAGTTTTGAGTTTTTCTCACTAGAGGGTTGGTTTGGTAGCACTCTAATCTCAGAGCCCAGGAATGCAGAGCATGAGGATGTATTTTTTCCAGGCACTAGTTTTGCTTCTGTAAAACTGCTCCAATAGCAAACAAAAAAGCCCCAAAAGGTTAAGCATATGAATCATAAAACTTAGGTTATGGCTATGCGAGAAAAAAAAACATGCTCTAAGCCTTTTGTAAAAAATTAAAAGTGTACATGAGAGAAAAAGCTTAGAATTTATGGAGGAAAAAAATGATCAAAAAGGCAAGATTTTTACTATGTGCAGAATGTAAAAATAAGAAAACAAGAAATTAGGAAAAAAAAGATAATCACCTCTATTGGTGCTGCAAAGGAATGGAAGACCTTAATGTTGGCAGCCTCGTTCTCTAGAGGCATTCACATCGAGTCAGACTTCCATAAATAATGGAAAAAGATGGACCGCGGACCAGAGAACAGGGACTCTGTAAACATGATGACATTCTGCTTACAAGACGCTTGGTCTTGTGCAGGGTTTTAAAGTGGCATCAGACCCATTGTTGGGAGCAGAGATGGGGCTTGGATTCGTGTCCATGCAAGGTCCTGGGGACGCCAGGTTTCCATTTTCTATGACTGGTCACTTGGTGATGGTAGGACAGGAATACTTGAATACTTGTCAGTTGCTCTTGAGCAGGTCAATGCATCCCTGCAATAGAGTCACATTGTTCTGTGGAGACAGGAGGAAACAATATCAATACTCCTGAAGAATAGTCTGTGCTGTTCTCATGCCATGGGGACATCCAACATGTCCCCAAATAAAACATTTAAATGCACACTTGTATCCCAGTTATGGTCAGGTTTTTGAGTATCCTATCTAATGCGTTTGCAAGTGTAAACAACATATCTTACTTATGAAAACCTAAACAAATCGTTATCCCAATTTCAATGTAAATGAATAAGCTTGCTGGGCGATTTTGAAAAGCCATGTAAACATGATAAATGATAAAGATTTGAAGATGAGGCTGCAACCTGGATAATACTATAATCACATATACAGCAATATGGATAATAGGCACAGTGAAAAGGATAAATACATTTGGATTTCTTTTCTAATTTAAAAGTCCTTTATTTTGGTGATTTAGAGCATTCGAGGGCAAGTTTATTCACTCAGTGTGAAGAATTGTAAATGATTAAATGCACCAAGAAGAAGCCGGAGGTGTGTTAAAGGTGCTAAATTTGTAATTCAGAGCATTAATATAGCAGCAAACAACTATTTGCTATGTAAAGATATAGAGGAGTGATGTCTACCTGAGCAGAGAATGAAGTCAATCTCCCTCTGTGTGTTTTAATCAGAGCTTCTCTGTGCTTTGTTTACATGGCCCGTCAGGCCGCGCGTGCATGTTGGGGCATGTGAGTCCCAGTGTGTTACCGCTGATAACGCCGTCCCGACCCACAGCGTCGTTGCAGAAGCGTAGCACCCACCCTCTGGTTTCCCCCCCCCAGGTTAACACTGTTAGCTCTGTCAGCAGTGTTACTGCGATAGTGCTGCTGCCATTTTGGACTGAAAATGCCAATGAGTCTGTGGCCATGGATGTACAAAGAGACATCTGTAAACGTCTGTAATTCATCACTTTTATTATCTTAATATTAATACACCCATGGGCTGTATGCTGTAAGCCTGTACCGTGGTGGATGTATTAACATCTCTGTTCCCAAACAACCGCTATCGGACAGTAGCTAGTAGCGCTAGCAGCACGACTTAAACGGAATTTAACATGCTTTGCGCTGATGTTGCAATGGAACGACCAATTAGCTTTAAATAAATAAATAAATATTTTTCAGTAGTGTAAAAATCGGTTGCCTGTATTGTGCTTCTCACCTTGGCATGTTTTATCTCCAGCTCAGCCATCTCTATGAGGTTCTTCCTGAAGGCCACGACACGCCTGCCCTTGAAACTGGTCAGTTCTATGAAGAGTGAACAGTGTCCGGTTAAAAAAGGGCTTGCACAGTGCATACCGTTTTACACACGAAGAACCAAGTACAGAATGAGCCTGCATCCCTTATGCGCTGATGCACAAACCTTTCTTCCCAGACTCTGAGAGCTTGTCAAATTTCTGCAGGCACTGCTGCTGGTGCTCCTCTGCCTGGAGAATGTCCTTGCTCTTCAGTCGAGCCTTATCCAAAGCCTTGTTCGAGTTCTCGTAGTCAACTAACGCCCGGGCTCGCCTGTACAGAAGGTCCTGACATGTTCCAGAGAGTTTAGCAGGAGAGATAAAAGAATGAAGAGAGAGATAACTTGCCTTCAATTGGAAAATATCTAGCAATCCATTAAGCTCAACATCCAATTTTACGTTTGCAAAAGACAGAAGATGTGCTGGACAGAAATTGATGCAAAATACATGCACTTCTGTTTTGTATAACATGGTCCCTACTGCTCCTCAAATTCAATTATTTGCATTTGAATAAATACTCAATTAGACCTTATGCTGAATACAACAAATATCAACATCTCTAATCCCACGTTGACTGGAAAATGGCTGCCTTGCTGCTCTGAGAAATGCAGAATATTTTCTCTTCATCTTTTCCTATAAATCTTCATTCAGATTTACTTATAAAGGACAATGAGGATTAACACTGAGCCCTGATCAGTGGCACATAGCAGAGCGTTTGGTATTTCGATGAGTAGTGTTCTGTGTGGGTGGAATGGGCCGCATAGTGTTTGAAACGCAGCAATAGGTGAACTTCATAAATGGTGTGAATCTGTGCCGAAGATAAACATGTCTCACCTTGGCGGCCTGGATGTCTCTCATGTAATATCTGAGCAGCTCTGTGAGTTTCAGCTCCTGGTCAGAAGCTACTCTTCCCTCTACTTTCTGCAGGGACACGAATGAAGACACATAGTAGCTACAGCCACAATGTACGTACAAATCAGAACAGGTGTCTCAGTTTGTTGGTAATTGAAGTTCTACTCACTCTGAGCTTCTCAAAAAGGTCTGACAACTTCTCCAGGTGCCTGAGATTTAAAAAAAAAAAAAAAGTAAAGCCATAATATGTAAAACTCTGCACAAAGTATGTCTTTGCATAAAAAAATCATTAAAAGGAACAGTGTATAAGGATCTGGAGGTATCTAGCGGTGAGGTTGCAGATTACGACTTCTCCCGTGTGCCAAGCGTGTTGGATTGCTACGGTGGCCAACGCGAAAACATGAATGGCCCTCTATAGAGCCAGTTGTTGTATGAGTAGCGTGCTTAGAGTGTGTGTGTACGTGGGAAGTGAGTGGTGAAGCGAGAGAGAGAGAGAGAGAGAGAGAGAGAGAGAGAGAGAGAGAGAGAGTTTGGTTAGTCCGTTCTGGGCTACTGTAGAAACATGGTGGCTAGCTCTGTGAAGACGACCCACTATGTAGATAAAACGGCTCATTCTAAGGTAGCGAAACACAACGATTCTTATTTTCAGGTGATTGCACACTAAAGAAAACATACTTATTAATATTATATTCCATTTCCGCCAATAGAGCGCCCTAATTGTTACACACTGTTCCTTTAAATAATAAATTAAACTCACTTTTTATTTGCTGTACTATCATCAGCAGAGAGACTGTTCAGAGTGGCAGAGATGTGAATGTAATCATCCGCAATATCTGTAACAAGAGAAATTAGCGATCAAAACTCAACAAACCCATTTATTCTATACTGTATATTATTCGACTCAAAATCAAATTTGATGTGGTGATGTAAAAACCCTGTTATACTTTTGTGCGAGCGGGTCATTTTCTCTGCTTTGGCAGTGGAATCTTTTATCTTGCTGTAGTAGTCGAGCAGGAATGTCTTCTCCTGCTCAAAAAAGTCGTCCACTTCCTGTGTGGGACACAAACACACAGACAAAAGGTAATTGGGGAAGTGGCTACGACGTTACGTTTGAAAATGCTGTCATGTGTATAATGTAAGCAGATCATGCATGACTCACCTTTATTCCTGAGATAAGGACCTCATCAGCTGACTTCACCATGTTTTTAAAGAATCCTCCAAACATTTCCTTGGCGTTCTTTCTTCTCACAGTGAGCTAAAATGACAGAATTACGAAGGGTACTTATTAAATATACGATTTATTTGCTAAAGCTTATCATATGTTGTTGTGGGAACTAAGTAGGGAAGTAATTTTTGTGATTGTTCCAATAGTTCATTGTTGTTACATCGTGTCACAATATGGTCCACAAATACATGTAGACTATGCTCCTTTATCAGACTAGTACCTACGTACATAAAGAGTTTAACTCTTAGCTAAGCTCTGTTAACAAACACCACAGCCAACGACTGACAAAAAAGACTACATGGATAACTGCTGATCACAGCAGGATGTAAGCCATGTGTCACAAGTCTCCAGTAAACTCTGCTTCCTCTTTTGCAACTGACAACTCGGGAAAGGAAGTCAGCATTATGTGGAACTCACATCCTGGTCATACTCTAAGAAAATCTGGAAGTTTCTGTCTTTGCTCAAAGTGGGGTGAGAGGACAATCTCTGCAGGAAGACTTCGTGCACTTGGACAGTTTTCTTGAACACAGCCAGGTACTCACTGAAAGTAAAAACAAGACAGATACAGCAACAATATTTCAGTGACTTTTGTAAAGGATCTCACATGACAGTATCTAAAGAATACAAAGGAATATTTGGTGTTTTGTTTGAATGTCACACTCACGCTTCCAGCTCCTGCTTCATTTTAGTGTACTCCTCCTTGGTCATGGTGGCTTCACCTTCCCCCAGTTTGTGCATCTTTTCTCTCGGGCTCTCAAAGTCAGGCTTTGGGGGCGCTGGAGGAATCTATGAATGATAACGATTAAGATTCAGGACCGGTTAAATGGTCTTAATGTGTGAGTCATGTCTGCAAGTAGTCCAACTTACTATTAGGCCAGCATAGTCCTCCGTCTCATTTAGAGTGTCATGTAGCCAGATGAAGTCTTCGTGCTGCCTGGGAACGGAGAACTCTGGCTTCTGGAAAGAGCTAAGTGTGGTCTGGGAACAAACATAATTTAATAGTATTTTGTAAAGAAAACTGTCAACATATCCGCAAATACCCTTATAGAATATTTTAAGGTTAGGAGTAAGTTTATGTGTTGGGGTACACATTTTTTTTTACCTTTGTATGGACAGTAAACTTGACTTTGTCCCTTTCACAGAGTGCGTCAGGAATGTCGATGAGAAGAGAGGCATCATGGTTTAGATCCACAGACACAGAGCGCATCTAAGGAGAAAGAATACACCAGGGTTACCCCAAAAAATGCAGCTGGTTTGTGGTCACTTGACTTTAAATCTGGCTTTCAAGAAATATCCAACAGGTCTCTCGTCCGATCATCATTCTGGACTATATCATAAATGCCATTTGATTTATTTTACTTTGGTTTGATTTGACAGTTTATCTACAGCGTTGCCTCTGTGATGTTTCTATGGGGGTACTGACGATTTAAACAGTAAAAAAGTGGGGCTGCATGGAGACACTAATCAAGCACAGCTTGTGACTGTTACAGTTTGAATATTGGTTCAATAATACCAATAACCAGTCAGTATTCACAATTAACATATTCAACAGTATCAGCAAAATCTTAGCCAGTAACACAGCAATACCTAGCTTGACAATATACAAACAGGTCAGAGAAATTTTCATGTTAGATGTGCACGCGGCCCTTAGAAGTCATTCTTCCATGAGTTTAGAGATTGAAGTGTCGCCATAGTGTTGGGTAAAAGGTCTGCAGGCAGTTAGTTTGGGATCTAACAGTAGGCACAGACTCCAGTCCTGCTTCAGCTTAAGGCCTAGTTCCACACCCTTGTTGATCTGTTACAACATTTCATTGTATACACACACACACACACACACACACACACACACACACACACACACACACACACACACCCCTTGCACTCAGTTGTAAGTTTATTAGGTTCACCCATCACAAAGGATATAATGTTCAGTATTTGTTTGTGACTGTTTTAGAGAGGTGTTGATATACTGTAACTTCATGGTCATTTCACAGGGTGTAGTTTGTAGTCATTGATGTAAATAGGATGAACAAAAATATTAGAAACTCTTCTCAGTACAACACAAAAGCAACACAAACTTTCATCCTCCAAAATGACCACAGAGTTGAATCTACACCTCTCAGATATGAAAATCTGCAAAATTAAACCAAGTTGATAAAGTTATATAGACACCTGTCAGAATGCTAATAACTTTAGCTCACTAAAAGTCCACTACTGTTATCACAGGTCAGTATGCTGCAAAACAGTCGTTCAATAGAGTCAAAGCGGAGTAGAAGAGATAACTTAATGCCAATACAGGCTAACGTGAGGTTACTTTTCTGTCACTTTCACGTCATGTGTTGTTGTGCATGTTTTAACACGTTACGGTAACATTAGCAAACAACTGATTTTTTTTAATGCACGAATGCGGTTTGACACCACTGGTTTAACACTAACGTTGCCCACTCATTGATAGCTTTATGGATAAAACGATAGCTCGCTTTAGCCAGAGGCTAGAGAGCGTTATGTGGACAGAAAAAACAACACAAGTTAGCGGCGATAACTTAGCTTAGCTAGAGAGCTATCGGTAATGTTAGCTACCGTAATGCTACCAGGGCTGACTTTAGGTGCGAGACACATTTAACTTACCTTTTCCTTATTACTTTCGTCTATGGTGGATGTCATGATAGGACTGAAATCGACGGAACAGGCCAGCAATCCGAATAACAAAACCTATATGCAGGAAGCTCCCCCTCTGCTGACTGGTTAGCTGCTGTCAAACCGTTTTTTTCGAACCCCATCCTGCTGATGACGGATTAAGGCCCGCCCACAAAGTGAATTTGATTGGTCAACGTCGAATTTACAAATGCTGCGATTGGTTATAACCTAATCAATCATATCACCTTTCTATTCTTGTGATTTTTAATATATAAAATCTTTAAGATAACTTATTTTTTTTAAACAGGAATGTTACACGTTACCATTGGGTAACTGACAGATAAGGCATAATAATAATAATAATAATAATAATAATATATTTTATTTGTATAGCGCTTTTCTAAAAACTCAAAGACACTTTACACAGATAAAAAGATCATAAAAACAAGGACATCATAAAAATATAAAACACAGTATTAATCACACATTAAAAGCAGTTCTAAAAAGGTGAGGCATAATAAACAACAGAAGGTAAATGAAAGTAACTAAACCGAATACCTCCGGCTCACCACACGGATGCATTTCGATGATACACATGCACATGAGAACGTATATTGCCAAGAAGTGAAAGTCAATTGTTCGTTCCGTTGCAACATCAGAGGGCCAGCAGCAAAAGCTACGCTTCCGCCATTTTGGACTGAAAGCGACTAGTAAAACGTCCGCCTAAAAGCAAAACTATCAAAACTGACACAAAATAGTTTATATTCTATTGTTATATTCTACCGAGACGGCCAGTCTTGAACAATAAAATATTGTAAATTTAATGAAGCGTTCAGTCCAAAATGGCGGCAATTGTCAAAAAAACACCGGAGTTTCCTCTCTTTGCTTCTATACTTTCTGATGTAGTTTCCACCGTTACAAAATAGTCATGCTAGGTGTTATCTCGAGTACTGTTTCCCGTCGATTTGTGGCCCCCCCCCCCTACCTAAACCTGAACCAGCCCTAACTACCGAGTGGGGCGCTATCATTTTAACAGGAGGGAAAGACTATTTTTTTATTTTTATTTTTTATTTCAAAAGTTCAATACAATATAATCACATGTTCAGATGTTTCATTACAGTTCTGCAAACATATCTTACAGTATAAAAATAATATAAAAATAAATTGTAAATTGTACAACAAATAAACTGTAAAGAAAGGAAAAAGAGGAATAAAAACAAAAACAAATAAAAACCAAATAAACAAACAAAAAACATTTGGGGTTCTGCTAAACAATTGGAATAAATTTGAAATGTCTAAACAATTTAGTAGTTTTGGTCAATTTAGAATTTTTGAGTTTTAAGTTTTCAATCATGGTCAAATATGTTTTAAAATCAGTATCTTTAAAAATAAAAAAAGGAGGGTATTCTTTTAGGGAAACACTATTTGACAGGGGAACAGACTTCAACAGAACACCGGAACTTCCCAGCTCCGGAAGTCTGTGCAACCGAAGAGGCGCGTCGTGTGGAAACAGTTGTGTTTTGTTTGGTGCGAGTAACTCTGGGAACATGTTGGGGCAAGTACCGTCACCAAAATAAAGCCAATAATCTTGAATGTAACGAGTTAAGTTACCGTAAAACACACTGGAACCGTTGTACGTATATGTATTTAGTTAACTAATAGGTTTTGTTGTGTGAAAGTCGTCACAATGTTCATTCTTAAACGAGCGGTGGGCGTCGGGGGCGTCATTGTCCCTAAATGCACCTCCCTCTCTGTGAGCAATTTCTCTGCTTCCCACCGCCTAACATCCCCAAAGAGACGCAGCCCGTACAGCTCAGTGGACAGTGAGCGCTACTCGTATCTTGTGAAGTCAGTCATGTCATCCAGGGTCAGTTCCCAAACCCCAGAGACCCTCCAAGCGGAGGACGAGCACGTCTATGGAGCTGTTGTCAAAGCTCAAGCTCCCTCCTCCAGTCCAGAGATGAGGGTTCCCAAAACCCTGCATCCCTTCTTACACTGCGAGGGGACTCCAGAAACAGAGGAGCCGGAGTCTGGACCTCCAGCCCGGATTTTGTTAAACCGGGGCCAAGGCAGGTCTTTGGTACCGAGTGTGACCCGCATTCTTCAGAAGACGCTTTCCACGGAGCAGATCTTCTACCTGGAGAGGTGGAAGAGGAGGATGATCGCAAAGCTCGGAGACGAAGGCTTCAAAGAATACAGTGAGAGTAAGTGTTGTTAGTTACATCAGTGTAATTGATGCTATTGAATTATGTGTGGTAGAGAGGCAGGACAAACTGAAAAAGTAACTAAAAGTTGTTGTGTTCAATCAGATTTATTCAGGCGAGGGAAGCTTTTCCATTCAGCTTTGGAGGACATCCTGACATCAGGTGCAACATGGAAGAACAAGGAGACAGCAGAGTATCCGCCTGAGGTACAGGGATACATGGATAGCATCTCTCACGTACTGGAAGACGTCAGTGCAGTGAGAGCCACTGAAAGCACTGTGCAACACGACATACTGAACTATCTGGGAATCGTGGATTGTGTCGCTCGCTACAGGTAAATATTCAGATTTGCAGAGTAAAGGTACTTTTTCCTCAGCAGGCTTTGACTTGACTGCACGTTTTTGTCTGCAGGGGTGTACTGTGTGTGATTGACTGGAAGACTTCAGAGAAGCCCAAACCATTCCTGAGCAACACATATGACAACCCTATTCAGGTGGCAGCCTACGCCGGGGCTTTGAACAATGACGGCAACTACAACTACCAGGTGATCTACTGAGATAAACGATGTGATGATCTTTTAATTCTCTGCTTTATCACCCAGATTGTTTAACTCTCTTTTTTTTTTTTATTATATTTTTTATTGACACTTCGCAACAAACATACTTCCATGAAATGAGTTACAGACCCTATATACATACATCACCCACCTATGTCTGTCTTAAGTGCAGCATTTTAAGATTTGTTAAACATAGAAAAAACAAACAGTGAAAACTATGAACAAATTGGGAGTGATCTTTTCATTACCATACAATCAAAGATTTGCAAAAATAAGATCTGGCCTGTGGGGTGTTACAGATTTAACCCAGTTTTCCCAGCGTGACACAAATAATTCCAATTTCATTTTTTAATGTCATTCAAAGTTGGGCTCTCCTTCCTCGTTTTACCAGCTACCAGCAATATATTTACTAAAAATGTGTCTCTTTTCAGCCATTCTTGAGGCATAAGTGGGGTACAATGCAATAATAGTCCAGTGCAATAATATATTCTGCTGGAATTGTGCAATACATTGACTGTGCAATATTGTTTATCTACTGTATGCTGCTACCAGATTATTTATTTATTATATGTGAGTCGTTGGGTCTATCTATTTTATCTTTTTATCTTGCTTTTACTCTTTTATTCTTCTTTTTTGTACCACTGAGAGGAGTTGCTCTAGAGTTTCGTTGTACAGCTGTGCAGTGACAATAAAGGCATTCATTCAATGACATTTGAAAATATCTAGTCAGGCGTTATGAATCCCTCTCCAAAAATCTTGAATGACGGGACAATCCCAGAAAACATGGTAATGTTGTGCATTTAGATTTCCACATATTTAATCTTTCTAATTGCTGTATGTCCGCTATTGATCTCTTCTCACTGCAGGTTGAGAATGGACTCATTGTAGTCGCCTACAAGGATGGCTC
This sequence comes from Sebastolobus alascanus, assembly GCA_916701645.2. Classification (NCBI taxonomy): domain Eukaryota; kingdom Metazoa; phylum Chordata; class Actinopteri; order Perciformes; family Sebastidae; genus Sebastolobus; species Sebastolobus alascanus. The sequence goes on from CAKAOJ020000121.1 coordinate 1,262,098, forward strand.
ACCCGCCCATGCTCATAAGTTGAGCTCAGAGCTGATGTTGGAGTATTGGAAAAAGTGGTTGATTCGTCTCGAAGAGTTCACAGGACAAAGGTAAAGCAGTCAGAACAGTGTTTCATATCCCTTTCGAAATAATTTAAATTCCATTTCCACTTTGTTTTTAATAAATCATGGGTTTTATTCAGAAATAAATGCATTAATACGGTTTGATTATGTTGTTATTAACCTGATCTCAAACATCACTTTGGGCTGTAGTTATTTGTGATGATAATTTCTCATTCTATATTTTATAGACCACATTATTAATTGGAAAAAAAAAACAATTTCAATAATGAATATTACCTGTGTGCATCACCTGAAGCTCTCTAGCGGTCGACTGATTTTCAAAGGCCGATATAATAACGATAGTTTGGAACAGGAAAAAGCAGATAGACGATTAATAGGCCGTTATCTTCTTTACTTCTGCAGCAGCCTTGTCGGCTACTTTAGCATACAGCGTTTTTAATAAATCATTTTTTTTGTCACTCTGAATTTAATAATTTGTAAGAGAATATCCCGAAGTGTGATTTGGTGGATTACATCATTGGAAAATGTTCTATTTATTTGCAATGCGCTGTTCTGTGGCTTACAGTATGACTTCTGTTGCACATCTCGTACATTATTAAATACAACGTGGCTGGATTATTGGGAAGAGAGAAAGCCAAATTGGTACAGAAAGCAAGTTAAAGTAACAGTGAATGATTTATTTTCCTCTCTGTCTGTCTGTCTGTCTGACTGTCTGTCTTGTATTGTGGACAAAGAGCTGATAGTATTCAAGAGAGAACTTTTTTTCTCCCCCTCTACTTTGACTTTGTGAATGGAGACTCCATGCTAAACGGTGATGTACGTCCCGGCTGTGCTGCCAGCGACCACTATCAGAGCCCAGTTCCACCGATAATGATAGTTTCTAAAACGTCCTATCGGCGCTGATTAATCGGTTTGGCCAAGCTCTACCACAAGTTTTAATTTGATTTACACCAGAGCAGTCTGGATAATAAATAATCTGAAAATTTCAAGTTCAACTTTGACTTCAACAAGTAGTCGTTGACAATGAAATCCTTAAATCTCGGGTTCCCTCCAACTGTGCTCTTACGGATACGTATAAAAAAATATGTATGAAGAAAAATCGCGCAAGCGTAACAAATCTAATTAGAATCTAAGACATTAAATAGTGCAGCAGCTAATATATAGGAATTAAATATAATATAGAATTAAATATACTACTGTGTTAGCCTAGTGAGTAATAGTAACATGTATAAACTGCAATGTAAACAGGTCGTGCAGTAATGTAGTATGTACATACATAATGAGAACATCATTTTCCAATATGCACATCGTTTACATTAAGATTTTTCTTCTTTTCATTTCAGATCCGGTCATGCATGAGTGCCTTTGTGGAAAAGAAAGGAGACGTGTGAAGGGAGGTGTGTCGGGGCATGTCCACGAAGCAGTTTAAGGCAACTGAACCTGAACTGAAAATCTAACGTGCTCCCCATGCAGTAGGAGAGTAAAAACATCCTAATATCTTGTCCCTTTTTCTATCCTGGGAGCAACTAATATCATATTATGGGACGTCTTCTTTGAGCTATTTAAAAAATCATTGAATCCAAACCCGGCTTCCCTGTATGAGGCTTTTAAAGATTCTCTATGAGACCTCGTTCTCCTCCTCTATAGGAAGCAGTACACTGGGTAGCCCTCAGCGTGGAGTCTCTCGGCCATGATGCTGACCAGGACTTTGGCGTAGTCTCTCCCTCCGAGCGTACAACATGCCCACTGCACACGTCGCATAGGTCAGGATCCAGGATGCAGGCTTTCCTTCCGCGTCCAGAACGCAGCAGGAGGGGAAGTTTGCGATCAGGTTCCAGATCATCCTGACGGCGTCCTCGTTCTTTCCAAACTTCCGGCGTCTGATTCGCCGAGCAATGTGTGATACATCCAGAGAGCTCAGTGAGAGCTGATGCAGAACAGAGCAGAGTCCTGCTTTATTAATGACCTATTAAACCCAAGATAATGATTTAGTCACACGCTAGCCTGCATGGCTGCGCTACGTTTGGATACAGTATCATCATGTGACACATTGCCAGTTTTCGGCTGGACACGTCTTTTTTCTGATGCCGCTGCTTTGAATATATCTCAATGTGGCGAATAATGATTCCTTGGAGAGAAGTTATGAAAGAAAAAAACTATTAATAAATGTTTGAAACTTATTTTGTATTTGTTTTGAGTTGTGAGAAAATGTATTATTTTATCAGGATTAAAGATTTCAGTCTATCAGAAGTGATCTCAACCTTGCTTTGAAACCACAAAAGTGCAAATGTTGATGTATTTCGAAGACAGAAGCAGTTAATGCGGATGTTTTTACACAGTCATCTTGAAATAGAGGGTTTCAGTTCCCTTATGATATGAATCCCCCCTCATCGCATCTCGTCTCCCTAACTTCTCCTTTCTAATTCACCTGTTTGTTTTACTAGCTCTCTGGCAATACAATCATTCAGATACTGTAATGGCACTAAGGTACTGATCTTTGCACTTACTGTGGTGCAGAAATATGACATAAAATGGTGGCATGATATGCCATAATAATGTTACTAACTAAGAACTTTGAACACAATAAAAGAAAAGATAATAAAATTCTTCTTCAGAACATCAGGTGTCTGTGTTTTGTAGCTTTCTTGTCATTTTTACGTCTGGTCATTGAGTGATGCAGGAATTATAATTTAATAGCACGCTCCTGAAAAATACAAGTTGAATTTTTACTTTGGGCTGCGAAGATCAGTGCGTTAATGCTGTGATAGTAGGGCCACTTTGTCAGAGCAATGTGCTAAGAAAAGAGGAGAATAAAAGGTAAACGTTCTGACCTGCATGTTATTATTCAAGAGACGATGAAAAGAACAGAAGCGCTTATTGCTATTGTACTGGGTCCTGTCAATAACAGAGGACTTCCTTATGGTTTCCTCTAGAATGGCTTCGTCATTTGCAAAAACCAGAAGAGATCACCCTTCTGTAAGAGAAGAGAGATGTGAAGATAACTGTATATACAGAAATACGGATAAATATATATATATGAGATAAGATAAGATATTCCTTTATTAGTCCCACAGTGGGCAAATTTGCAGTGTACAGCAGCAAAAGGGATAGTGCAAAAAACAAGAAGCATCAGCTAACACATTAATAAAAAAGCAAAAACAAAGTGAAAACAAAATATCAATAATTTATATATACAATATATATATATAATATACATAGATAATAGCCTAGTTACCTGTTCCTATTGTGGTTTGCAGACACATTGAACTCTGTCCACTAAAACCCTCACAGGTTCTGATTTCTGATCTGATCCGACTGTTCTGAGGACCAGATAACCATATACCTTAAAAATGAAATAGTTATATTGTTATCCAAAGAATGGCTCCATCAGTTATTGAGGCAGTGAATATGTTTAAAGGTGTAGCAAACAAAATAATAATAGGCTAATATCACTCATCGCCATGCAATAAGGCAGGCTATATAATGTACAGTAGGCCTATTAAATTATGAGTTGTGCATGAACTTGTTCTCTATTGCCCAGCAGTGGTGGAAGAAGTATTGAGATCTTTTACTTAAGTAAGAATAACAATACTACAGTGTAGAAATACTTATAGTATATAGTATATACTAATAGTAAAAGTCCTGTATTCAAAATTGTACTCTAGTTGCGTAAAAAAAATATACTTAAAAACGTACATTATGCAGGATAGCCAATTCAAGATGCATATATATCATATTACTGAATTATAATTAGTGATGCATTAATGTGTATATCAATTCAATGTTGTAGCTGGTCAAGGTGGGGATATTTTAATTACTGCATATAGGCCTACTGCTGGCTAGTTTACTCTATAATAATAATAATAATACGTCAACATTTTTTGTTGATTTATATTTTGTATTAACAATCTGAATCCGCGGAGTAACTGGAGTTGACAGTTCAGGTTTTGATGCAACGCTTTGGAGAGCCTATACAATTTACATTTTAATCACTATTTCATTCACTCGCAATTTATGTTTACCTGATAATAAGTCAGCTATACATTCAATCACAGTGGTTAGGAAATCAAAAGTTGAAATCCCTCCATTCCGCCCTGTATGAGGGATCCTCAATGAAGCCCAGGTTTTTAAATAGCCTGTAGGAGACCTCGTTCTCCTCCTCTATGAAGCAGTACACTGGGTAGCCCTCAGCGTGGAGTCTCTTAGCCATGGTGCTGATCAGGACTTTGGCGTAGCCTCTCCTTCTGTGCTCTGGCAGAGTGTACAATAAGCCCAAAGCACAGTGATCATACACCAGAACCCAGGACAGCGGCTGGCCCTGGCCGTCAGTGATGCAGCACGATGGGAAGTTGCTGATGAGGTTTTTAATGTTCATTATCTGGTCGTTCCCTCCAAACTTCCAGGTTTTATTCACCAAGTCAACGTGAGAAAGGTTAAGAGTGGAAATCCTCGAATCCAGCTCACTGTGTAGAGAAACACATTATGATGACCTTTCACCTGAGCGGAGAAACAATACTATTAAACGTTTCACTTTTAAGCGAAGTTATGTACACATGTCCTTATGAAGCACATTTTAATGATCTGGCTATACCTGTCAACTGCTGGTGGGAGCAGATGGCTGCTGTCTGGCAAATACATGAGATGCACTGTGGTATAGTATCGGTTGTTGACTCCTCTGTCAGCAGACACTTCTTTGAGCATGGGGACATGGGAAATGTCAAATCCTGTTGGACAAAAATGATTCACATGTTAATACCATTCTGTTAGTTTTCTTTGCAAGGGGTTACAAACCAGTAGTGGAGGAAGTATTCACCTCCTTTACCTTTACTTTAAAAATAGCAAAGCCCACACTGCAAAAATACTCTATTACATGTTAAAGTCCTGCATTGAAAATATTAAAGGGACAGTGTGTAGGATTTGGCGGCATCTAGTGGTGTGGTTGCAGATTGCAACCAACTGAGTACCCCTCCGCTCACTCCTCCCTTTCAAAGACTGCAACAACGTGAGTCACAGGGTGCAAAACCGTGGTAATCGTAACCCCTGTATCGTGATACTTATCCCTCATATACTGTTAGGTAGCTTCATAATAATGCATATTTTATAAGCTTGTCATACTGTATGTTCCCTGAGTATAATTGTATTTGTAAACTAGGCCTACAGCTGTGAATTAATATAAATGTAGTGAAATAAAAGGTACAATATTTACCTCTGAATTGTAGTGGAGTTGAAGTATAAAGTGGCATGAAATGTAAATTAGTTAAGTATAATGACCTAAAATTGAACTTAAATACAGTAGGCTACTTAAGTAAATGTACTTAGCAGTAGCCTATTTACACTAGGCTACACCACTGTTAGATGCAGCACTGTCTGCAGAGATCTAAACTCACCTCCAATAAGAAAATAAGTGCTCCAGTCAATTACATTCTCCTCTGTCAGTATTTTCCTTAAAATCTGTTCATCCGTGCTGTAGAAAGACACCTTTTTCATGAACTCCAGGGTGAGCTTGTTCTGTGAAGTAAACAGTACATTTAGCAATCATGTGGACAAAAAGGACAACGTTTAGGTTACAACGTGTCCAATTCTCCTATGGGATGTGAACTCACCTTGGGGTCAGGTCGGCAAATGATAACCTTAAAATCAGGCCATGTATCAACGACGACCTCCAGTGTGCTGGGTTTCTTCCTGTTAATCCCGTATAGAAAACCGTATACCTAAAAACAACGAAAGTTGAGACATTACAAGACTATTTAGGCCTATGAGCTGACATATTGAGGAATGTATTTTAAATAGCTTGCAGCCGTCTACCTTATAACTCTTGGGTAAATGTTTAAGCAGAACTCCTTCAGCGATCTGTAGTTCTTCTGAGTTCAGGACCTTCATGTTTGAGGAGTGAAGCTTTTTTTAATGGTGCAGTTTATCCTGCCTGCTGGTTTAAACTGCTCTGTTCCAATAAGAATAGTCTCAGACTTCATAAATCACTGACAGTCGGTCACCGATCCCAGACCATGATGTTACAAAGTGTCTCAAAGCAGCTGAGCGGGTCTACTCAAAGCAGAAAAATACATGGCTACTTTCTGTCTGAAGATTAAAGCTCTTATATAATTCTTAGATCCCATAGCGATCCATTACTTATGAGCTCTGAAAAAGGACCGGAAAAGAGCCGTCATCTGTAGCTGCTGTAAAAACGTCTACCAATCAGATGCCTCCCTGCCTCCGTGCTCGTACTCTAACCTTGACGTGCACCAGCCTGAACTTAAAGCGCGTCACTGCCTCTGCACGTTCACTGGTGAATGGAAGAGAAAACTCAGCCAAAAGTAATCTGAGGCGTTGCTACTTTCAGATTATGCTGTGATACTGTATGTGTTCATGTACATAATTTGATTATTGTTCAGTGCCGACAGGAATCAAGGAATGAATCCACCATATTAACAGCTCAGGTTTTGATGCAACGCTTTGGAGAGCCTATACAATTTACATTTTAATAAATGATTGATAAATCCCTGATGACACTGTTTTATAAATCTTTTATTGAGTCAGTTTACACTTTTGCTTTTATTTGCTGGTATGCATGCATCCCTCAACCTCAAACAGAAAAACTCATTAACAAGGGTGATAAAAATCAGCAGCAAAATCGTCGGCACTCAGCAGAAATGTCTGTCTGAACTGTACAAGAAACAGCTAATAAAGAAAGCAGAATCCATAATTTCGGACAGTACCCACCCCCAGCGTTCAGAATCTAAGTTTCTGCCCTCTGGCTCCCGCCTCAGACAACCATTAGTCAAAACTAACCGATATAAATGCTCTTTCATACCCTCGGACATTTCACTGCTCAACTCTGTAAAGTACAGGTAGTATCAGCACATCCACCCTTGCCTGTTCTTTTCATTATCTTATGTGGTAATTATTGTAACTCTTTTTAAATTTTTGTACTTCAAGGTTTCACCTTATTTTAGTGTTCTAGTATGTGGGGATGTACAGTATGTGTTTATTGTCTTAATGTGATGAGATGTTGTTGTTGTTGTCGTCGTTGTTGCTGCTACTACTGCAAAACCAATTGCCCCTCGGGGACAAATAAAGGTCTTGAACTCTTGAACTTAATCACAATTTCATTCACTAAAATGTTGTAATTAATAACAAGTCAGCTATACATTCAATCACAGTGGTTAGAAAATCAAATGTTGAACTCCCATTCCGCCCTGTATGAGGGATCCTCAATGAAGCCCAGGTTTTTAAATAGCCTGTAGGAGACCTCGTTCTCCTCCTCTACGAAGCAGTACACTGGGTAGCCCTCAGCGTGGAGTCTCTTAGCCATGGTGCTGACCAGGACTTTGGCGTAGCCTCTCCCCCTGTGCTCTGGCAGAGTGTACAATAAGCCCAAAGCACAGTGATCATACAGCAGAACCCAGGACAACGGCTGGCCCTGGCCGTCAGTGATGCAGCACGATGGGAAGTTGCTGATGAGGTGTTTAATGTAACCCTGCTTGTTCCCTCCAAACTTCCAGGTTTTATTCACCAAGTCAACGTGAGAAAGGTTAAGAGTGGAAATCCTCGAATCCAGCTCACTGTGTAGAGAAACACATTATGATGACCTTTCACCTGAGTGGAGAAACAACACTATTAAACGTTTCACTTTTAAGCGAAGTTATGTACGCATGTCCTTATGGAGCACATTTTAATGATCTGGCTATACCTGTCAACTGCTGGTGGGAGCAGATGGCTGCTGTCTGGCAAATACAGGAGATGCATCGTGGCATAGCATCGGTTGTTGACTTCTCTGTCAGCAGACACTTCTTTGAGCATGGGAACATGGGAAATGTCACATCCTGTTGGACAAAAATGATTCACATGTCAATACCATTCTGTTATTTTTCTTTGCAAAGCACACACTGCAAAAATACTCTATTACATGTTAAAGTCCTGCATTGAAAATATTAAAGGGACAGTGTGTAGGATTTGGCGGCATCTAGTGGTGTGGTTGCAGATTGCAACCAACTGAGTACCCCTGTGCTCACTCCTGCCTTTCTAAGACTACAATAATGTGAGTCGCAGAGTGCAAAACCGTGGTAACGGCGTTCGCCTCACTCAGAGGCCGACCTTACCATAATAACACTACTTTAGGAGCAGCAACGGAAGATAGACGGCAGCTGGAGGTACCACAGTTTTGCACTCTGCGGCTCACGTTATCGCAGTTTCACAAGCGTGTCAGAGAACTACGGTGGCCTTCAGGTAACGTAAAAACGTGAAAGGCTCTTTCTTGAGCCAGTGTTTGGTTTGTTCATTCTGGACTACTGTAGAAACATGACGGAGCAACAAGGCGGACTCCGTGAAGAGGACCCGCTCCCTATGTAGATATGAAATACGGGTGTAGGAAAATATTGAAAAAATCAAATATTGCAATATTATGTTTTGTGATACTGTATCGATTCTCAAAAACACTGTATCGATTTTTAATTAATAGTTTACAGTTTAATCAATACTTTATTTTATTTTCAAAGAGATGTGCCTTGATGTACCCGATACTTAACGTATCGCCAGATTCTTGCCAATACACAGCTCTAATATTTAAACGGCTCATCCTAAGCTAACGAAAACACAACGATTCTTAGTTCCAGGTGATTATACACTAAAGAAAACATAGTTATCAATATTATATTCCATTTCTGCAAATAGATCCTCCTAAATGTTACACACTATTCCTTTAAAAAAAGTATGTAATTATTAGCTAAATGTACCTATCTAACTATCAAAAGTAAAAGTACTCATGCAGAAAAATGGTCCTGTGAGTATCAAACCTTTATATATTAGGCTGTTATGAAGATTATTATCAGTGATGCATTAATGTTTAACTATCATTTCACCCTGAATTGGTCGAGGTGGAGTTCAAGTAGCTGTATCATATACTGTTAGGTAGCTTCATAATAATGCATATTTTATAAGCTAGTCATACTATATGTTTCCTGAGTATAATTGTATTTGTAAACTAGGCCTACAGCTGTCAATTAATATAAATGTAGTGAAATAAAAGGTACAATATTTACCTCTGAATTGTAGTGGAGTTGAAGTATAAAGTGGCATGAAATGTAAACTAGTTGAGTATAATGACCTAAAATTGAACTTAAATACAGTAGGCTACTTAAGTAAATGTACTTAGCAGTAGCCTATTTACACTAGGTTACACCACTGTTAGATGCAGCACTGTCTGCAGAGATCTAAACTCACCTCCAATAAGAAAATAAGTGCTCCAGTCAATTACATTCTCCTTTGTCAGTATTTTCCTTAAAATCTGTTCATCCGTGCTGTAGTAAGACACCTTTTTCATGAACTCCAGGGTGAGCTTGTTCTGTGAAGTAAACAGTACATTTAGCAATCATGTGGACAAAAAGGACAACGTTTAGGTTACAACGTGTCCAATTCTCCTATGGGATGTGAACTCACCTTGGGGTCAGGTCGGCAAATGATAACCTTAAAATCAGGCCATGTATCAACAACGACCTCCAGTGTGCTGGGTTTCTTCCTGTTAATCCCGAATAGATAACCGTATACCTAAAAACATGGAAAGTTTAGAGATTACAAGACTATTTAGGCCTGAGAGCTGACATATTGAGGAATGTATTTTAATTATTTTTTACCTCAAAACTCTTGGGTAAGTGTTTAAGCAGAACTCCTTCAGCGATCTGTAGTTCTTCTGAGTTCAGGACCTTCATGTTTGAGGAGTGAAGCTTCTTTAATGGTACAGTTTAACCTGCCTGCTGGTTTAAACTGCTCTGTTCCAATAAAAATAGTCTCAGCCTTCATAAATCACTGACAGTCGGTAACCGATCGCAGACCATGTTACAAAGTGTCTCATAGCAGCTGAGCAAATTGTTTGTGCAGTTGTGGCAGGGTTTAGACGGAACTCCTGAGGCGATGCTACTTTCAAATTATGCTAGCTTTCCAACATCGTTAAACCCTATCTTTAATGACCAAAATACATTTTAATTAAAAAAAAGCTTTCTTATTGATTATGTAGGCCTAATGCTGTGGCAGTAGATACATCCTCTATTAACTATCAACATAAAATCCGTCGCATAAAATGGAAATACTCAAATAACAAGTACCTCAAGACTGTACTTGAGCACAGTGCTTGAGTAAATGTGAGTAAATGTACTTTCCACCACTGTTGTCCAGTGTATTAGAGGCTAACACTTGTCAAACAGGTAAATACTTGTCATAAACCCAGTTTCAGATTTGTAAAACTTTTTTTTTGTCATAATAGAAAAAGGGCAATATCAAATTGTTTCTTGAGACCATCATAACCTATAAATCCATGTCTAAAAACAATGTACTATACCTAAACTAGTCAAAGCTGGACCCCAAAGACTGTTTTAGCCTTTTTATAGTTATGGAAACAGATCAAAATAAAAATTGCTGTCCTTGAACCTGGACTAAAAGGACACTGGGAATCTGCTGAAGATTTGACAGTAATGTGAAAGGGGGAGAACATACATTTGAAACATGAATAAAACAAGGTATGCATGAAATATCTTTATTTTGGGGAGGCATTGTTACTGATAATTACATTGGCACTGTACTGTGATACTGTATGTATTCATGTGCATAATTTGATAATTGTTCATTGCCGACAGGAAACAAGGAATGAATCCACCATTATAACAGTTCAGGTTTTGATGCACTGCTTTTGAGAGCCTATAAAATTTACATTTTAATCACAATTTCATTCACTTGCAATTTATGTTTACCTGATAATAAGTCAGCTATACATTCAATCACAGTGGTTAGAAAATCAAAAGTTGAACTCCTGCCATTCCGCCCTGTATGAGGGATCCTCAATGAAGCCCAGGTTTTTAAATAGCCTGTAGGAGACCTCGTTCTCCTCCTCTACGAAGCAGTACACTGGGTAGCCCTCAGCGTTGAGTCTCGTGGCCAAGGTGCTGACAAGGACTTTGGCGTAGCCTCTCCCTCTGTGCTCTGGCAGAGTGTACAATAAGCCCAAAGCACAGTAATCATACACCAGAACCCAGGACAGCGGCTGGCCCTGGCCGTCAGTGATACAGCACGATGGGAAGTTGCTGATGAGGTTTTTAATGTTCATGTCCTGCTTGTTCCCTCCAAACTTCCAGGTTTTATTCACCAAGTCAACGTGGGAAAGGTTAAGAGTGGAAATCCTCGATTCAAGCTCACTGTGTAGAGAAACACAGAGCGGAGAAACAATACTATTACACGTTTCACTTCTAAGTGAAGTTATGTACACATGTCTTTATAAAGCACATTTTTATGATCTGGCTATACCTGTCAACTGCTGGTGGGAGCAGATGGCTGCTGTCTGGCAAATACAGGAGATGCACTGCGGCATGGCGTCGGTTGTTGACTTCTCTGTCAGCAGACACTTCTTTGAGCATGGCGACATGGGAAATGTCACATCCTGTTGGACAAAAATGATTCACATGTTAATACCATTCTGTTATTTTTCTTTGCAAAGCCCACACTGCAAAAATACTCTATTACATGTTAAAGTCCTGCATTGAAAGTATTAATTAAACTATTAATTAAAATTACTAAAATTAGTTAAGAATAATGACCTAAAATTGAACTTAAATACAGTAGGCTACTTAAGTAAATGTATTTTCCAGTAGCCTATTTACACTAGGCTACACCACTGTTAGATGCAGCACTGTCTGCAGAGATCTAAACTCACCTCCAATAAGAAAACAAGTGCTCCAGTCAATTACATTCTCCTCTGTCAGTATTTTCCTAAAAATCTGTTCATCAGTGCTGTAGTAAGACACCTTTTTCATGAACTCCAGGGCGCGCTTGTTCTGTGAAGTAAACATTACATTTAGCAATCATGTGGACAAAAAGGACAACGTTTAGGTTACAACGTGTCCAATTCTCCTATGGGATGTGAACTCACCTTGGGGTCAGGTCGGCAAATGATGACCTTGAAATCAGGCCATGTATCAACGATGACCTCCAGTGTGCTTGGTTTCTTCCTGTTAATCCCGTATAGAAAACCGTATACCTAAAAACACGGAAAGCTTAGAGATTACGAGACTATTTGGGCCTATGAGCTGACATATTGAGGAATGTATTTTAAATAGCTTGTAGCCGTCTACCTTATAACTCTTGGGTAAGTGTTTAAGCAGAACTCCTTCAGCGATCTGTAGTTCTTCTGAGTTCAGGACCTTCATGTTTGAGGAGTGAAGCTTCTTTAATGGTGCAGTTTAACCTGCCTGCTGGTTTAAACTGCTCTGTTACAATAAAAATAGTCTCAGCCTTCATAAATCATTGACAGTCGGTCACCGAGCGCAGGCCATGTTACAAAGTGTCTCAAAGCAGCTGGGCGGGTCTACTCAAAGCAGAAAAATACTTGGCTACTTTCTGTCTGAAGATTAAAGCTCTTATATTTCTTAAATCCCAAATTGTTTGTGCAATTATTTAATGACCAAAATAAATTTCAATTTAAAAAAAACAAACTTTATTATTAATATGTAGGCCTAATGCTGTGGCAGTAGATACATCCCCTATTAATTATCAAAATAAAATCTGTGAACACACCCAGCAAATGTTAAAAGGGGGGGTATCATATATTATTTTTAGGGCTGTAAATCGATTAAAATATTTAATTGCGATTAAACGCATGATTGTCCATGATTAATCGCAATTAATCGCACATTTTTTATCTGTTCAAAATGTACCTTAAAGGGAGATTTGTCAAGTATTTAATACTCTTATCAACATGGGAGTGGGCAAATATGCTGCTTTATGCAAATGTATGTATATATTTATTATTGGAAATTAATTAACAACATAAAACAATGACAAATATTGTCCAGAAACCCTCACAGGTACTGCATTTAGTATAAAAAATATGCTCAAATCATAACATGCAAACACAAGCCAGTCAGTGTGCTGACTTGACTATGACTTGCCTCAAACTGCATGTGATTATCATAAAGTGGGCATGTCTGTAAAGGGGAGACTCTTGGGTACCCATAGAACCCATTTTCATTCACATATCTTGAGGTCAGAGGTCAAGGGACCAGCTCATATGTGCTCTGTTTACATGTGTTTACATGTGCTTTGTGTAAAAAATATAATTTATTGATCCCCAGAAGGGGACATTCACATTAAAAGTATCAAAAAAAGAGAAATACGTGTTTTTAAAAAAAAAAAAGATCTGTGGTAATTCCGCTATTATTACTTCTGAAATTGATTTTTTTCCGTCCTAAGTTACCTTTCACAGCATTCATACCCTTATTGGCCAATGTCAGATGATGGATAGGAATAGCATGAAAACACACATAACACACTGTTGTGCACTCTTTCCAAAAATAATACAATATTTAACTGTGGTCTGGATAGCAAAAACTTAACACATAAATGATTTACCACAAAGACACATTGATTTTAGTTCACATGCTACTTTAATTTCCATTTAGTTTGAAAACAGCGTGTGTTTTTCAGTAGCCTAATCAACAGTTCGGTCCACTTGCTTGGTGTAGTGATTACAAAGTTGCTCCTCTAAAAGTTAATATACCTCTACATTGCTATACTCTATAGGTTACTTGGAAACACTGTGACTTTCACAGGTTATTCAATCTAGGATCCAGTGAAGTAGCATAGGCAGAAAATTGAAATGTTAATACTTTTGTGGTTCATCTACAGGAAAATACATGTTAGTCTGTATGAAGGTTATTCTGCAAACGATGCCAACACTGAAGATGTCCCGCGTAGTTCTCTTAATTGCATTCCTCCTTCGTCACCTTGATTACATTCAACCATACGCGGGTCCACACTGTAAATGTGCACTGGTAAGCCTGAGGAAGAAAAGGTTACACACATTATATATCATAAATAAAACAGCATATGAATATTTGAGATTATCATAGTCAATTATAAACATTTGTTGCTTTTATGATGAACTTAATGTCTTCACTTATAAAAAAGGACGTCATCCCCCATTCCCCGTGTTCATGATTATTTCAAGAGCAGATTTCATCAAATATTTTCCTCTTTCAATGGACTATCATTATTAATAGGCTAATGTTGAATTATTTGTTTAACGTAATCATCTGGCTAAAAATGATCAGCCAGTTCCCCTCGCTTCACTCTACTCTAATTCCAACTTCTCTGTGTGGTAACAGCAACAAACAAGGCTTGATGGTTCAAAGAGGGGAAGTTTCACAATCTGATAGTTTGTGGTCTGCTGTTGAAGAGAAGTACAAGTCTGCTGTATGACATTTAAACATTGTGTCTAATAACTCCCGATGGCAAAAAATGTGGGGATTTTTTCTTTCTTCCAGAAGCTGAGGTTGTAGCCTCTTAATAAAGTCATTACCTGAGCCTTTTTGGGGTCCGTGTGGATGGCACACTCTTCATTTGCACGGTCCTTTCTGCAGGTGGTCTTCGCCATTTTCACAGTTATGAGGTACTTGAGGCCAGCAACCACCTGAGAGGAGCAGTGGGTAAACCTTAATGATGATAAAGCTCTGTAGCAATAAGATATCAGGACAATACAAAATCAAGGCAAAACTGGCAGCCATTACACTCCAGCCAAGTTTAAGTAAACACATACCCCAAATATTAACACTAATCTGGTGCAGCTCTTTGAAATTTCAAGAAGGACTGAAACTACTGTAAAAGGATTACAAATTACCTGCAGCAAAAAAAAAGTGTTATTTTTCATATATACACATATACAGTACATCTATATATACTGTACACATATTAGGGCTGTCCCAAATACCATTTTTTTGGGCTTCGAAGCTTTGGTGAGAAATGTTCAAAGGTATACGTGGCAAGCTGACATGTTCTTCTGTCTGTCTGTCTGTCTCCATGTACCCGGTTTCAGTGCCAAACAGTGATATCCGTCTGAGAATAAATAATAATAATTCATGTTGAATATGAATAATGAATGATGTTGTGGGATTATTCCTTATTTCATGGGCTATTTGGGGATTTATACATTATTATTACATAATTATATGTAAAAAAATGAAAAAAACAAAAATAATTGAAAAAACAAAGCATTCAAATAGTGATTTGGAGGTCGAATATCACGGGTCAACGGTCGAAGCATTCGGGTCAGCCCTAACATAATAATAACATATTATTATGATATATATGAATCTTGAATTGGCTATCACGCATAATATACGTTTTATGAAACTAGAGTGCAATTTTGAATACAGGACTTTTACTTGTAACAGAGTATTTCTACATCGTAGTATTGTTATTTTTTACTCAAGTAAAAGATCTCAATACTTCTTCCACCACTGCTGGGCAACAGAGAACAAGTTAATGCACAACTCACATGTAACTTATAATTTAATAGGCCTACCGTACATTCTATATAGCCTGCCTTATTGCAAGGCGATGAGTAATATTAGCCTTTTCTTATTTTGTTTACTACACCTTTAAACATATTCACTGACTCAATAACTGATGGAGCCATTCTTTGGATAACAATATAACTATTTCATTTTTAAGGTTTTATTTGTCCTCAGAAACAGAGTCGGATCAGAGATCAGACCCTGTGACGGTTTTAGTGGACAGATGGCCAGAGTTCAATGTGTCTGCAAACCACAATAGGAACAGGTAACTAGGCTACTTATCTATGTGTATTATATATTTATATATGTGTGTGTATATATATATACGTGTATGTATATATATATATATATATATATATATATATATATATATATATATATATGTATGTGTGTGTGTGTGTGTGTATATATATATAAAGCTCATTTATGTATTTTTAAAAGCCTGGGCGGACCTGCAGCAGACATGTTAACACAAACTGTCCCAGACAGGACAGGATAGGATCTGATTGGATTATGGTGTTAAAAGAGCCAGACAAGTTTCACTGCCAATCCTTAAATTACCGCTCGGATCTAAGCACACTGTATATAAATAAATAGATAAACCACTGTAGGCTATGTGCCAACAGGCATGTTTACTTTAGCTAACGTCACAGGCCTTCTCCTGTTAACGCCTAACAGCTGATATATCACTCCGCGGCCTACGTGTAAACTGGTCTGCAGACATAAAACAAGTCCAAATGAAACGGTACTAACCTGTCTCTTAACGCTAACCACCTCTTCCACCTGGCGGAGGAACAGGTCGTTGGTGCCCTTGTTGTGATAGACGACGGAAACATTGAGGGCATTTTGGACCCCTTCGTCATTGACATCTACGTCTTCATACCCCACAACCATACGTCCTAACCCGACGGCGAAAACCGCCGCAAGAACAGGGAGCACAATCTTCCACATCATGTCTCTGTAGGAATAATACAACAAAAAAAACAACAGCTCAACCTTTTTCCCCCCGTTATATAAACAACGACGTCACGGCTGTTTGAGTGGCATATCTCGCAGCCAATCAAACAACACCATCTGATTTGTGGGTGTTCTCTCACCAGCCAGTCGCCAGTGTGTTCGTTTTATACACCGCTGAGCCCCGTAGTGTCCATTTGTTAGATATTCTAACATTACCTGAAGGCGTACTTAAAAAAAGGAGACAAACAAGGTATGTTGAAACTCACGGTGGTTGGATGTTGACGTGTTTGTACACAACTTTCTAAGCGCGGAACCAAATTTGTTACCTCTGACCCAGTACAGGTCTATAAACAAACACCTGTAGGCGCACCTTTTGGAATTGCACAATGCAAAGACTGCAGGTTGTGAAGTAAGTAGATTTGTTCGAGATAGAAGTATTTGTAATGATATCAGCGCTGTAACGTAATGATGTTTTTCCTCGTATTTTCACACACGCAGGGGAACTTTCTGTGGCTTGGATGTTGTCCAACAGCGGCTCCTAATAGGCTCAGCTGTGGCAGCAGGGGGCATACTGGCATACATAGTGCACAAAAGAAGACAAGCCAAAAGTATTCCTCTCGGTGATGGATGGTGGGGAGCAGGAGAGAAGACCCTGTCAGAGGATGATCAAATCTACCCCTTTAAAGTGAAAACCTCAGATGAAGAGATTAAGGTCCTTTTGAGCTGTTAATTAAACGTTTAATTACCAGTTACCAAATTAAAAGTACCAATATATAACATGTTTATATGAAGTTATCAACCTCTTATTCAACAGGACCTTCATATGCGCATTGACCGAACCCGCTACTCTGATCCTCTAGAAGATAGCTGCTTCCAGTATGGCTTCAATTCCACATATCTCAAGAAAGTCGTTTCCTATTGGAGACATGAGTTTGACTGGAAAAAGCAGGTGGCAGTGCTTAACAAGTATCCACACTTCAAAACTAAAATAGAAGGTACACACAGCCCCGAGCTGAACTGGTTCGCTGTGATAATTTGGATATTTGGTCAAGAATCAGTCCTCATAGGCCTACTATTTGCTTTGTCTTTGCTTCAATGCAGGATTGGATGTGCACTTCATCCACGTGCGACCACCACACCGTGAGAGCCAGACGGTTCTGCCTCTCATGCTCGTTCACGGCTGGCCCGGCTCCTTCTACGAGTTCTACAAGATTCTGCCGCTGCTCACAGAGAACCAGGACGGTCTCGTGTTTGAGGTCATATGCCCGTCCATCCCTGGCTACGGTTTCTCAGAAGCCCCTCGCAAACAAGGTTGATGAGTCTAAATAAATGTTATGTATGTATTTCAGCTTGAGCAGCAGATGTTTACAGCTTCCTGTATCTTTTCAGGGTTTGACAGTCTCGCCGCTGCCCGAGTTTTCCTGAAACTGATGGAGCGTTTAGGGTTCTCCCAGTTCTATCTGCAGGGAGGAGACTGGGGCTCTCTCATCACCACCAACATGGCACAGATGAAGCCTCAGTAAGACGGCAAAACAAGCTGCCACAAGTTATCGCTGCGGCGCACATTCCACCGCCCACTTGTTTTTAAAAGGGGAACATTGTGACATTACTTAAATTGTGAAACAGTGCTTGCAGTGTGCAAAGTGCACAAATGACCAAAACAACTGACATAACAAATTCCTGGAGGCTGGAGCAAATAAAGGACATTTTGCCAAAAGAAAAACATGATAAAAACTTGCATTTGTAGCTATAAATTATTATTAAGACCTATAATCTTAGATAAAATTGACATTTTCTTTTGTAATCTTTTCCAGGTGCGTGAAAGGCCTCCACTTAAACATGTTTATGTCAAGAAGGGGGTTCAAAGTGATGATTTCCCTCATGATTGGTCCTTATCTGCCCTTCCTGGTGGGCTTCAGTCGGGAGGATGTTCGCCGGCTGTTCCCTTTCTACGAGAAGAATGTCTGGGAAATCCTGAGGGAGACAGGCTACTTCCACATCCAGGCCACTAAACCAGACACTGCAGGTGAGGACAACCAAGAAACATACAGGTCAAAGACGAACCACCTGAAACAAGCAAACTGATCCTGGTATTTTGTAGTCTCAGCGCTTATATCTTAAAGGTCCCATATTATGCTAATTTTCAGGTTCATACCTGTATTTTATTTTAATGTTCAAAAAAACCTTAATTTTCCTGTCTGCCTGAATACGCCTGTATGCCTCTGTCTGAAACACTCGTTTTAGCACATTTCAACGGACTTGTGTTACTAGGCAACAGCTTAGGTCCATGTTTACTTCCTGTCAGCTGATGTCATTCACATAGGCTTCGTCCAAAATCGCATACTATGCACTACATACTCAATATGTGGACTATCGTTCAACATACTTTTGTGTGAATAAACACTAGTATGTATCTTTTCGGACGCACTGAGCAGTAATTTACGTCGTCACTTCCCGAGAGCCTCCTTGCCGGTTGGAGACGGGTAACCATGGTAACCCGTGCCAACCTCAAGTGACCAAAACGAGGATTTGTGAGAATCAAAGTCTGAACTGATTAAAAAATATATATTACGCCTAGCAAAGTGAAAACTTACAGTCAAATTGAAGCGTTATTGATGTTACAGAGCCGTCTGTCAACGTCCGTTATGAACGTTGTTGTCACTGCCACATTGCATTGTGGGATATTTATCCCGCCGTAGCGTCCAGCGTTGCATACTGTAATATTTCACCGGAAATAGTATGCAATTTGCGTACTATTGGTTTCATACTAGGGTTTCGGACATACTAAAATATCTCACATACTGTTTTAGCGTACTAAATAGCATGTTAGTATGTTAGTATGCTCAAGTGTCCTTGAGCAAGATACTTAACCCCAAGTATGAAGTGGGGATGAGTATTTAGATTAGATCCTGATGGGCAGGTTGGCTCCTTGCATGGCGCCCTCTGCCATCAGTGTATGAATGTGTGTGAATGCTGACATGTAGTGTAAAGCGCTTTGAGGGATCGGAAGACTAGAAAGGTGCTATATAAATGCAATTCCATTTATATTTGTGACATCACAAATGGACAGAAATCCTGTCGGCTTGTTTCAAACGCACAGTTCCTGAATACGGGCTGTATGTATTTCTCCATGGATTGAGCATTTT
This sequence comes from Sebastolobus alascanus, assembly GCA_916701645.2. Lineage (NCBI taxonomy): Eukaryota > Metazoa > Chordata > Actinopteri > Perciformes > Sebastidae > Sebastolobus > Sebastolobus alascanus. Next base: position 1,281,596 of record CAKAOJ020000121.1, read on the forward strand.
GATACTTTCACAGTATTTATATAAGACTTAAACCTGTTTTATGATAAAAAAAAATCTCACTTTTTACAATATGGGACCTTTAAACTGTGTACAGGCTGTGGAGTGAATGACTCCCCTGTAGGCTTGGCGGCCTACATTCTGGAGAAGTTCTCCACCTGGACTGATCTGAGGAACAGATGTCTGCCGGACGGTGGGCTGGAGAGGTACAAGAGGGAATTCAGTTTTGCCTTTTTGATATTTTTTAGCATAGAAATCATTGCCGGCTGTAATTAATTATAAATGTCTGCGTCTGTACAGGAAATTCAGCCTGGATGAACTCTTGACAAATGTCATGATCTACTGGACCACAGGCTCCATCGCCTCCTCCATGCGCTTCTACAAAGAGAACTTCAAGAGTAATCCTGACAACAGAGTGGATGCAAAGTATGTGCTCGTACTCTCAAAACTATGACTGCTGTTTTATAAAAGTGACAACCTTATTGTCCTATCGTGTTATAACTCTGATTAAGTTTTCTCTTTTGATTTAGGACGGGGATATATGTGCCCACTGGACTCGCCGCCTTCCCCGGGGAGCTGATGCACTGCCCTAAATCGTGGGCACAAATTAGGTACCGAAACATCTACTCCTACACTTTCATGCCTCGAGGTGGCCACTTTGCTGCCTTTGAGGAGCCCCGGCTGCTAGCCAACGACTTTGTTCAGTTTGTCAAAAAAGTGGAGGGGTTCTGAACCCGTCAATGTACTCTCAGACCAACTAATTATGGTACATCTGTTCTTTATTATTGCCGTTGTGTTTGATTTAGATTGGTCACGCTACAATGCATTACTACAATGATTACCTCCAAAAATTACAGCACTGTCAAAATCTTTTTCAGGTTTTAATAAATGTAAACATATACACAGATACTGGCACTCCAATGTATCCAAAGATTGGATTAAAGAAAGCAATATAATGCACTAAACCTTTCAAGTTATGCTCATTAAAAATATATTGCACCAATATTATGTGTGTTGTTCTGGTTAACATCCTTAAAAATGAGTGTTATTTTATGCAAAACATGTAAAACATTCTTCATAAATATAAACAATAATACACAATGTTCCCAAACAGATTTCATGCCAACAAAACCTCTTCAGAACACATTCTCTCTGTATTTTAGAAGACTATAAAAAAAGGATAATACACCATACTGCTTGTGTCAATATTGTTTTAAGTGATGTACTTTTAATCACAAGTAGAAAATTTAACTCATAATTCATTAAAATATGGACAGCTCGATTCAAAATTCATTTGAACCACCATTAAAATGTAATTGTAGTAAACAGGCTCCAGAAAGAGAGCTCCAATCTCAGACTATGTGCTCTCCGACTTTTTGGGTCAGTTGCCTAAGCCCTTGATAGACATTGGCGCCTGAAACCACACATAATCCTGCCAGTCTGAACCCTGTGCCCTTGGTTCCTTACAGGCGCTGGGATCAGTAGACAGAGCAATAATTTGGTTCTTTACACGGGTTGGCACTTTAAATTGTAGTTTAGGGCGAAACCAACTGACACCGCAATTCCTGTGAGCCAGTGCCAGGACTGTGGTGGGCATTAAACGGACAGGTCTGCTGTCGGACAAGAGGTCAGCTACAAAAAGAGTGCGGAAGAGTTGCCTCAAGCATGAGGACACCCGCAGACATTGATCTCCACCGGCCAAAACCAGAGCCTCCATGTTGATCTCGTACAGCTCTTTGGGGAGGATGAGAGAGCCGCCCATTAGCAGCAGCACCCGGGGCACCCTGCTAAGGGAAAAAAGCACCTCCAGCTGCTGCAGCACCTCCTCTAGCTCCTGAAGCGTCTGTTGACACTTGCGCCAGTCCATGTCTGCAGCCTGTACCGGCCTTCGACTTACTGTGTCTTTATCCTGCAAAGCGAAAACCATTCAGCAACACACTTTTAGTTCATCTCAAATCCACAACATTTCTTCATTTATGAACGGATTATGCGCACTATTCACCTGCATCGAGGCTTGCTGTTTCTTCTGGGAGTACACCAGCTGGTCATACGTCATGGGCAGTTGCTGTCTCTGATAGAGAACGCACTTGAGGATCTCGCTGACGAAGCGGCAGCAGCCTTCCTGAGTTACAGTGCCGGGGAAAACCACGTTCACGCGTCCTTCGTCCCGCGCTCTCCTCTTCACATCGGAATCACTGTCCTCTGTGTTACGATGTTGTTCACTGGCAGTCACACTTGAATCGTGCAAACTTGTCTGACCAGAAGTGTCCTCTTCTTGGGGGTTATCTGTCAAAATAAGGACCAGAATAATGTCATTATAGGGTGAGCAACAGACTGGTGTTGCTCAATTTTAGCTGGTTAAATGTTAATGAAATCTAGCAAGGACAGTGTTCTAATAAAGCCATTGTCCCCATTTTACATCTAAACTTAACATAGAGCTACTGTTTGATTGTGGTGGAAGAATTACTCATACTCTACTTAGGCATAAGTAGCAAATACTCTGTTATCAGTAAAATTCCTGCCTTCAAAGTTTTGCTTAAGTACATATTCATACAGTATTATATCAGGTTATCATATATATTATACTACTGGATTCTAATTATTGATGTGGCATGCCTTAAAGTGTAAACAGCATTTTAATGCAGCTGGTCAGGACTGGGCTAATTTTATTTATTTTATATACTGCTGGGTAATTTAATCATATTTTCTTTGTTGACATTAATGTTTTCCGAGCGAATTAAGCCAAACATGTGTCTGTAAAGTAAGAATTAGTAGAATAGTAAAATCATATCCATTACAGTTTCCCAGAGCGCAAGATGACATCTTCAAATTTCTTGTTTTGTCCACAATGTGCAACAGTCTAAAACCCATATATATTTAGTTTACAATGATAAAAAAAAAAAAACAGAGACAGGCTACAGATTATCACAATTAAGATATATATATAAATAATATATAATAATAATATATTCAATAATATATCAGAAATACTCAAAGTCCCCTATTAATTATCAAAATAAAATCTGTGAACACACCCAGCAAATGTTAAAAGGGGGGGTATCATATATTATTTTTAGGGCTGTAAATCGATTAAAATATTTAATTGCGATTAAACGCATGATTGTCCATGATTAATCGCAATTAATCGCACATTTTTTATCTGTTCAAAATGTACCTTAAAGGGAGATTTGTCAAGTATTTAATACTCTTATCAACATGGGAGTGGGCAAATATGCTGCTTTATGCAAATGTATGTATATATTTATTATTGGAAATTAATTAACAACATAAAACAATGACAAATATTGTCCAGAAACCCTCACAGGTACTGCATTTAGTATAAAAAATATGCTCAAATCATAACATGCAAACACAAGCCAGTCAGTGTGCTGACTTGACTATGACTTGCCTCAAACTGCATGTGATTATCATAAAGTGGGCATGTCTGTAAAGGGGAGACTCTTGGGTACCCATAGAACCCATTTTCATTCACATATCTTGAGGTCAGAGGTCAAGGGACCAGCTCATATGTGCTCTGTTTACATGTGTTTACATGTGCTTTGTGTAAAAAATATAATTTATTGATCCCCAGAAGGGGACATTCACATTAAAAGTATCAAAAAAAGAGAAATACGTGTTTTTAAAAAAAAAAAAGATCTGTGGTAATTCCGCTATTATTACTTCTGATATTGATTTTTTTCCGTCCTAAGTTACCTTTCACAGCATTCATACCCTTATTGGCCAATGTCAGATGATGGATAGGAATAGCATGAAAACACACATAACACACTGTTGTGCACTCTTTCCAAAAATAATACAATATTTAACTGTGGTCTGGATAGCAAAAACTTAACACATAAATGATTTACCACAAAGACACATTGATTTTAGTTCACATGCTACTTTAATTTCCATTTAGTTTGAAAACAGCGTGTGTTTTTCAGTAGCCTAATCAACAGTTCGGTCCACTTGCTTGGTGTAGTGATTACAAAGTTGCTCCTCTAAAAGTTAATATACCTCTACATTGCTATACTCTATAGGTTACTTGGAAACACTGTGACTTTCACAGGTTATTCAATCTAGGATCCAGTGAAGTAGCATAGGCAGAAAATTGAAATGTTAATACTTTTGTGGTTCATCTACAGGAAAATACATGTTAGTCTGTATGAAGGTTATTCTGCAAACGATGCCAACACTGAAGATGTCCCGCGTAGTTCTCTTAATTGCATTCCTCCTTCGTCACATTGATTTCATTCAACCATACGCGGCTCCACACTGTAAATGTGCACTGGTAAGCCTGAGGAAGAAAAGGTTACACACATTATATATATATCATAAATAAAACAGCATATGAATATTTGAGATTATCATAGTCAATTATAAACATTTGTTGCTTTTATGATGAACTTAATGTCTTCACTTATAAAAAAGGACGTCATCCCCCATTCCCCGTGTTCATGATTATTTCAAGAGCAGATTTCATCAAATATTTTCCTCTTTCAATGGACTATCATTATTAATAGGCTAATGTTGAATTATTTGTTTAACGTAATCATCTGGCTAAAAATGATCAGCCAGTTCCCCTCGCTTCACTCTACTCTAATTCCAACTTCTCTGTGTTGTAACAGCAACAAACAAGGCTTGATGGTTCAAAGAGGGGAAGTTTCACAATCTGATAGTTTGTGGTCTGCTGTTGAAGAGAAGTACAAGTCTGCTGTATGACATTTAAACATTGTGTCTAATAACTCCCGATGGCAAAAAATGTGGGGATTTTTTCTTTCTTCCAGAAGCTGAGGTTGTAGCCTCTTAATAAAGTCATTACCTGAGCCTTTTTGGGGTCCGTGTGGATGGCACACTCTTCATTTGCACGGTCCTTTCTGCAGGTGGTCTTCGCCATTTTCACAGTTATGAGGTACTTGAGGCCAGCAACCACCTGAGAGGAGCAGTGGGTAAACCTTAATGATGATAAAGCTCTGTAGCAATAAGATATCAGGACAATACAAAATCAAGGCAAAACTGGCAGCCATTACACTCCAGCCAAGTTTAAGTAAACACATACCCCAAATATTAACACTAATCTGGTGCAGCTCTTTGAAATTTCAAGAAGGACATAAAACTACTGTAAAAGGATTACAAATTACCTGCAGCAAAAAAAAAGTGTTATTTTTCATATATACACATATACAGTACATCTATATATACTGTACACATATTAGGGCTGTCCCAAAAAACATTTTTTTGGGCTTCGAAGCTTTGGTGAGAAATGTTCAAAGGTATATGTGGCAAGCTGACATGTTCTTCTGTCTGTCTGTCTGTCTCCATGTACCCGGTTTCAGTGCCAAACAGCGATATCCGTCTGAGAATAAATAATAATAATTCATGTTGAATATGAATAATGAATGATGTTGTGGGATTATTCCTTATTTCATGGGCTATTTGGGGATTTATTTATTATTATTACATAATTATATGTAAAAAAATGAAAAAAAACAAAAATAATTGAAAAAACAAAGCATTCAAATAGTGATTTGGAGGTCGAATATCACGGGTCAACGGTCGAAGCATTCGGGTCAGCCCTAACATAATAATAACATATTATTATGATATATATGAATCTTGAATTGGCTATCACGCATAATGTACGTTTTATGAAACTAGAGTGCAATTTTGAATACAGGACTTTTACTTGTAACAGAGTATTTCTACATCGTAGTATTGTTATTTTTTACTCAAGTAAAAGATCTCAATACTTATTCCACCACTGCTGGGCAACAGAGAACAAGTTAATGCACAACTCACATGTAACTTATAATTTAATAGGCCTACCGTACATTCTATATAGCCTGCCTTATTGCAAGGCGATGAGTAATATTAGCCTTTTCTTATTTTGTTTACTACATCTTTAAACATATTCACTGACTCAATAACTGATGGAGCCATTCTTTGGATAACAATATAACTATTTCATTTTTAAGGTTTTATTTGTCCTCAGAAACAGAGTCGGATCAGAGATCAGACCCTGTGACGGTTTTAGTGGACAGATGGCCAGAGTTCAATGTGTCTGCAAACCACAATAGGAACAGGTAACTAGGCTACTTATCTATGTGTATTATATATATATATATGTGTGTGTATATATATATACGTGTATGTATATATATATATATATATATATATATATATATGTGTGTGTGTGTGTATATATATATAAAGCTCATTTATGTATTTTTAAAAGCCTGGGCGGACCTGCAGCAGACATGTTAACACAAACTGTCCCAGACAGGACAGGATAGGATCTGATTGGATTATGGTGTTAAAAGAGCCAGACAAGTTTCACTGCCAATCCTTAAATTACCGCTCGGATCTAAGCACACTGTATATAAATAAATAGATAAACCACTGTAGGCTATGTGCCAACAGGCATGTTTACTTTAGCTAACGTCACAGGCCTACTCCTGTTAACGCCTAACAGCTGATATATCACTCCGCGGCCTACGTGAGAACTGGTCTGCAGACATAAAACAAGTCCAAATGAAACGGTACTAACCTGTCTCTTAACGCTAACCACCTCTTCCACCTGGCGGAGGAACAGGTCGTTGGTGCCCTTGTTGTGATGGACGACGGAAACATTGAGGGCATTTTGGACCCCTTCGTCATTGACATCTACGTCTTCATACCCCCCAACCATACGTCCTAACCCGACGGCGAAAACCGCCGCAAGAACAGGGAGCACAATCTTCCACATCATGTCTCTGTAGGAATAATACAACAAAAAAAACAACAGCTCAACCTTTTTCCCCCCGTTATATAAACAACGACGTCACGGCTGTTTGAGTGGCATATCTCGCAGCCAATCAAACAACACCATCTGATTTGTGGGTGTTCTCTCACCAGCCAGTCGCCAGTGTGTTCGTTTTATACACCGCTGAGCCCCGTAGTGTCCATTTGTTAGATATTCTAACATTACCTGAAGGCGTACTTAAAAAAAGGAGACAAACAAGGTATGTTGAAACTCACGGTGGTTGGATGTTGACGTGTTTGTACACAACTTTCTAAGCGCGGAACCAAATTTGTTACCTCTGACCCAGTACAGGTCTATAAACAAACACCTGTAGGCGCACCTTTTGGAATTGCACAATGCAAAGACTGCAGGTGGTGAAGTAAGTAGATTTGTTCGAGATAGAAGTATTTGTAATGATATCAGCGCTGTAACGTAATGATGTTTTTCCTCGTATTTTCACACACGCAGGGGAACTTTCTGTGGCTTGGATGTTGTCCAACAGCGGCTCCTAATAGGCTCAGCTGTGGCAGCAGGGGGCATACTGGCATACATAGTGCACAAAAGAAGACAAGCCAAAAGTATTCCTCTCGGTGATGGATGGTGGGGAGCAGGAGAGAAGACCCTGTCAGAGGATGATCAAATCTACCCCTTTAAAGTGAAAACCTCAGATGAAGAGATTAAGGTCCTTTTGAGCTGTTAATTAAACGTTTAATTACCAGTTACCAAATTAAAAGTACCAATATATAACATGTTTATATGAAGTTATCAACCTCTTATTCAACAGGACCTTCATATGCGCATTGACCGAACCCGCTACTCTGATCCTCTAGAAGATAGCTGCTTCCAGTATGGCTTCAATTCCACATATCTCAAGAAAGTCGTTTCCTATTGGAGACATGAGTTTGACTGGAAAAAGCAGGTGGCAGTCCTTAACAAGTATCCACACTTCAAAACTAAAATAGAAGGTACACACAGCCCCGAGCTGAACTGGTTCGCTGTGATAATTTGGATATTTGGTCAAGAATCAGTCCTCATAGGCCTACTATTTGCTTTGTCTTTGCTTCAATGCAGGATTGGATGTGCACTTCATCCACGTGCGACCACCACACCGTGAGAACCAGACGGTTCTGCCTCTCATGCTCGTTCACGGCTGGCCCGGCTCCTTCTACGAGTTCTACAAGATTCTGCCGCTGCTCACAGAGAACCAGGACGGTCTCGTGTTTGAGGTCATATGCCCGTCCATCCCTGGCTACGGTTTCTCAGAAGCCCCTCGCAAACAAGGTTGATGAGTCTAAATAAATGTTATGTATGTATTTCAGCTTGAGCAGCAGATGTTTACAGCTTCCTGTATCTTTTCAGGGTTTGACAGTCTCGCCGCTGCCCGAGTTTTCCTGAAACTGATGGAGCGTTTAGGGTTCTCCCAGTTCTATCTGCAGGGAGGAGACTGGGGCTCTCTCATCACCACCAACATGGCACAGATGAAGCCTCAGTAAGACGGCAAAACAAGCTGCCACAAGTTATCGCTGCGGCGCACATTCCACCGCCCACTTGTTTTTAAAAGGGGAACATTGTGACATTACTTAAATTGTGAAACAGTGCTTGCAGTGTGCAAAGTGCACAAATGACCAAAACAACTGACATAACAAATTCCTGGAGGCTGGAGCAAATAAAGGACATTTTGCCAAAAGAAAAACATGATAAAAACTTGCATTTGTAGCTATAAATTATTATTAAGACCTATAATCTTAGATAAAATTGACATTTTCTTTTGTAATCTTTTCCAGGTGCGTGAAAGGCCTCCACTTAAACATGTTTATGTCAAGAAGGGGGTTCAAAGTGATGATTTCCCTCATGATTGGTCCTTATCTGCCCTTCCTGGTGGGCTTCAGTCGGGAGGATGTTCGCCGGCTGTTCCCTTTCTACGAGAAGAATGTCTGGGAAATCCTGAGGGAGACAGGCTACTTCCACATCCAGGCCACTAAACCAGACACTGCAGGTGAGGACAACCAAGAAACATACAGGTCAAAGACGAACCACCTGAAACAAGCAAACTGATCCTGGTATTTTGTAGTCTCAGCGCTTATATCTTAAAGGTCCCATATTATGCTAATTTTCAGGTTCATACCTGTATTTTATTTTAATGTTCCAAAAAACCTTAATTTTCCTGTCTGCCTGAATACGCCTGTATGCCTCTGTCTGAAACACTCGTTTTAGCACATTTCAACGGACTTGTGTTACTAGGCAACAGCTTAGGTCCATGTTTACTTCCTGTCAGCTGATGTCATTCACATAGGCTTCGTCCAAAATCGCATACTATGCACTACATACTCAATATGTGGACTATCGTTCAACATACTTTTGTGTGAATAAACACTAGTATGTATCTTTTCGGACGCACTGAGCAGTAATTTACGTCGTCACTTCCCGAGAGCCTCCTTGCCGGTTGGAGACGGGTAACCATGGTAACCCGTGCCAACCTCAAGTGACCAAAACGAGGATTTGTGAGAATCAAAGTCTGAACTGATTAAAAAATATATATTACGCCTAGCAAAGTGAAAACTCACAGTCAAATTGAAGCGTTATTGATGTTACAGAGCCGTCTGTCAACGTCCGTTATGAACGTTGTTGTCACTGCCACATTGCATTGTGGGATATTTATCCCGCCGTAGCGTCCAGCGTTGCATACTGTAATATTTCACCGGAAATAGTATGCAATTTGCGTACTATTGGTTTCATACTAGGGTTTCGGACATACTAAAATATCTCACATACTGTTTTAGCGTACTAAATAGCATGTTAGTATGTTAGTATGCTCAAGTGTCCTTGAGCAAGATACTTAACCCCAAGTATGAAGTGGGAATGAGTATTTAGATTAGATCCTGATGGGCAGGTTGGCTCTTTGCATGGCGCCCTCTGCCATCAGTGTATGAATGTGTGTGAATGCTGACATGTAGTGTAAAGCGCTTTGAGGGATCGGAAGACTAGAAAGGTGCTATATAAATGCAATTCCATTTATATTTGTGACATCACAAATGGACAGAAATCCTGTCGGCTTGTTTCAAACGCACAGTTCCTGAATACGGGCTGTATGTATTTCTCCATGGATTGAGCATTTTGATACTTTCACAGTATTTATATAAGACTTAAACCTGTTTTATGATAAAAAAAATCTCACTTTTTACAATATGGGACCTTTAAACTGTGTACAGGCTGTGGAGTGAATGACTCCCCTGTAGGCTTGGCAGCCTACATTCTGGAGAAGTTCTCCACCTGGACTGATCTGAGGAACAGATGTCTGCCGGACGGTGGGCTGGAGAGGTACAAGAGGGAATTCAGTTTTGCCTTTTTGATATTTTTTAGCATAGAAATCATTGCCGGCTGTAATTAATTATAAATGTCTGCGTCTGTACAGGAAATTCAGCCTGGATGAACTCTTGACAAATGTCATGATCTACTGGACCACAGGCTCCATCGCCTCCTCCATGCGCTTCTACAAAGAGAACTTCAAGAGTAATCCTGACAACAGAGTGGATGCAAAGTATGTGCTCGTACTCTCAAAACTATGACTGCTGTTTTATAAAAGTGACAACCTTATTGTCCTATCGTGTTATAACTCTGATTAAGTTTTCTCTTTTGATTTAGGACGGGGATATATGTGCCCACTGGACTCGCCGCCTTCCCCGGGGAGCTGATGCACTGCCCTAAATCGTGGGCACAAATTAGGTACCGAAACATCTACTCCTACACTTTCATGCCTCGAGGTGGCCACTTTGCTGCCTTTGAGGAGCCCCGGCTGCTAGCCAACGACTTCGTTCAGTTTGTCAAAAAAGTGGAGGGGTTCTGAACCCGTCAATGTACTCTCAGACCAACTAATTTTGGTACATCTGTTCTTTATTATTGCCGTTGTGTTTGATTTAGATTGGTCACGCTACAATGCATTACTACAATGATTACCTCCAAAAATTACTGCACTGTCAAAATCTTTTTCAGGTTTTAATAAATGTAAACATATACACAGATACTGGCACTCCAATGTATCCAAAGATTGGATTAAAGAAAGCAATATAATGCACTAAACCTTTCAAGTTATGCTCATTAAAAATATATTGCACCAATATTATGTGTGTTGTTCTGGTTAACATCCTTAAAAATGAGTGTTATTTTATGCAAAACATGTAAAACATTCTTCATAAATATAAACAATAATACACAATGTTCCCAAACAAATTTCATGCCAACAAAGCCTCTTCAGAACACATTCTCTCTGTATTTTAGAAGACTATAAAAAAAGGATAATACACCATATTGCTTGTATCAATATTGTTTTAAGTGATGTACTTTTAATCACAAGTAGAAAATTTAACTCATAATTCATTAAAATATGGACAGCTCGATTCAAAATTCATTTGAACCACCATTAAAATGTAATTGTTGTAAACAGGCTCCAGAAAGAGAGCTCCAATCTCAGACTATGTGCTCTCCGACTTTTTGGGTCAGTTGCCTAAGCCCTTGATAGACATTGGCGCCTGAAACCACACATAATCCTGCCAGTCTGAACCCTGTGCCCTTGGTTCCTTACAGGCGCTGGGATCAGTAGACAGAGCAATAATTTGGTTCTTTACACGGGTTGGCACTTTAAATTGTAGTTTAGGGCGAAACCAACTGACACCGCAATTCCTGTGAGCCAGTGCCAGGACTGTGGTGGGCATTAAACGGACAGGTCTGCTGTCGGACAAGAGGTCAGCTACAAAAAGAGTGCGGAAGAGTTGCCTCAAGCATGAGGACACCCGCAGACATTGATCTCCACCGGCCAAAACCAGAGCCTCCATGTTGATCTCGTACAGCTCTTTGGGGAGGATGAGAGAGCCGCCCATTAGCAGCAGCACCCGGGGCACCCTGCTAAGGGAAAAAAGCACCTCCAGCTGCTGCAGCACCTCCTCTAGCTCCTGAAGCGTCTGTTGACACTTGCGCCAGTCCATGTCTGCAGCCTGTACCGGCCTCCGACTTACTGTGTCTTTATCCTGCAAAGCGAAAACCATTCAGCAACACACTTTTAGTTCATCTCAAATCCACAACATTTCTTCATTTATGAACGGATTATGCGCACTATTCACCTGCATCGAGGCTTGCTGTTTCTTCTGGGAGTACACCAGCTGGTCATACGTCATGGGCAGTTGCTGTCTCTGATAGAGAACGCACTTGAGGATCTCGCTGACGAAGCGGCAGCAGCCTTCCTGAGTTACAGTGCCGGGGAAAACCACGTTCACGCGTCCTTCGTCCCGCGCTCTCCTCTTCACATCGGAATCACTGTCCTCTGTGTTACGATGCTGTTCACTGGCAGTCACACTTGAATCGTGCAAACTTGTCTGACCAGAAGTGTCCTCTTCTTGGGGGTTATCTGTCAAAATAAGGACCAGAATAATGTCATTGTAGGGTGAGCAACAGACTGGTGTTGCTCAATTTTAGCTGGTTAAATGTTAATGAAATCTAGCAAGGCCAGTGTTCTAATAAAGCCATTGTCCCCATTTTACATCTAAACTTAACATAGAGCTACTGTTTGATTGTGGTGGAAGAATTACTCATACTCTACTTAGGCATAAGTAGCAAATACTCTGTTATCAGTAAAATTCCTGCCTTCAAAGTTTTGCTTAAGTACATATTCTTACAGTATTATATCAGGTTATCATATATATTATACTACTGGATTCTAATTATTGATGTGGCATGCCTTAAAGTGTAAACAGCATTTTAATGCAGCTGGTCAGGACTGGGCTAATTTTATTTATTTTATATACTGCTGGGTAATTTAATCATATTTTCTTTGTTGACATTAATGTTTTGCGAGCGAATTAAGCCAAACATGTGTCTGTAAAGTAAGAATTAGTAGAATAGTAAAATCATATCCATTACAGTTTCCCAGAGCGCAAGATGACATCTTCAAATTTCTTGTTTTGTCCACAATGTGCAACAGTCTAAAACCCATATATATTTAGTTTACAATGATAAAAAAAAAAAAACAGAGACAGGCTACAGATTATCACAATTAAGATATATATATAAATAATATATAATAATAATATATTCAATAATATATCAGAAATACTCCTCAAAACTGTATCTCAGTACAAATGTGCTTAGTAACTGCTAAATACCCTCAGAATATTATGTCTGTTTTATGCAGTATTTAGATAAATATAGTGCCAACATGTTAACTGGACACATACATGTATAACGTTATAAAGAGAACAGAGGACTGTTTCAGCAATAACCTAGATAGATAGATAGATAGATAGATAGTAACTTTATTGATCCCGAGGGAAATTCAAGTTTCCAGCATCACAGTTCCATAGTGCAAACATATTAGTAAAAAAACGTCACAGGTAAGTAATACACATGTTAGTAAAAACGTCACAGGTGAGTAAAACACATATTAGTAAAACAAGTACACTACACAAGTAGTAACAAGACACATGTAAGTAATACAGAGTATAAAAAAAAATATGCAATGTGCAGAAGAACTGTTAAAAATGAATATAGTGCAGGGTAAACAACTGAGATACAGGACTATTTAAAGAAAAAGTGAATGTAGTGCAGAAAGTGATATAGTGCTGGGTGATTAAGTATAGGAGATATAGATATTAAGAAATGTCAGATATGGAGTATAATTCAGGATAAGAACTGAACCAAGAACCTACGGGGATCTGTTAAGTTCCCCCGTATCAAAATGATAATGCATTGTTTTTACAATGCTACAGCTGATCTTAATATGTTTTACAACGTGTCAGCTTTAAGTTATACTCATCTCCAGGGCTGGAACTCAGAAACGTGCTAGAAATGAACACACCGCCGGTTATGTTACCTACCTGGAGTGCTGGTTGTGGAGGGCACAGCGGTGTTTTCCTTTTCATCAGCGTTGATCACACTATATTGTATTGAATTCAATCGATGTTCGGGAGAAGCATCTTTCAATTCCGTTGCATTTTTCGCCTTTAAAGATGTGTTTACGGCCTGTTGTGGGAGTTGTTCGGCCACTTCCGCAGACGGTCGGCGTGCATTGGAGACGTAGGGAACACTTTGTAACGTTACGACTTTACTTGTCGTATTCGGTTCCTCCGGCGTGCCAACATCTTTTTCTGACGAAAACGTCAGGCGCCTCGTTATCCCATTGTCTCCGATGTTAATAATGGACGTGTGTACTGTGTGTTCTGAGTTTGATGTTAGTTTAAATATGTTCGAGTCTTCTGCCATAGTTTTGAATGTCCCCGCCGGGTCTTTTCCGCACTGCATCATGGGAAACGTGTATCGATCGACGGCAATGCTGCGTTCACGTTGCATAGAAAGATCCGAAAAGTAAGCTTCCTTTTGTTTTCGCCCGGCTATTACGTGCTAATAAATACATAAAATGCTTTTATTATTGCGGGCGTGAGGTTTGGTTTTGTGTGTGATTCGTGTTTTTTTTTTTTTTACAACTTACTGAATTTTGAAAGTCACTCACAAAAAACGTTAGAATTGAGCGCTTTAATCAACAGACCTAACACTAAAGGTATGTGTCGCAAATGTAACCTAGAACAAAAGCTTACTTGCAACTTTCTGATCATTTAAGTCATCGTATGACGGCCTAAAATCGGTTTGACCCATAGGTGAAGATATGACACCACACAACAGCATTGTTTTGGTGCTGTGTTGAGTACAAATGCAGCATATTGAGGCCCCGGCAGTGAACGTCTCATTCATATTATGAATCGCGGATTTGATTATTAGCCATAATGTCGTAACCATCCAATGAAGACTTACTACGAGTTAAGAGATTGTGAAACAATGGTATATGCTCACGTAGAAGCCACTAATCCGTATGATATCAACCCTGTTTTAAGAAAAACACGTTTCATTCGCGATGTCATGGAGAAGTACTACACTACCCACAATCCTACGTGTAACAGCGACGCGATTGGTGGAGCTTGCTGTTACCATGGAAATGTGTACGAGCTGTTTCCCGGATTTCAAACAGGAACACCGGGCTGACATGGCGGCTAATTTGGAAACTTTCTCTAATATTACGAAAATAGTTCTCCGAAATGTGTTTTTGAAACATTTTAGACGAGAAATAATGCATGCGGTTGCTGAATCTGTCTAGTTTAAACGTTTTTCAGGAGTTTCCAGAGAGCGAGGATGGAAATGGGATGAGTAACCTTAGCTAGCTAACGTTAGTTACTTATTATGTACACAATCTCTTTTTTTTCCGTTTTCCAATGTTTTTTTTTGCTCCAAATCAAATGTTTTATGGCCACGATACATCTCCTAGCTGGTTGGCTTGGTTACATGCTTAAAACTCTTTATATAAGGACATTCTGGAACGTCCAATCAGTAAATTAATGGGAGATTCACTTTCGGCGGAGCCGTTCAAAAAGTGGGCGTTTACTGTTGAGCTCTATTGAAGTTAACATGGATTCTGGAAACACTAGATAGGCCTATGTGGATTTTTGTTTATTGATCAGAAACTGGCAGAGATAACAAAATAATCAACCAAGAGCTGCATAATAAAAGCGAAGGAGTAAAAAAAAAAAAAAATGCTTATTGAGTCGCAATACCTCCCCTAGTGGCTACTTTGTGTAGTACATGGAGAGAAAGTGAGCACAGGCCCCAGGTGTGATAATTAGGTGTGAAATACGCTGCATTGATGTTCACGCGGAAGGCAGACTTCTCTTTCAAAAGGAGAAAAAACGGGCTGAGAGAACTGACTTTGATTAATAATGGATTCATTGCGAGTGGCGGTCCGAGCTCGTCCATTGAACAAAAGGTAAGTAGAATGAATGCTTTTTATTTTCCTTTTTTGAATGAACTCTTCTTATGCCACTCACGTCGACTTTTCCCACAGAGAAAAGCATTTCTCGTCGAAAGTGATAATTCGCATGAAGGGGAACTCTACATCTATTCACAAGGTATTTTATCACACAATAAAAAAAACCACACTATACAGCAGTTAATGGCGTTTTTATTAAGAGTGTGGGCTGTACGTTTGACATTGTAGCTTTCGACTATTCGAGGGGACGAGCTGAAGGACGGGAGGAAGACCTTTTCTTATGACTTCGCATATGATTCAACTGACAGAGGAAGTCCCACATTTATATCCCAAGAGAGGGTATCTGTATTTTTCTTTTTCAACATTTTGCATCCATTTATTGTATTGTATTGTAGGACAATGACCTGATGCTTTAACTAACCTTTTCTCTGCTGCTTCAGATTTTCCATGACTTGGGGTCTGATGTCCTGAAAGCTGCATTTGAGGGTTTCAACGCCTGTGTGTTTGCCTATGGCCAAACAGGCTCAGGGAAATCTTACACCATGATGGGTCACACGGTAAGGCCTTTCTCTCAGCTTTCTCAGCACTCTTACTAAAGTGCCATTTTTAATTTATCTTGAGAGGTATAGCTAGCTATCTTATAAACATTCCTAGGGCGAACTTGCATCCCAAAGGTGCCCTGTAAATAGGCCCTCGATCTTCAGGGACACCCAGGATGTCACAACACTGTAGAGCGTATACATTAATTGCAGAATACCCCAGCAGTGCTAACCCAGTGTGCACATAGCACCACATTAGAAAACTGAATGATGCAGCCTCATCAGACGTCTCCCCATTTATCTCCATGTTTCTCCCCACTAATAAGAAAATGTGATGAGGGCAGCAACCCACAGCTTTCCTCTCCTCACCTTGCGCAGCGATGGAAATTTCACATTACCGGCGAGCTTTCTGCTTGTCTACCAGGAGACTTGTGCAAGGTCATCAGCAAAGCTGCTGTCAACATCCCAGATAATTATATATGGCTCTTAATGCTTAGTATCTGTTACTTTGTAATTAAAACAAGAGGGGCATGCCGCTCAGAGTGGAATTGCTTTCATGCTTCAGTAATTCCATATCAGATGAGCTGCTGTTTGTGTTGTTCAGCAGTCCTTTGCGTGTGCTGAGTTGTGGTCACGGCATCCCATAGACGCCCAAATTAAGATAACACAATAGGAGCAAAATTAAATTGTCATTTAAAAGTAACACTATGTGTAACACTATCGTTTTGCACCAAGAGCTCTAAATGTGAAATTTTCTCCTTTTTAATGTGCCAGGAAGATAAAGGTTTAATCCCACGGATCTGCGAAGGCTTGTTCTCGGAGATATCTCGTAGAGGGAAGAGCGACGCCGTGTCATTCCGTACAGAGGTCAGGTAAGGGACCATCATATAATGCTTCTTCTTATCTTCTTCTGCACATCAATCATTAAACTTTCAAACATTCAAATAGATTTCAGGGCAGCATTTTGCTCATGAAAATTTTAGAAACTAGCAGCAGGGGGTGGATGGGTAAATTTTCTGGTACTTAGCATATAGAGTTGACTTCAAATAGGTTGATTTGTTGCCATTAGACAGTAAACCTGTTAAAACTCAAAACTTTTGTCTTAATATGTCAAATGTGAAGGGGCAGCGTAACATGACGTGCACGTGCCATATAGAGATGTTGCATTGTCACTTCAATATGACAGTAAGGCCTCAGTTTGTCTCTTATACCCATGACACAATAATGAAAATGACCAGAAAACAATCTGTTTGTTCCAGTAGATATACTATTTAGTATGCCAGAAACAAGTTTAGTATGTCCCAATACATAGTATGTCAAATGCAGTATGCCAAAATACCTGGATGTCCTACTGCATTCGGTTGCATTTTGCAGTATGCAAGCCAGCATGCTTTTCTGGCTATTCCGACTCACAATCCTCTGCGCAGCGAATATATGATCAAGAGGGTCAAAAGGGCGCAATGTTATGACGAAGTAGTATGTCCCAATTGTATGAACACTGCATGCAACAGTACGGACTTTGTAAGGGCAGCTAAAAGTACAAAAAAAAAGTGTGTGATTTGGAACATAGCCAAGGTTGCAAAAATATGCAGGAACAAGTACATGTCTTATTTTCAATATTTCATTATTTAAAAATCACACAGAACTGCAATACATTTCATGAGTGTAACCAAAGGCATCGTGACCACCCCAAAGCAGTGCACACGGGGAAACAACTAGTGAACCTTGCACTACTTTCTACTTCCAGCTGACAGTGACCAGGCCTCCAGTCAGAATTAAAAATGACAGAGCATGATAAAGATGATGCCTTTTCCGGTCAATGAGTTGTTCTTCTGTTTTTTTCCCAGTGGTATGGTCTTAATAACTTCATAAAATCCAGACCTAACTGTAATGCATTCTCCTAAAACCAGAAAAGACAACATTCAGGATTTATTACAATAATCAAAATCCCAGATCTAGTCTCATCACAGTATCTGTTTCATGATTACATATCCCGGCTCTACTCCTAAATGATTACGTTGAGAGATAAAAATTGAGGATTTTAAGCCCATCGAGCTACTGTGGATCCCATTATTTATCCATTTTGTATGATGTGTGCTGCTGGCACATTATTTGGGTTTAATTCAACTCTAGAATTGGGTTTTATCTGACTGGCTCTGCCAGGCTTTGCTTTGGAGCTGATGAATAGCTTGAAAATGACAGCGGGATGTCTTCTGACAAATAACACATTTGTACTGTATTCTTTTGTTATATACCCATTAGAGGTGTGAGTTACACATCGTTTTTCCAAAACATGTGATCATCAAAAGTATTACTGTCACCTTTTTCTTGCAGACAACATGAAAAACACAGATGGTTCCGCCTCTTTTCCTCTCCACACGGACTGTTTACCTGCATTCAACCAAAGCCTGCTCGAACGTGATTGGTCAATACTACTCAGATTACAAACTGAAACCAGAACGCTTCTGATGACAAAATCTGGCCTGTAGTTGCCTACGGATTCTACATAGGAATGCAGAATCTGTTTATAGAGATTATTGTAATAATGGCTGCTATGCCTCTAGTCATTTAGAAACCATCTAATATCGCAACCCGTTTGAGTTCTCACCACAGTGCCAGAAAACAACCTGACTAGTTACATCCACAGGATATGGCCTCCGCCATTCCATCACTGTCACGCTCTCATAAAGCCTAATTGCTCCATGCCTTGTATTGTTTTTGTGTCAGCCACTCAGACTAGTCCTTTTGCTTCTTGCCCTCACCCAGCATTGATTGAAGTGCTCTGCCGAAACCTACTTTGCATATATTTGTTTATTCATTGCCAATGCAAGCAGAGCAATGCATGCACAATATGCACAGTAATTTGGCTTTGAACTTAATGTGGATCTCTTTGCATAGACGGTGAATAGCGGCTTGTTTTCTTCTCATTTGGTGCCGTGCCATTCACAAATCAACCATGAAACCCTTTATTAATCTGTGCCTTTGTGGCCTTGTGTGCAATCTTGAATCAAATTTTGCATTTTGTGTTTCTGTCTTGGCATCAGCTTTTTGGAGATCTATAATGAACGCGTGCAGGACCTCCTCAAGCAGAGAGCTACAGCCACATATGGAGGCTTGAGAGTGAGAGAGCACCCCAGGGATGGGCCCTATGTAGAGAGTAAGACAGGGTTTTATTCTCCAGCCCATGTCCCTGTCAGCTTGTATAAAATGCAGAGAATCTAATACAGACTACAACTTGTCTGTAGATCTGTCCAAGCACTTGGTACACAACTACAGTGACATAGAGCACCTGATCGTTCTCGGCAATGCCAACCGCACCACGGCCAGCACGGGCATGAATGACCTCAGCAGCCGCTCCCACGCCATCTTCACCATCAACTTCACCCAGGTGATCCGCAGTGCTTCAACATAATCCTTGCTGCCAGGTCTCATGTTGCCAGTTTGAATTGGGGGAAAAAAAACATTTTTTAAAGTTTTCTCTCCAAACTCTTTGGGTGTTGGTAAAGGCCATCCCTCAAGAGCTCTAATTAGCCTTGTTTATCCATTTTGTGTAATGATCATTTCCACCATGTTTTTTTCCCATCTTCAAAGGCTTTTTAATTTTTTCCCCTCTTTAAAGTAGCACTTTTGTCGTGATACCGCCTTTTAAGTATTCCTCTGTGATGTTGCCTCTTTCGAACTAGACGGAGATTGCTCAGTAATGTTTTTTCATGCCACAGGCGTGGTTTGATGCGGAGCTGCCACGTGAGACGCTGAGTAAGATCCACCTGGTGGACCTGGCAGGCAGCGAGAGAGCCGATGCCACGCGCAACACAGGCACCCGGCTGAAGGAAGGTGGCAACATCAACAAATCCCTGGTCACCCTGGGCAGTGTGATCTCCGCCCTGGGTAAACGGCGGTTACAGCATGGCTGACACCACGACACCACGTCTTTATCTAGTATTGAGCCGGTCAGCTCAATAATAGATAGCGAATAATGATTGTATTCTATGCGAGGGCAGTCATTTTATTCACTCCACTCTTTTCAAAATAAAACACAGTATAGGGGTTACCATTCTTATGTTTTTATTATAGAATTTGATGTTTGGTTTCATTCCAAATTGGGCTTTCATCATTTGAAGGAAATGGATGAATAGAGCTTTAGGATAAGACATTTCATATGTTACTGGAACTCTCCAGTTTCTCTGAGTCAGTGTTTTCTCTCTGTGTGACCTCCCAGCTGAACTTAGCGTGGGAGGACAGTCAAAGAAAAAGAGGAAGCAGATCTTCATTCCTTACAGAGACTCTGTGCTGACCTGGCTACTGAAGGACAGCCTGGGCGGAAACTCTGTGACAACCATGATAGCAAGTATGTACTGTAAATCATCAGAACTCTGCTGACACCAAGACATTTCAGGCTGTTTCCAGAAAGTGTGTGTCACCCCTTTTTTATTCTTGAAAATGATAAAGATAATGTTAACAACCACATAATCCTTTTTTTTTTTTAATGTTTTATC
This sequence comes from Sebastolobus alascanus, assembly GCA_916701645.2. Lineage (NCBI taxonomy): Eukaryota > Metazoa > Chordata > Actinopteri > Perciformes > Sebastidae > Sebastolobus > Sebastolobus alascanus. The sequence continues at coordinate 1,302,209 of CAKAOJ020000121.1, forward strand.
TCACCACTGCTCATCAACCTGTGTGCTCTCCTCCCTGGTGGTCTCTCATGGCAGCCGTCTCTCCTGCTGACGTAAACTACGGGGAGACCCTGAGCACGTTGCGCTACGCCAGCCGAGCCAAAAACATCGTGAACTCTCCCACGGTGAACGAAGACAGCAGCGTGAAGGCGATCAGAGAGCTGCAGGAGGAGGTTACCAGGCTCAGAGGGCTACTAGAAGAAGCCGATCAGGTCCTGTAAATGTTCAAGCTCACATAAAAGGCCATCAAGGATACTACAATATGTATGTTGTTGACAGTCCTTTAATCAATGATTACATTGTAATTGTGGTTGTCTTTTTACTACTACTCCAGATTTCCCGTGGGGAGCCATCTTCCTCTTTGAAGGTAGAGGAGGAGCTGCATCAGAATGAGGCAAAGGTGAGTCATCCTCTGCCAACTGGAAAACGTGGGGGTGGTTTGATGTTCTCCTCTGTAAACAATACACCTGCCCCCCCCCCCCCCCCCCCCTCTCAGGTCCAAGCACTGACCAAGGAGTGGACCAGCAAATGGGGCGAGACTCAGAGCATTTTGCAGGTACAGCAATGATGAATTAATTCATGATTTTATCGTGTTAACTTTGACAGCCCTACTTTAAATGTAGTAAAACAAGACATTGCCTTCCACAAAAGATAAAAGATACTACATTGCACAGAGGCTGTAATAATCATGTTTTTTTTTTTTTTAATTATTCATATAATTGTGATGTCTTTCTTTCTTTCTTTCTTTGTCCCTTACATGTATGACTAAGCCCACCAGAACATCCTGCCTCCTCCACAATACTTTTATTCAGAAGCAATAGGAGTTTGATTCAACAATTTGTTTAAATACACATTGATAAAAGGCCATGTGAGCTTTTGCGCAAATATCCTGGGGCCAATTTAACATCGGTTAGTTTGACTCACAAACGCCCGGTACTGTGCGCTTGATTCTTGGACATGAGCTAGAGGATAACAAGAGAAGAGAATTGCTTGATGAATCGCTTTATTCCTGTGATCCAGTTTGGTGTAGTTTATTCATTTAATCAGATAGTACAACAAAGACAATCAAACCATACTACTTTTTTCTTAAGTACAGATTTGGGTGAATATTTCAGAATACAATGTGAGATACCCTTGTTCACAGTTACATTCTTTGGAGCTTTGTTGTTTCTTGACAGACACTAGTTTGTTAGGTGACCTTGTTGCTTGTGTTTTCGTTGCCTGCCTTGTTTTCTATACCTCCATTTTCAATTTAGTAATATGTCATAACACATTTGGATTTCATTTTCAAGTCCAAAATCCAATTTGGTGAAGAATATTGTAAAAATAATGCCATTTGAAGCTTGGTACAGAAACATATATGCAAGTAAAATAGAAGGCCACAGAGTACAAAGAGTGTGAAGGTTTGCTCTATTAATTTTAACACTGACAATCAACACAGCAGCGAGCTCCCTGCAGCAGTTTTGACAGACGTTGCTGCCTGCAGTAAAGACATCCTACCAGCTGGTGTCACTGCAAGTCTTGCAAACAGCCACAGCCACCTCATGGAGTGGAGAGGCTAATGAGAGTCGAGTCAACCTGACATTTAGATTTAATTTTCCATCTATTTAGGTTTAAATGGCATCCAAAATCCGAGTTCTTGTAATTATCGTGAAGTTAGTGTGTGTGTGACAGTGTTTGGGGAGTCTGACAAATAGAAACAGAACAGACGTGCCTTCTCTTTCAACCCAATATGGTATCTTTGAGGCTGAGACAGCATCCTTTACAAGACCCCAAGCTGCAACAATAAAAAAAAAGTGCCACAGTGTGCCAACCCAGAGTTTACACTGAACACTTTTTCCTCTGTTGAATTTGTGCCCAACCTCCCAAATAACACCAAATGTCATCTGTTGGGGACTCGTCGTTCTCAGCCAAGTCGCCTGTTGCATTATGCATTGAACTGAGAAGCGTGCCAGTCATGAAAAGTATGCGGTGACTTCTTGTCTCCATCGTACATGCTGAGCAGTACATTCTCCCTAGCAGATTTTGGGATGGGTTTAAAACTGTTGTGTTGATCTTGCCTTTTGAAAGATTTGTGTATTTCTGACTTGGAGCAGCCGCTAATGATCCTGCACCAGAACACCAGAGTAAAGCTACACATTTAAGAAGACATTGTTTAAGGATTTTACATGAATGTTGGCTATCTATATATATATATATATATATATATATATATATATATATATATATATATATATATATATATATATATATATATATATATATATATATATATATGTATATATATGTGTGTGTGTTGGATGATTAACATTCACATTGTGTATGGTGGTTAGCAGGTGACATTTAGTGGCTCGACAGCCCTTTATTCATGACAGCGTATCGGAACTCATTAGCAGCAGTCACCGCTCCTAATTAAGAGGTCTTGATTATTGACATATGTCACTTTCGTCTCCGACTATCCGGCATATTAATTAAAGTTACAGTGTTGTAAATCTGTTTGAGTGGTCGAGCAGTGATGGCTTTATGCTCCGAGGCAACATCGTCCATCTCTCACTGGCAGAGCCGAAAAAATATGCCTTATTTAGAGCTGTGCCCATTCATGTAGAAGCACCTGTTATGATGCATGATGCGAGGTGACACCGAGGCGAAGAGGCCACTGTACCGGTGACCGGCAGGCACACTGTTGTTGCCGAAAGTCTTAAGTGTTTGATGAATGACTCTATGGATTTGACATTTGTCTTCCTGTGCATTTGCATTCCGCGCAGACGTTAGAGGTGGCGTCTTTGCTCCCGTTCAGAGCAGCGAGGCACATCCAGCCCCAGTTTGAAGCCGGCCATTTCAAAATTCAGCGCACGTACTTAACAAACAAAAAGCTTAATCACATTTGTGGAATTTATTTAAGGTAGATCTTACAAAATGGCCTTGTTTTTTAAATGGAATGAATCTGATATAATCCAACCTCGATGTTTAAGTGTATGGTGTTATACGTAGTGCACGCTCTCTATCTCCAGCTCATGATTTTTTAAATTAAGAGCCGTCTTCTCCGACTCCTCGAGTCTCATATATTTTGTGTTTAATTCAGTCGATGCCGTTGCTGAGAGCTAGATGAAAATTTCTGCTTGGGCCGCAAGGAGACAAGTTGACCAAGAGCGGTGTAAACAGAATTTTGAATTCTGTATTCAAAGCAGATTTAGAATGCAAAGTTATTCATCGTCAGCGTCCCAGATTGGTTACAGGGCATGTGGGAAAGAGAAAGTAATTAATATGAGATGGATTCCACAGCAGCCTTTTACCAGACACAGACGGCAACAGATTGAGAGAACAAAAAAGGCAGGAAGAGGGTAAAGTGAAATGTTGTTCTACTTCAGGGGTATATAGCCTATACACACAGACACAGACACACACACACTTTTGTGAGTACTTCACGAGTGGAGTTCTGCTCCCGAGCCATCCTTTCAGGTCCTCTTGTAACACCGTGGTGGGAGGAACTTCAATTTCAGTACGATAACATGAACAACAGAGTTCCTTTGATCCTAGTGGTCTTTGTATTTCCCAAACATGCTGCAATCAGCACAAAGACACAACTTAAGCCATGAATGCTCTGAGCCTGGCTCTGTTTAATGTCAATTTACCTCCTACTGTCAGCAGTTATACATCAGAGTTAGCCATTATTGCATTTCATGACCTTTTACATATTCATATCAGCAGCTTGCCTTTGATTCTTCGCATGCCAGTAAAACTCGGCTCCAAGCTAGATTGACTTTTATTTTCTTGATTTAATTCATCAATATTATTTACACACACGGTGAGCACATGTGTCACAGGTGCCGTCCACGCCCACGAGGACTAAAATCGCCTACTGGGGCCCTAAAATGGAGTAATGGACTAATAACAGTCCTGTTGATTTTTACATTATGAATGACACAATTTTGCACAATATATGCTGAAATTTCAACCATTACCAGACATGAGTTGCAATGGGACACGTAGCAGGGGAATTTGTTGACTGATTGGGAGCCCAGGAGTGCTTTTATCAGGTTGAATCCCTCTCTTAACCACAAGCTGCATGCGTGGCAACATGCTGATGGCTGAAGTGCATGTCAAGCTAATTACACAAAACATTCATATCACAACCGCAACAACAAGACTCTGGTTGAGATTCTGCTTTTTACATGTAGCGCACACACAAATAACATAAAGAGTGCAAGTAAGAAACAGAAAGGACTGTTAATAAGATTGCCAATTCTTTTCTGTTGGTTACCATTGTGGAATATATCCAATCATTACAAACAAAAGGCTTCATGCCATTTTGAAAACTGGCCATGTAATTGCCTTTCCCTTCATGCGTTATTCATTTGAACTTTTAGAAAGAGCAGTAATCTGGGATATAAATACAGCTCTCTCAATGAAATTAACCTTTTAATGTGACGGAGCAATTTGAATGCAGAAGTTTTCTCTCTTGGCCCGGATTCAGTACCTGCTTATCTGTTCTGTTGGCAAGTTGCTCCACTTGACAAGGCTGATGGGCAGTCAGAAAGAAGGATTTGTTGGCCTATGGCAGTGTTTTGAAATGCATATTAACCGAGTCTGGAACCTGAACTGTCAAAGTGCTGAGAAAAATCCATTAAAAATTCTGCCCAACCACAGATGATGGCTTTTAATGGAAGCCTAAATGCTGCCCGAGCCTGGCTGCTGGTCCGGGCCACAGTTAATTACAGTATGTTCACCAGCTGCCTCAATCTGAAAGCAGACTTTTTTTTTTGTCCTCGTAGCACACGCACACAGACTGACTGCCTGGGTGTGGCGAGGAGCAACTTTCTCTGTTATATGTGTGCGAATTTTGGGAGAAAATAAGAGGATCTCATCTGCTCCTGTTGTGTGGGGAAAGTGACACAGCGCATTAATCTGCCAGGCTGCTCCTCACCTCCTAATGGAGTCTGTGAAGAATCCCTTTTAATTAAGTACAGGGGATGGGGTCGATGCCTCTCCTTCTTCATTAGAAAAAAAGGATTTCTCCCATCTCACAACTGCCAATGAGCGAGGTGGTGCTGGCGGTTGTGGACACGTCTCTCCCTTCACTTCACGGTCCAATCTATACGAAAGAGAGTAGGAGGAGGTTGAAAGAGAGGGGGAACTAGTTTATGCAGAGTGTTGCCTCTGAATCCTCCATATGTGAGATTTTCTGCTCTGCCTCTTGGGGAGGTACTTATGATAATCCATGGCAATGTGAGGCATTAGTCCACCAGCTTAACAGAAGAATACTTCTGATAGGGGCCACTCATGCTTGGGTAGACTCTGGGTTATTGAACCACGGCCATTGCCCTGGGAGGAAAAGGTTAGCGGCATTGAACACTTTTCCTAGAGAGTTAAGTTTCTCTTTATGGCCCGATTCAGTGTGTCTTTTGAACCCGGCAGGTCATCCCAGGCTAAGTGTTTCATTTCTTGTTGAATAATTGGCAGATTAACCGCTCAACAAAAGTCACTCCGTCTGCCGCCTGTCTGGTCTTTTCTAAAGCCTAAGTTAGAAATGAAATAATACTAAATGACATTTTATTCTAAGTTAAATGAATATTGCCCCTTGACTGACACACATGCTGTAAGGTGGTGTGACTCAAGCTTTTACATTTCCTCAGCAACAATTGGCGGAGGCAGTGAAGCGGCGTGTGGAGCAGATCGGAGGTTTTAAGTGTAGCTGTCCCGTGCTTTAGAAATGGCTTTCAAGGATTAAATCAATTGTTCCTCCTTATCGCATTTCTGTAGAGAGGTGCTATCATTTAATACATATTTATCAGGGATTTCTGGACGAGCAGAATGGAAATCTGAGTTCTGATGCAACTGTAATGTTGCTGTAATGCAGTGCTAATCAATAGCCTATGTGTGATATACGGACATTGAAGTGTTTTTCATCATTTTGCTTCTGAGATTTGGCGTTTATGCAAACGCATGCCATGTTTTATTGGGGGGAAAATGGAAATGTCCCCATGAAATAGTCTTATAATGACTAATTTTACTACAGTTATTCACTTTCCCCAACAAATAATCCTCTATTTATGGAAAAGAAATGCGTTATGTGTAAGCCGTGGCATGCTTTCCACTTCATGTGAGCCTAATGAGGCACAGGAATTCACTTTAGTTTGACCTTCCATGCAATACTCCCACCAGACACATTGTAAATGACACAGAACCGCCTGAAGTTTGTTGCCGTTATCTAAAGTTGACGTATACTTTACAAGCTCAGGAGTATTTTAACAGTAACATACAGTGTTGATGGCGGTGTATCAATAAAAGCAGTGGTGCAAGGCATACAACCCATCTTGTGCGTATGTGTGTGTGTGGGCGGCTGTGGCACTGCGTGTGTTTTGCTCGCTGAACACAATGTACAGTTTGACTCTCGCCACGATAATCTGAATGATTTATGGCGTCTCTCTTGCCGTTAGCCACTCTACCGCTTCATGGCGACACATGGTTGGAACGCTGCTATATCTGCTTGGCCTTCAGGCAAGGAAGAGCAGTCATAAAGAATTCAGTTTTCTGCTGGTTGCCATTAAATGTCTGTCAGCATTTTTATTTTATATTGTCTGCCATTCCAGCTACAGGCTATTGGATGAGATTTTTTTTTTTCCCCCCATCATGTTATATTGTCTCTCTATAGGAGGAGACCGTGGTTCTGAGGAAGGAGGGGAGTGGAGTGGTCCTGGACTGCCAGTTACCTCATCTGATCGGCATCGATGAAGACCTCCTCAGCACCGGAGTCGTCCTGTATTATTTGAAAGTGAAGAGATAATTCGAGCTTCATATAATTCACACATTATTCGTCTAAAATCATTACCAGCCGAGGTCCAATGCTTTCGTTAATTGCCCAACAGCGGCTTGCATATTGTATCATGACCTTTTAATCCTCCCTGTAGGAGGGCAGAACTCTGATCGGGAGTGACGAAGCATCGTGCAGACAGGATATTGGTGAGTCAAGGTTGCCGCGCTAAATTCCCAGCTGCCGTGTTATGCGTTACACTGGAAATATTTCTTTTTTTTATGCTTTCATATTTAATTGTATTGTAGTGCTTCACGGGCCCGGGCTCCTCGCTGAACATTGTGTGCTTGAGAACCGTGCTGGGGCCGTGACTCTGATCCCTCAGGATGGCGCACTGTGTTCAGTCAATGGCTCTGTGGTAACCCATCCCTGCCAGCTGACTCAGGGTAAGCATTTCTACAAAGCTTAATATGCTCCTGATATTCTTTAATGAGCATTGGGGGAGGAGGGGGTGGGGAGGGGTGGAGCAAGGAATGTCTGCAATAATGAAGATTTCTCTCTCGGATTCCCAATTATTTAGCCAGTGGGAGGCAATAACAGGCTCATCCATTTTGAATGCAGTTATATGAGATCACTGCATCACATCTGCAAATGAAATCCACTTTATGTCCCTGGCAAGCGCACTCAGGGCATGAGTGGATTGTGAACACGGCTCTCCACAGGGCAGATGCCATTTCTCTTACTAAACATTTTGAAGGGCGAGGGACCCCAGACAAAGCTCCAGACAAAGCCCCAGGCCCTCCATTTAATTGGCAGATGGAGTTGATAGGGCCGACAGGTTTGAAGTGGGCCACAGCATTAACCTTTCAAAGGACAGAGCCAAGCGGAGCTGAAACTCTTCCTGCCCCCCCCCCCTGAGCAGTCCCCTGCTCGCCGGTGCTGGGAGCTTTCACCGCTTACTTTCACCGCTTACTAACTCCTCATCCGCACTGCTTTTGCTTTGCAGAGATAATAACTGCGCACAGAACCAGGCGGCGCGGGGGCCGGGCTACGCTAGTCTCTTTTATAACCATTTCAATTTATCCAATACCCCCTTCAGAAACGGCTGCATCTGAAGCTATTTTCTTGAACAAATGATAGTAATTTTCAGTCCAACAGCAGCTGGAATCCATCACGGGCCTGCCCTCTCAGGTGCTTTGTCACTCGTCAGAAGTCATTAGCAGTGGCAAGATTAGTATTTGCCGTGCGGAGAGAGGAGAAGGGGAATGAAGAGGAGACCTCGAGAAAATTCTGTGGATGTGGCCGTATAAGCGCCAGTCCGATATATAAACCCTAATATCACTTCAATTCGATGGCTTTACAAGACTTCTCAAGTTTCCTTGGACCATTTTCTCTGGTAAATCATCCCCCTGGTCTAGGTCACTGCCAATCACAGCGGGGGATTGTGTTCTTCATGGCAATTCATTCACTTTACCTCAGCAGAGGAAAATGGTGGAGAACTTCTTGTGCCATTCATCAACTTTTTCCCCCAAGCTCAGTGCAGAGACAGTTCACTGCAATCCCACAATGACAGGGTGATTCCCATGACCAAAATCTGTTCCTCCTCACCTTTTATATGCCTTATAGATACTTTGCCACACCTCCAACGGTTATCTGGCACACATTCAGCACCGTTACTGTCTTGGAACACATCGCATATTGCCTCTGCCAATCTTTCTCACACTGTGTTGCATAATTCAGGTGCAGCCTTTATACCAAATAGTAATGTTTAAGCTGGTAAGCGAGTTGATGATTTGCCACTTTTTTTCATGCTATCCGTGCTTGGTTTCCCTCTAGGTGCCATCACACAGCTAGGAAGAGGAACCACACTCCGGTTTAACCACCCGACCGAAGCTGCCCAGCTCAGGGAGAAACACCAGGTACAGATTGTGCTCTTATACTATCCTGCTGTGTTAGTAAAGCTGAGGGAGCCTCTTTCAGAAAAGATGCTGCCACAACTGCATTTTCTGCTGGTAATTTTGTAAAAGCAAGTCAGCATCACACACTTTGTTTCCATAACTACCAGCTGTAATATCTGCTTCCTTCAGCAAACATTGCTCTTGCTGAACTCTAATTCACACTTCACTCCACATCAGAAACTCCACAGCAGCACCAGCAGTGTGCGATCCACGCAGATTGTTTCTGATCAGAGTAAGAACTACTGCCCGCTTTTCAGCTGCTACTGCTTGTTTAGCATGAAACTCTATTTCTTCGTTCTGAATAATTGGCTCACAAAAAAAAAAGCACCAGAGCTGCACATCGTGAACAATCTCTCAACAATATTGAACTGTGTTCAATCTTTAGAGAAGCTCTCTTCTGTTGCTGAAAGGAGGCCAGGTGCAGCGGCTTTCAAAACGGGGCTGCTTTTCATCCAGCTTGCAACAGCTCCCTCTCGGCTTTCATTCACTTTCGTTTGTTTTTAAGCATTGTGTGAATGCACCCTTTCTCCTGTGCAAACCTCAACCAGTGTTTCTCTCCAATAATTTGTTAATGTTTTAAGTGTTCTTAAGAAGTTTGGGTAGCGCGAGTGGGTGTGAGAATAAAAACCTGGATGTGTTTATGTGCTGGGCAGAATTAAGTGAATCACTTTAAATTTAGTAAACAATGACTGAAAATGTCAAATGGTAACTTGAAAATGGAAAGTTTAAAAGTTTGTTGTGGTGTTGAAAGTATCACTGTGTGCCGCTGGTGATAGTTTAGCTCAACCAAAGAATGCTCCTTCAGATCATCATTAATATATTACATATAATATTTTACATCTATTTCCTATCAATCTATATCTGCAGAGATATATAGTCTGTTTATGAACGGTGTCTATGAAAAATATTCACCCCCTTTTGGTTGTTGTTTTACAGCATCCCATCACATTAGGATTTCTTTTTTACAGAAAAAAAATCAGTCAAAGTGAAGACAAATCTCCTAAATCATCACTTATGCATCTATTTGTCTTATAAGGATGGATAACGTAACTCGCTGCGGAGCCCCGTCACTTCACAAGACACGGGAAACCTCTGTTGGTCTGGAGGAGCTGCAGCATTTATTTCTGCAAAAACGTCCACTGCACATTCACTAGATATTCTCAGAGCTAAACTAACTCTTCTGCAGTGTGCGCGTGTGCACGTGGAGTTGGAGCGAGCCGAGCGGGTGAGAACGAGCGCGGTGTGCAAGCAGGCAGCAGGCAGCAGGCAGCAGGAGCAGCGCGTACCTACACGCGAGCGCGCATGGGATTCCGACCCGTTAGGATTTATGTGCGTGATAAGTTACAAATAGTCCCTTTAAAATGTCTTAAATTTGATTTTCGGACATATATCCCCACAGGATTCTCTAGTTGTTAATTTAATGATGGTGAAGCCATTTCTCTTCACTAATGGTGCTGCGGTCATTGATGCTCTGCAGATGCTTGTAAAGCTCACACACATGCCATACAAACATCAGTTTGCTGCAGGGGCGTCCATGTTTTCCCGAGCAGATGCACTGGGACGCATTTAGATTGGATGTCAGGAATACCGACTCGGAGTTATCGACTTCCGACTTGCAATGGATTGCAGCATATGGTGCAACCTGCTTGTTAGTCAATTTCATAGCAACACCTACATCATGAAGACAAAGGGACATTACAAACCAAATCTTACCAAATTTACTGAAAACAATCGATCCCAATCAAGGGAAGGACAAGGTAAGTGCAGTTAAATCAGTCAATCAACCTTCCTTTGACGAACCATTCTCCAAAACCAAAACTGACTACTGAAACAGGTTACCGAGAGACCTGTAGGTACTCTGAAAGAGCTGCAGGCTTCCATTCCTGATATGGTAGACACTGTGCATACAAATACTGTTGCCTGGGTGCTTCACTACTCGTAGCTTTATGGCAGAGTGAAAGTCACTGTTGAAGAAACTCATGACATGTGGCTTAGTGTTTGTCAGAAGGCACATAAACAGTCCAAGGGGGTGAATAGTTTTTATAAACAACAATGATTGAGCATTGATAGTTGCACAATCTGAAAATATTGCTATAATATTCACACTCGGTGTGTTTTAAAATTAACTTCTGGTCTAGTATTCATTTGCGTGCAACTTGAATCATTTCACTCCGGTGCTTTATAATATTTTAGGTTGTAAAATGGATCCACGCACCATTTTATAGACTCAGCTGTACTTCTGGTTTCTGACAGCTTTCTGCTCTATGCATTATTGAAAATTGCACGCCATTACAGCCAAGTGAAGCACAGACATCCAGGCCCCGCTGTGGTTCCAAGAAGAGTCTTTGCCATTTATTTTTAACATCGATTCCAAATGAGATGGCCCCAAGAGTTTCATATTCACTCAGTCTTAGAATATGTAATAGCACACTGAGAATGCACTGTGTACCTGTGGTTTTTAAAGCCGTATGTTTCAATAGTGGCAAATTCTAACAGAACTGTGCTAAAGATAAACTATATGGAGCCACAAGAATGGACCTGGTTGTGCATTACAGCTGCTCTCTCAAAAAGCACAACTCTTTAATTTGAGGAACATGTGATAGTTTTGTGCTGATTAGCCTCATTTGGAAGGGCTTTGATTTACCAGATATTAGATTTTGACATTTCTCCAAAGCTCTTCAATTCACCTTCTTATGTTTTGTGAAAAACAGTGTCCTGAATACTGATAGCATGCAGCATGTACTATAATTAAACCATTGCATAATTGCAAATCTATCGCAGGCAGCTGTCACTCATTTCTCACACTCCGACAGATTTACGTTTCACAGTGCTGTCTCATTCTGTTGTCTGCAGAGCGGGCTGCCGTCTGCCTCCAGCCTGCCCTTGACTGACATGTCCAAATCCACTGAGAATCTGTCCACGGTGATGCTGCAAAACCCTGGGTGAGACTTAAGCAGACATGTGTTATAGCTCTCTCCACTCCGTGACCCAAGCATAACCGAACCCAGTCCACCTCAATCTCCACGACGTGCCTGCTTATTGAGCAGCATTCATCGGGCACGTAGACCAAATCAAAGCCATAAATCATGGCAGCGCTTCTGTGAGAGGGAGAGGTAGGAACATGCAGGAAAGCCACTCTGAAGTGCTTCATGCGGAGCCACTGGAAATCACAGCAGGCACGTCTCCTACACTTACAGCCCAAGGGCGTGTCCCAAAACGGCCTCTAGTTATGTAGGTAGTGAGCTTCCCCGTGTCCCATTTCCAAAATCACCGCAGTGTAAAAAGAAAACTACTACTCGAAAGTGACGTCTTTCCACTTTTTAAGCATGAAAGTCACATGCAAGGAGGGTGAAAAGAGGAGATGTAAGGCGTCATCAACGCGTCATATCTTTGGGGTACAACACATGCGCAGTAAAGTGCAGTCCAAATGTGCATGTGGTTGGTTCTTTCTCTGCGCCTTTTCTCAAGGATTCTTTGGCAGTTGACTAGTGTGAAGCATGTATTTAGAGGCGAAGGCGGATGATATAAGCCACTGTTCTAATTTTTGAACTAAAGTTATTGTGTCACCAAAAACGGTGTCATCCCAGAAAGCCTTTTGTCAATTGAGCGGTGGCACTGATGTGTCTGTAGTGTTTTAAACATAACATATAATGCTTTCCTAAACTTTGGCCTCAGACTGGAAATCTAATTTGTTGCTTGTGTCAATTTGTTTGGCTGAAGGTAAAGTTTAAGGTTCATGTTTTGTATTAGGCTGTTGTACAAAAGCACTGCCTCTGTGTACAGTGGCTTCTTATATGCAAGATCTTGCCACACTTTTAATATTTTTTTAGTGCGTGTGTGTGGCTTTATAGTGTATGATTATTTATATATATATTTATTTATTTAATTCTGTTTTATTGAAAAAATACTTTATAGTGAGGATAAAAGATGCATCTGTTGACTGCATGTCAAGGTCAACGTGGATGAAAGCTCTGTGAAAGCTTGTTTTTTGATTTGAGTTTATTTTGTCACACAACAAGTGTACACATTTACGTTGAGGTGTCACGACAAAGTTCAAACTCCCAAGGACCAGACTTTTGTGTACTCGGTATTGAGAAAGTCCTACTGACACTACAGGTTGACAAAGCTGCAACTAATACAATAACAAAAAAGTTTGATTCAGGGAAGTTGATTTAGGATTTAGTTCAGTTAAAATCACTATGTGACAATAATGATGAATGAATTTTTCATTTTGTCATCAGGATAATTTAAAGGAACATTGTGTAACATTTCGGGGGCTCTATTAGCAGTAGTGTATAATCACCTGAAACTAAGAATCGTTGTGTTTTCGTCAGCTTAGAATGAGTCCTTCATATCTACATAGGGAGCGGGTCCTCTTCACGGAGTCCGCCCTGTTGCTCCGCCATGTTTCTACAGTAGCTCAGAACGGACAAACCAAACACTGGCTCTAGAGAGAGACTTTCACATTTTTTACGTTACCTGAAGGCCACCTTAGTTCTCCGACACGCTTGTGAAACTCTGGTAACGTGAGCCGCAGAGTGCCAAACCGTGGTACCGCCAGCCGCCGTCCGACTTCTGTTGCTCCTAAAGTAGTGTTACTATGGTGAGGATGACCTCTGAGCGAGGCCAACGGTATTACCACTCGGTGGCTCACGTTACCGCAGGAAAGGGAGGAGTGAGCGGAGGGGAACTCAGCTGGTTACAGTCTGCAACCACGCCACTAGATGCCACCAAAATCCTACACACTGTACCTTTTTTAAAAGATGCTATAATCACATAAAATTCCTATGCACAGTGGCTTTAACTGCGACAGTAATTGTCAGTGCTAGCCCCTCACTATTATTTTTATTAGCACTTAGCAGCACTTTTTACACTATAGCCTACCAAACTCTGAGAGGCATTATGTTGATGTGACTGATCTTTATACCCTGTCACTGTCTTGGAAGTGTGTGACAGGTCATTGATCTGTCAGCGTCTCAGTGTTCATTGAATTAGTGCCCGAAATCCAATCCACTCTCTAGTGATTCACCTCCTACTGAAGCAGTGAGCTGTTTGAGACACACCTCCCCGGTCTCTCACGATCTGATAACTCTGATGTTTTACAGCATGTGGAGCTGTCTGACATGTAATTTCCCTCCCAGTGCAGTATGCCCAAAAAGCAGCGCTTCCGCTCAGGTGATTCATACTGCTTTCAATCCCGACACCTGCAACCATGTCCCCCCATCCGCTTGTCTAACACTGCTCGGATGTGGAAGCGTGAATACGTGTGATGCTATTTAAGGCTGCTATTACTACACGGCTACTGTGTTCATCATCACTTTGCATCAGAAACGCTTGGGTTCGTGTGTGAAAGTGGTATCACGGAGTGGGCGAAAAAGATGGAGAAGAATGGAAGTCAGTAGGAGTCGGTGGTGGAGGGAAACAGACCGCTTGATTGAAGTCTGTAGGTGTTAATGGCAGATCAGCAGCAGGACTGTAGAAATACACAGAGGCGAATATGGCAGTATTGGACACTGCAAAAAAACACTTTGGCTATTTGATTCCTCTGAACACGCACCATAAAATATTATAATTTATAATATTTTAACCTCCTCTCACCTGGCACGCTGCACCGCCATCTGTTCCAGCACTGAAGACGGGGGAAATGAGGGAAGGTCTTTTTTTGCCTCTCATTGCTTGGATATGTATTTCATCCTTGTTCTGCTTGCTGTTCGTGTAGCATAAGCTCCCTCGCAGCAAGGCCAAGATTGATCTGAATTTGCCCAATCATCTTGGAATTAACCCTCGGCGGTAAATAAGAACAAATAATTTGAATTCAAACGGTGGCTGATCAGCTCTGGGAGTGACACGAGATATCAATGAACTGACCTGCGGTTGCTTGAGGGGGTGCCCGTTATCGACTGCATCGGTTGGATCAAAGACTTTCTCGCTGGAGAGTTCGGACATGAAGAGGCTAACTGCATTAACAAAACGTCCGACCTTCTCCTCACAGCATGGGGACTCGTCACATTTTTGTATTTATCCAGCTCTTTGATTTTTTTTTTTTTTTTTTTATGCATGCGATGTCAAAGTGCATTTGTTAGCTGAATGCATGTAGCCTTGCTTCTAAGAATGAGGTTTAGAAAATCTATTAAAAATGTAGCTTTTAGTTCGGGAACATAAGATGCATACTCCTAAGAGAGGCAAAAAAGGGCTGTCTGTCATGGCAAGGTCACATGCTTTTGTATTGTGTATGAATTCAAGGCCGTCCGAAAGACCCACTTCTTACCTTCTAGTAAATGTTGGCCCACTGTGTGTGATTCATCCTTTATTAAATGGACTGTGTAAGAGTCAGAGACCGTATTTTAAAGCCAAATTGAAATGCAGCTCTTTCAAACCCAGCAAGTCTGGACTCTGAGCGGTCCAGCTGGCGTTTGACCCATGTAGCTTTTAATGGCCACCTTAGCTCTGAAAGTCCCTCACCTGACAAACCTCTCAGTATTTTCCATCTCTGGCCAGAAGGCCAAGTGGCAACGTCAGTATTTTTTTGCCTCCTCTGACCACCGACAGGCTGTTATGAATCTCCCGAAATGGTGTTTCTCCACTGGTTAACGTCCATCACTCTAGGAGCTCCTGTGCCACTTAACACCTCCTGCCACTTGCTGTAGTGCAGCTAGAACAATCTTACCTACAAACCTATCTGGCTCTGAAGGCTGTGATTTTTTTTTTCTGTCACTTTACTTTACAGGGTAACTTTGGTATTTTTCAACCCTATTTTCCCATGTTTTGGTGTCTAACTGACTAATAGCGACAACAATTTCTGAAATTTGTCCAGTGTTGAGGGAGAGCGCTGTAGACAGCAGCTGCTCTCAGGCTGCAATATGGTGCTCTTGGGGCAGGCTGGTAACCGTCATTTAGGTCCACTAAAAGTGCTTGTTTTTGCCATGACAGGCTCTGATTGATATGTAAAGAGTCTTGCTCGAGGAGAAGTCTCCTTCTGAAATCTGTTGCTGGAAGACAACTGTGGAATACATCCATGGTGGAAATGCGAGTGCTAGCTGGGCAGAGTTTGTTGTGTGATGTACAGAAAGCGTAGCTTAGTGTTATCTAAAAGATTTTCAATGTCATGGCTGAATATTTAGATGATTTCCACAATGTGGATGAGGTCTTTGAATTTGATGGTAGCCATCTTTATTTGAGCCAGTGTATACAGATATTCAGATTTCACAACGAGACTTCTCCTTGACTTGGACACAATAACAAACAGACTGGATCAAGCGAAAGATACGTAAAAAATATTTTATTTCTCTGTAGGGTCCTTTCTATAATGTTGTCCGACACTTCAACAATCTGAGCCCGTCAGTGGCACTTTTAGCGATCGTAACGTCACATTGATGCTGCTCACTTGCCCTCGCAGCCTGCATCGTAACATAATCCCTCAGTACTGGACCAATTTCAAAAATTGTTGTCCCCATTAGTGACACACAAACATGGGAAAATAGGGTCCAGGTTGAAAAATAGTGAAGTTACCCTTTTAAGCTGTTCTTTTTTAGTTAACATCCTGTTCCCAAGTGCCTCATTCAAATTTCTAGGTTGAAGACAGCCACAAAATGAACTGGAAATGTTTGAAAATGTTGGTATGAGATGTGTTAAAGGGTGCGTATGAAAGGATGTAGGACTTCTCATGAAATCTGTGTGTGTGCATGTATGATGTGATGACTAGGAGGATGGAAGAGAAGCTCAATCAGCAGGAGGTGGAATTTCAGCAGGTCCGAGAAAGCCTGAACAGACGCAGCCAGGACATCAAAAGACTTTCAAAGGAAAACAGTGGGGCTCCCCATCAACGGAGAGCAGAAGAAAAGACAACGGGGGCAGAGATGGAAGAGACTGGCAATGGGTAAGTTAGGTGGAGGGGAACTGTGCTCTCTGTGGTGATCTTAATGAGTCCGTTGTTTGTGTACCAGTTTTGTTCGCAGTCATTCCCCAGCGAGAGCACTGTGAACCTCTGCATGTGAGCAAAGTGTGTGTGTGACAGATAAAAAAATGAAGAAATGCGGTCGGCTTCTCAGACTTGGAATCCCAGATCGGCGTTCATCCATTTATTCATGCGAGTAGACAAACATCGCCGAGTACAGGACATCCTCTGTACTGATCCTCAGGATCTGCAAAAAATCCTTTAATCGTCACGAGGACTTGCACTGTGATCCCTCTTGTTGCTGTTGTCAATGCTTTAGCGCTCCCGCTTTCCCCCCTCACCAACCTGCCGCAACACACAAAGCTCAGCCAAAGGCCCTGTTTACTGTCAGAAATCATTCTGAGCTGTATATTTGGTTTCTGCTCCCCCCCCCCCCTCTAGAGTGCCGAGTATTGTATGTAAATCCTCAAATCAACATGCACAGATTCTATTTAATTTCACAGCTAGTAGAGTGGCTCTAATCTCATCCAGCCATTTGGGCTGTTTGCTTTTCAAATCTAATGGATGTTTTTTGTGAAATGGGGGTTTGGGGGTTATTGCAGTCTTGTCTTTTGCCTGCAAACAGTTTGAAGTCTCCAGTGTCATACCACAGCAAACAATTAAATTTGCCTTTGAAAACAAAGAGCCCGGCAGCGTGTATAAGCACATAAACCCGGCTGTATTGGGCACCTCTTCATATCGAGACACAGTTTTTGTTTTCTGATAGAAATATGAAATGTATTATTTCAGTATTGTCTCTTCATCGTGTCCTTTTTCAGCCAGATGGATACGCTGGCCGCAGAGACGGCGGAGTCCAAAGTGCCAAGCAGCTGTCTTAACTCTGCCACAACGGAGAAGGTCATGACTACAGTATGTATTCATATTTTATTCTACAGTTGGAACAACTCACACTCTTGATTAAATATAATAGAAATAAGGACACAATCCAAAAGCCACGGGTAGTTTCTGCATGGAATTAAATAAATTGAATAAAGCTAAAACACAGGGTGCAAAAAAGTGAGTTGACTTTGTTCTGCAGTTTTTGTTTATCGAGCCACAATGTTTGCCACCGTGCAGCTGGAGCACCAGTCCCTTTTGTCTTTGCAAAAACGGAGCAAATGTCAATACCTAACCCCTTCTCTCCAGCCAAGCCCAATACAGATTTTTATGAGGCATGAAATACTTTTTCCCTTGGCTTGTTGTGTTTGTTTATTATGCACATATTTCCCTTGAAACCCCTACAGGAAAGTGTAATAGGGTTTAAATGACACTCATTTTGTGAAAGCATGTTGCAATGAGGGCACTTTTGAAGTATTTCTGTTTATACATGTACCTTGTTTTTTCTCCACTCCATTTTCCTGTGCATGCATTTATGTATTCAAATATAATTGAATACATAAATACAGATACATTTTAAAGGGGGCTGGATGAAATAGTCATTTTAGTTCCTTCTCAGCAATGGCAGTACTTATTTTGTAGTAAATAGCATAAAACAAACAGGATTTTTGAATTACCCTGTATAAGTTGTATTTCCTCTCATTGTTTCTTCTTTTCTCATCCATCTACACTATTTATAAACTAGGTCATGCCTGTCCCTCACACTAGCTTTGAGTTGGATGGAGACACACTACAGGGTGGGATAAGCACCAGGGATGGCCAGGAGCAGGAGAGGGACTCGTGTCATAAATCAGGGCCAGGGCTCGTGTCTGAGTGGCCGTGGAGGAATGCTCAGAGTGGGGCTGGAGTTGCAAGTTATGAGGGAGAGGAGGTTTGGTCAGGGGATGCCAGCCTCCAGCAGACAAGTGTCCTGGGCCCGGGTGATGGATGTGGCACGGAGCCAGAGGGGAATGCTAACAAGATCAAAGGCGTCGTGGCTGACTGCTACACGGAGAGACCTGGCTCTAGTGGGAGCTCATTAGGCTGCACGTCCCACCTGCGGAGCAGCGGAGGATCCAGCTCCACGCCTGTCCTCTCACAGACCAGCACTCCTTTTCAGCTCGACAAAAATCCTCTCAGTAGTCCGGCAGCCTGCTCTACACCTGAGGAAACTACCTTCGAGGGCCAGTTTGGCTGTGGAGAGATGGATGAATCTGGAGGTTTGGAGGAGACCCCGGGTGTGCGCGTGACAGAGACTGCATCAGCCACAGTTCAACGCTCGGGGCTGGGCTCTTTGGTCAGCAGAGTTTCTTGGATTTTCCAAGATGCAGGGCGTCTCCTTTGGAGCTCTCCCACAGTACTGCAGCAGGTCAGGGAAGAGGGACTGCAGCCTGTCGGGGCCCGCTGGTCCAGTCACGTCGTCTCTCTGGTCAGGGAAAGTAATGTTCTGTCCGTAGTGAAGGACAGCCAGGTCTTCTCCATGGTTAAAGGGACTGTTGTCTTCTCTCTGTTCAAGAATAGTCACATTTATTCCATGGTGAAAGATCTACCTCTCATGCAGCTCATCCAGATGGAGATAACTCAAAACCTTCAGCCCGAGGAGGCAGCTCAGATGATTCAGGGCTGCATTAATCCCGACACCACACAAGCCCAAGTCCTGACACCAACGCAAACCTTTAGCGAGGCAGAAAGATTGCCAGATGACGTGCCGTTAATCCCAGAAGATATCTGGACAAGGAATAAGAGTATCGGGGATCTGCGGTCACCAAAGGAGCAAGACATGGCTGATATTCCCGTAAAACAAGAACACAAACTGATTACAGAGCTGTCGCCAGTGAAACACCGTGAGCCAGAGGTTACCCATGCACCTGAAGACAAAGATCGGGCATTGGAGAACTCGAGGACTGTGCAGAACAAAAACAAAGTCCAAGTCTTTCGTCAAACGTTGATAGAATTTCCCGATTCCCTTTTGAACCTGCAAACTTTACCGTTATCAGACATAATGGACACTTTACAGTCCATCATCTCCACCTCAGTACTCACCTCCCAGAAGATTGTAGCTCTCTATTGGCTGAATGTCGCTAAATGCAGCCAACCTGAGCCCCGTCCTGCCCTCCTGATCCTGGCGGAGACCTGCCTCTACACCCTGACCACTGACTCTGGGCTCTTGGTTTTGTTCCATCACCTCCCCTTGTTGCAGCTGAAGGAGGTGCAGATAGGCTTTGCAGGCCAGAGTCTGCGTTTGATGGGCACTACGGAGGAGAGCATCCTGGGCGTCTACACCCACAGCCAGCAGCTTACCAAAGAGCTGTGCAGGGCCATACTTGGTGTCATCTGCCCCGGGGACAACAGGGCCTCTCAGCACCCTCTGCTCCATGGAGACTTGATGAAGTTGTCTTTAGACTGGCAGGCCCGTGTACCCGACCTGCTGCTGGATGCCGGTTTACGGGTTTACTGCCAGTTTCAGAAAAGTCACGCTGATCTGGTTTACCTTCTTCATTGTAACATGGATCAAGAAACAGTAACTCTGGGAGAGGTGCAGCTACTGCTGTGCACAGGTGTAGGGGTGTGCATCAGTCCCAGTATCCACACTGAGCCTCTGGCTCAGCTTTTACTCACCGATACCCACCTTGGCCTGGTGCAGGAGGATGCTGTCTTTCACCCGACTCCACGCTCTGTCACCATAGGGCCCTGCCGTCCACAATTCAGTGACTTAACTCTCCGTCAGCGCTCAGATGTGCGCTGCGTGCTGGTGCATGATGAAGACAAGCGCGGGGCTGTCAGTCTGGATGTAATCCTAGCAAATGTGAGGGGCAGGGGTCACCCTGAAAGCGTGACTAAGGCAGCTACCCCGCCTGCACAAGCTTCAAATTCATCTCCGCATGCAGAAGTGTGGAAATTAACTTTCAGTTGCTCCTCTGAGGCCGCCTGCCTGATTAATCACTTGTCAAATGTCTGATCAAGGACTGAACAGCCAGTAATGAACAGCCCAGCTTGAAAACTCTCACTCACAGGGAGCAAAAGGGCATCCCAACCAGACAATGCAAAAGACACGCTTCACTAAGTAAGTGACAGTGAAAACAATGACCTGTTTTGAAGTTTCCCATATTGATTTGTTTTTCAAGAAGTTTTTGTCATTTTTAATAATTCATGACTTTAAGCACTTTTATCTTTAAAACCTTGACTTTCTTTGTTCTTGCATTGTTATTGTTCTTTAACCACTAGCCCTCCATTATTTTTGTCAAAGAGGTTGTCAGCTTAATGTGGGGTGTTTTAAATAATTAGGGGTTGGAGGTTCAACTTTGAGGATTAAAAACATTTTTGTGCCAGTTTCATTTGTTTCATGGGCACTGTAATATATTTTTAAAGGATTTTAGATTACCAATCCGACCAAATTATGTCCCCGTCATGGTTACTTTAATGTTATATATATATATATATATATATATATGCACTGTATGTCAAGTTATTGCAAATTTCAAATATTCTATATAAAATGGATGAATGTGTTTGTTAAAATAAAAGGAAGGTAAATCCACTGCTGCTCCTGAGTCTTGTTTACCACTTAGAATGCAGATACGCTCTGATAGTTGAGCTTTTAACTTGGGAAAACAAAGAATTCAGTCTGTTGCATTTCACTGCTTTATATAATGTCTAATATTTTGTTTTCCTATCATCTCTGTCAGGCTTTCTTTCTCCTCCTACCCTCCTCTCTGCTGTTGTTTGCTTTGGCAGAGGCTCCTTTTTTAAAAAAAAACTTTCAGCCTCTCCCTCACTGTGTAGGAAGTCTAGACATGTATCATCGAACTCGCCACTGGAAAGATACACTCTTAGTATCTGAGGTCAAGGTGAACCTCATCCACACAGTTACTACCTGCACAATTGCTCATTGGATTTATCCCTGCCAGTCAACATTTTCTCACCCCAGGAAAGTATTGTTCACTGTATGAGAGCTGCTTTAAAATTTTCAATAGGTTGATCGTGCTGCATCTCTGGGAAAGAACTCGTTTCTGATTCACAACTCGAGAGTTGGAGCCAAAGACTGTTTGCTGTTTGCTCCTCGTCTTGACTGAGTGACCCCATCCAGCATGGAAAATTACAGGGGCAATATAGTGCAATCAGTCCTCTTGTCTGCCCCGGCATGAGGGATGGAGATTTGGCCTTGAATGAAGAAACACATCACACCTCGTAGCGGTGAGGTTTGAGCCAGGATGAAAGCTCGGGGATGTGAAAGGGTTGTTTTTCTCCCTTTTGCTCCAGACAGTTAATTAGCATTCAAACCGTCTCCTGTGTGTCATGCCTTCATGCAAATAAAACACAAAAGGCAGACACATCATAACCTGATATATTGAAATGAGGCGAGTTTAATATAAACTGCAAAATGAGAAAGTGTCCTTCATTCAGATAAGATTAAAGATTATTAATTTTTCTGTTCAAATGGGAAACCACTGCAGATCTGCTAAGCCATTAGTTCACGGACTGGTTTGTGTCGGAAAATAGACAGGAGCTCTTGTTGGGCACAGCCTGGTTAAGGGGAAGCGTTCACCCTCAGACAGCAGATACACATACCCACTGGCAGGCTCTGAATCTCTAATCATTACTCTGTGTGATTTCCCACTGGGTTCTCCGGCCTTAATACGCACCGTCATTGACAGCACATAACAGGATAATTTGTTTACCTCCTCCTTTGGAAGCATTTGAACGTGACCCAGTCAGTTCTCCCATTGCTTAGCTGTTGATGGGCTGAATATTTTTTACGTCAATCCTGATAGTTCTGCCTGCCCATATAGCATCCACAAAAATTCAGTGATTCACTTATATGTTTTCTTCAGGGGTTTTGAAGGCTAATCCACAACCTACTGCTTAGGTGTAAATTGGTCCTGATGGTTTATATAGTTTATATAGTTTTGTAATCAAATCTGTTTTTGACTGGGGAACTGAAAAACCACCCGGTCTTCTTTAGTTTCTTTTGCTTGGAGTGTCTTTCCTGGTTACAAATTAGGCTTCACTCTAGAATAAAAAACACCTTGTTAAACCAAGAACAAATCTTTCAGAGAAGCTGGCTTCCCAATTTAGCATGGTAGTGGCTTTTGGAAAAGAGGCCAGCAGATCAGCACAGAACTTTTATAATGCTGGTGGTGAGTTTGCCCTATATTACAAAGACAAAACCCCTGTGTGGATAAAGGCAATTTTGTGCCTTGATTCTTGGACTGAAGTGCAAATGCTGTAATTTTAAAATGCACTTTTCAGTTTGAAAACCAACAATTTATAAACAATTGAACTTGAACAAACTGCTTCACTCAATACAGATGCACAACGTTTTGTGTTCATCTGTAAATCTGTTATTGTTGCACATATTCACACCTTGTATATTGCTGTAGCTGTTTATTTACACATCTTATTTTTTTCTCCCAATTTCTTACACTCAGCATACTCATGCAAAATAGAGTGCTGCAGGGATGACGTATTTTTGTAGGCCAACCACAAAGTTAGCATCGCACTGGTAATTTTACATTGATAAATGTAAATTTGCGAGAGGTAAACCTCACTTTAATGTTTTCAAGAAAGAAATGGAACTATATATTAAGACAATAACTTCAGCAAAAAAGCTAGTAAAACGGTGAGATTGTGCTTCCATTTTATTGCTTTCCCTTACTTTTACTTTTTATTAATTTATATTAACCCCTGGCATGTTTTGTGTTATATATTTTATATGTGTTTGTTATTATTTATCCCTTCATTTCCTTTATATGTTTACTTATGTATCAGTTTAATTGTTTATTGTATTGTTCACAGATTTAAATTAAAGCATCGAACTGGTTCCCTCCACAAAAAGCCAATGGGATTTTTCCATTGGATTTTGAATTATTGGAGAATATAAGCTCTGTGGCAAACAAACGATTTTGATACTTGCACCTTTTGTTCAGCAAGATAATTTTCACAAATGAACAACACTTTTATGATTTTTGAAATGTGAATGCCATCGCCAGAAGTCAAAAGCTAACGTCAAGCTTTAAACGAACTACACCCCGGTCGCATGAGCGTGAGTATAAACACAGCAAGGCCGTAAAGGCGGACGAGTCGGCGTGATGACGTTTTGTAGTCCCATTTAGCCACTTGTTAGCAAAACCGCCTTTTTAAAGATACGTTAAGGCTTTAAAAAATTCACGACTGGGGTATTTACTGACGTCTTTGTATCGTAAAACAAAACGTTAAAATCTCTTAAACGTGCGTTAATCACAGACCTTATTTTAGGCATCTAACTAAAAACCCCATTCAAAAAAAACATTGACTTCGAGCCGAGGGAACCGGAAGTGTTAAAATGCGATGTCATTTCCGGGTTTTGGGACTCCTCCTGCAGCACCGATTTGTGCAGCACTTCTCAGGTGCTGTTAGTTTGAAAAATGACACAGACACAGACACACAACGTAGCTACATTTTTGAATAAGTATCTTGGAGAATAAACAGTGTTGCATTCATGAATGGAATGCAGCCTGTTAGCTAATTCATAAAACTTGAACCTTGTTCAATGTACCTTCGTATTCGGGCGGTGTATTCAAAACCTCTCTTCTCACTCGGCCAAACTGGCTGCAAGCTCTGCAGACACTGCCGCTGCTGCTACCATTAGCATGCTTGACTGCCAACAGCCGTGTTTGGACAGCGTTGTGGAAAAGAGAGATGTGTGTTTCTTTACTACCTGCCCAGCAGCTGCTAATGGTGTCAAATCACCTGTAGGCCGCACATGCACGCTTGGAAGCAGACAGACATTATGGGATGTGTGACCACAGCTGTATTTTTTTTCCCTCTTCTCTCCGTTGAGATCCACTGCCTCACTTCAACAAGCTAAGTACTCGCAGCTTTTGTTAACATGTTTATTCTTGGCTCTGTGGTGCTAAGTGTGCTTAAGCAATGACTTATCAGATAGATTGAGGTGCTTGTAGTCAGATATTTCAGTGTTCTTCACAATGAGCTTCTCTTGGTACTTTCAAGATTCAAGATTCAAGATGTTTATTGTCACGCCAGTTATACAGGTACAATCGTGTGAAATGCTTTTTGCTGGGAAGCTCCATTAACAAAAGACAGTAGGTTAAGTAGCAAAGAATAACATAATAAAATAAAGTAAAAATAAAAATAAAAATAAAAATAATAGTGTATTTACAATAATATACAGTATAATAATAAAGGGAAAACTTGGTGTATGGTAATATATACAAGTATTGCACAGGCATTTTTTTTTATATTGCACAGAAGTATGCATTGAAGTATTGCACTTTTTAATTGCAATTATTTACTTTTATACTTAAACGCCTTTGGGTATAAATGAGGAAAGTTTTCTTAGTAACTTTTTTTTTACTTTTGTGACACTGATATTTAAGAACAGGATGGTACTGTATATCTTTATGGCGATTTTAAACCTGTATTCGACTAGTCATTGCAGGAAAATCACAGGTGTATAGAATATCATTAATGATGGCACAGATCAATTAAGTGAGCCAGTAGTTGGAACATCTAACTGGAAGGAAGTCGTTAGTAATGCCATTAATTACACCTGTGCTTTTCTTTCTCTGACTGGTCTAATTGTCTGCCATGGAAGTGGTCTGTTGTCTGAAATATAGGGTGCTTTTCATTATGCTAACTTATGTTTCCTTTTTGTCCTCTCTCCTCCTGTGACCCCCTCCGCCATCATGGAGGATCTTCCAATCCCTTAAATGCACCTAGAGGAGGCAAGGAGAGAGGAGGCTTCTGGAGGAGCTCAGAGCAAGGAAACAATGGTGTATCCTTGGCGGAAGTCTTTTCGGCACCCGGGGCGTTAAAGAGGTATGACACACAGTTGAAATAATCTCAAACCATGGCAGCACTCTACAAATGTAACTGTTCCTTTTTGTATTCATAAATTGTAGTTGTACTCTGTTATGCATCTGACAGATATCATAAAATACAGTGGAAACCGCTTATAGTGATCACGGTTACAGTGATCAACCGCTTAAAGCTTGGTAAAGAATTATTCCTATACAAATGCTGTTTTAAATAATTTGCTTATAGTAATCAAGTAGTCCGCTTATAGTGTTCATTTTGGGTCTTTTCATACATAAAAACATGGAAAAACATTTTAAAACTACGTTTTACTACGTGCGACAAAATCACAGCGTCATGTTTCCTTTAAACATTATTATCTTATCTTTAATATCACAATCCAAATCATATCCATTACGGCAGACATGCCGCTCAACCAGACACATATCTAAATGCACAGTAGGTCGCAGATCCTAGAGATTGTTTTTTATAACATCTTATTGCACGGCTTTGTTGAATACTCGATTCTGATTGGTCAATCACAGCGTTCTGCGGTCTGTTATTTCTTTATAGCAGACCGTTGCTATGAATAACAGACCGTTGCTATGGGCGCAGTTCTGATGTCGGACTCTGGCGGACCGTTTTTGGGTCAAATTATTGATTTCTTAAGTAAGTAGCCGTGTAATAAGCGGGATAATGTACAGTGAGCGTCGGGGTCCATCATCGTCCTCTCTGGGTTTCTTTCACAACAATGACTGGCTCGCTGTACATTACCCCTTACTTAGCTCTGATAGGAAGTTAGTTAAAATCGCCTTTATCGGCGTAGGAAAAAACTTAAAAATTGTCGATCATCCCTTTAATCGTCAGTCCGATTGCCAATCGGCACAAGCTTAGCAGGGGAATAACCACACCCAGTCATAGTAGATTCCATATAATGGTTGTCGGGCTCTGCATCTAATGTGGTTTTGGAGCAAAAGTTATAAGTGAATATATGCCAATCATCATCTCTGTACATATTCAAATAGGCTAATAATCAGTTTTGGTATATATTGTTTTCATTAACAGAAATTAACCAACTTTTCTGCATAGATATGAAATTTTTGAAGTAGTGACTGAAACATTGGTGCCAATTATTGAAGTGAGTGCAATGTGTGCATGTGTGATATGAAGCAGTAGGGCTTCTGGACATGTTCATTAGTAGATAAAAACCAAAGTCACACCAGTACTCTCCGTTTGAAGGCTCTATGTCAAGGACACTTTTTCAAGTTCAAATCCAGCTGAGTGGAGGTCTTTTAAATGTCCCATATCTGCATCCCCACTGTTTTTAAATTCATTTCAGTCAAAAGCAGCAGAACGTAATTAACTTCATCGCTACACTCCCATCTAATGAAGGCGAGCGTTTGCCAGCAATGGCAGGTTTCATCCAGGCCTCTGATGGAACGTGTTGGGGGTGAGTCTCAAAGGAGACGGACACAATGGCGACCTGAATGTCACTGGCATCTTTGAGCGGCGCTCATTTGTGAATGTCTGTCCACGGGCCAGAGAAAACTCTCTGGCCTCTAGAAGGATGAGATTGTCACACAGTGTCATTTTTAAATTGGACACCATCTCTCCCTGCCCGCCCCTGCTCGGTTTTGGACCTCACATGAGCTTCATTAGCATTTGCAGGAACTGCGAGACATTTACCACCATGGATTGTGACAGATTTCACAAGCTTAATTTTACTGTTGCCCTGGGGGGGGGAAGAGGCAGTGCTCACCATCTGTTGATTGTGACTGTACCACGACACTTCCATAAGAGGCTGCCTAACAGTCCTATGACAATTCTGGTATCTACACAAGAAATGAATACTTTACTTTAGAGATTTGATTGTCCTAGAAGTTGAGATAAAGAAATGTGTGTGGTTTTTTTTATCTGGAGTATTTCTTGGCCACAAGTTATTTCATGTCAAAGTTAGTTTTAAAGATTTAAAATTGTTTCTTGTGTCAGTATCAACCTTAAATCTTCAGATTAGCTCGTCTTCACTGGATTGTCTGAACTTTGTTGTTAAAGCCTCCATTAGTAGTTGCACTCATGAACTTTCTAATTGGCATTTGAGCAAAGACATTTGATTTAATTTAGATTTTTCGTGGTGAAATAGCTGTTGGAGGTTGTTTATCTGTGTGTTTTGGGTCAATATTGTTGGAGTTATGCTGTAGACTGATTGTAGGGAAAAACGCCTCAATCTGTTGAATGAATGAATCCACATGAATGCCCAAGCTTGGCCATCATCATTGGATGGAGTCTTGATGCAGGCGGTGATGATTGGGTGTTGGCATCAGTTAGGGTCAGCTTGAGATGCTTTTACACGGGAGCTGCTGATTGGTTTAATAAAAAGCCCACTAATAAACGATTGGCTCCTGTGGGTAATAGGAGGGACAGTTTTGATCTTATTTGATTTGATGATTTGAATACGTCTTGAGTTCTGATGGGATAATAAGTAGGGGTGGGAAAAAAAAAATCGATTCACCTATGTATCTCGATTTTCTTTTCTTTATTCTTTGATTTTTGGATCGCTGGAAATGCTGAAAATAAAACATTTTTACTGTATTAATTTAGGTATTTTCCAAAGTCAAAGTCCCTAGAAGTGTATGAGTGTATGAAAGAAAATCGCAATAAATCGTAATATAAATAATATCGAATCGCAATACTTAAAAATCGCATTACATATCGAATAAGCGCCCAAGTATCGTGATAGTATCGAATCGGGAGATGGGTGTTTCGTCCCAGCGCTACTAATAAGGGGAGATGGAAAAATATGTAAATGGATGAGAGCTGAAGAGGAAGTTATGAAATCCATGAATGAGTAAAGAGAGACTTAAAAATGAAGTGTTCTTTATAACAGACCTCTGACTAAGTTTAGATAAGATATTCAACCGTATCACTGTTTTACATCGCCCGTGGGTACGGGTCTGTTATTTACCTCATTTTGTTTCAAAGACTGGCATAAAAAGTTAGTTTCAGTGACACTCTGCTAATTAGCTTTCAACTTGCATGTGTGGCTGCTTTTGTGTATCTCCTTTATTCATAATTTGAATGTGCAGCTTACAAGCTAACACTTTTTAAAAAAAGCAGCCCAGTTCATATTTGTGCTGCTGGCAGGGCACCGCAGTCCTTTGAGACCTGAGAAGTATTCCTGATTATGTTTTAATAAAAGGAGATGGAGGCGCTGTGCAGCACGTTGCACAGAAGAGTAGCTGCTCTGAGTGGATGTGCTTTTACATGATTTTCTTAAGACTCCCATAAAAGTTGGAGAGAGAGAGAGGACTTCAAATATTCACGAGTAGTGCTTAACCGAAAAGCTCTCCAGATATTCCACTAAATAAACCTTGTAGAGGAGTTAAAGACGGCATATTCTATAAAGAAGAACCACACAATGTTTTGGTTCACTGAATTATATTGGTTTACAACGGTCATAAAATGCTTTACATTTGAAGTGTTAATGCATCCAACTTCTTTTTGTAGGATGTTCCCTTTTTTTGTGGTCGGTACCAGCGGAAATAGGTTAGCATTTTGTTGTTGTGTGTCCTTCAGTAAACCTCGGCATTCTGACTGTAATTTATGGGCGTCCAATCAAAAAGTCAGCTCATTGTAAATAGGCTGAGGGACTAGTGGGCGATAAGTGTGGTTGATAGTCAGATGGTGTTGCTACTTGTATATGCACCTCGTGTCAGCGTGGTTCATTTTCTATTTTAGTAGCAGCTGGGTTCTAACTTCTCACTTCATTATGAAGCAAATGATTGTGCCATCGCTATGCTAATGCTGATTCAATCGGGGGCTAAAGTCAGTGGAGCACCGTTAAATTAGATTAGTGAATTGTCCGTAAGAATAGTCTGAGTCGTCCTCTTTTCACTCGCTTCTTCAATTCTCACATGGTTCCATTGTTGCTCTACATCTGAGGGCGGAAGCATGAAGTTAACACGGGACTGTTTGTATGACCAGGTGAATCTTAAGCGGGCTCACAATGTGCGGCGGTGGCTTCAAGTCGAGAAGGCGCTTTATTATTCCTGCTTTTGTGCCTCGTGTTCAGCTGGTCCTATTCAGAATGAACACAGAGAAACAGCAAGTGTGAATGCCTCACTCACATCATTCATAAGTGAGTCACTGATTTGATTTACACAACTGTACTGATGTGATCAATTCTGTGAAAGTATACAATATGATGGAGAGGGAACATCAATGAGCAATCCCCGCAGTGTTGTTATATAGTCTGATATTGTTCAGTAATGTGATTTAAATCAGACGTTGTGTTCTCAGGTATGTACTAGGGCTGTCAGTCGATTAAAATATTTAATCGCGATTAATCGCAAATTAATTACACATTTTTTAACTGTTCAAAACATACTTTAAATAGAGATTTGTCAAGTATTCAAGTCGGCAAATAAGCTTGCTTTATGCAAACATATGTATATATTTATTATTGGAAATCAATTAACAACACAACACAATGACAAATATTGTCCAGAAACCCTCACAGGTACTGTATTTAGTATAATAAATAGGCTCAAATCATAATATGGCAAACTCAAGACCAACAGGCAACAACAGCTGTCAGTGTGCTGACTTGACTATGACTTGCCCCAAAACTGCATGTGATTATCATAAAGTGGGCATGTCTGTAAAGGGGAGACCCGTGGGTACCCATAGAACCCATTTTCATTCACATATCTTGAGGTCAGAGGTCAAGGGACCCCTTTAAAAAAGTGCCATGCCAGTTTTTCCTCGCCGAAATTTAGCATAAGTTTGGAGCGTTATTTAGCCTACTTCCTGACAAGCTAGTATGACTTGTTTAGTACCAATGGATTCCTTTGGTTTTCTAGTTTCATATGATAGCATATAGATCTTCACTCTAGCTTTAAAACTGAGCCGCTACATCCTAAAAATCGCAAGTTAAGTTTATGCGTTAAAGAAATTAGTGGCGTTAAAACGAATTTGTGTTTACGCGTTATTATCGCCCTAGTATGTACTTGAGCTGCGTGTTCCAACAGTATGCAAGAAAAAACATAGTTTATCATTAAGGGGTCATCGAGTTATCCCCCTCCAACCAACAAATTGCAACAACACTGATAAATCAGATCTCTGCCATGGCTTATGGAGGCCAGTAATTGAAACAAATAATAAAGCCATATTCACAATAGAGATGAGTAAGCTACTTAATTAGAGCTCCAACAGAAATAGAGGTAATGTATCACAAATGCAATGCGTTGTAATAATAGTAGTTTGTCATTTAGCTTGACAAAATGCCTTGTGATGCTGATTGTTTGCTTGCAGTGTAGCTCGTCCCGTCCTCCATCGCTGAGCAGGTAAACCCAAAGTAATCATTCATAATTGCTATTGATCGACAACCCTATCAAAGCATCGCTGATACGGCACAATCATTTTGTGCGGTAGGACTGAAAACATCAAACTCGTTGAAGCTTTATCACCTCGCAGTGCAACAAAATAGCGCTCTCTGAAACGATCCCTTTGCACTACATTTGGTCGGCGCCGGCAGATGAAGTGCCGCGGTGGTGATGAGTGCTATCACCAAAGCTTTCTCCTCTGGGGCTCGACAAACACGACGTTTACGACGAGCCCCTCTGACAAACAGGACAAGGCTTTTTTCCAAACCTGCTGCATTTTACTTTTTATGGGAAGCGGGCGAGAGCGGTGACAGAAGGAGCGGGTCCAGACTGCTGATGCTGGCGATGCCGAGCTCCTTCTCCACACCTCCTATTTCTAGGCTTCCAGCATTATGCCATTAATCAAGCTCCAGAAGTTAAGTGTTACTGGAGGCATTGCTGTGTTATAAATTGCATGGGAAATGCATAATTAGTTTGCAACAAATCTATTTTACAGTCATACTGTATTCAGTTGGGGATGCATTTTGTTCCAATTGCTTTTCTGCAGGGATAATAATCGCTGCTTTGGACCAGAAGGTAGCGCTGGCTCACCTGATGCAAGTGAGACCAAAAAAAAATGCTATGAAGTCTTATGGGAGTCGCTGAAAAGCAGAGATGTAAAATAACATGTTTGATCGCCGAGCTTTTCTTTGCCCTCCCAGATGTCCTTCACGTGCGTAAATAGCTGTATGATGTAGAACAGGACGGATGTTTACACTCAGCGAATCCCACTTGGCAGGATGCTGTAGGGATGTCTATCCCTGCTCTCTTCTTCTGTGTCACGAAGCCAGACTGACTCGTAGCCAACAAAAGCAATTTTCTCGAGGTCACACACGCAACACAAACTCTGAGTTTCTTGATAACCTTCCGATTCCCTTCATAACTTGACAATCGACAGTATGTCCACCTTTTGCAAAGTTTTTTTGTATTTCCATGCTGGTTCACTAAAGTTTTGTGTTCCATATTTCATCCGTTCTGCTTTAAGCAAGAAGGAAAACGCGCTCATTATTCCCCGCGTCTCCAGCCCGTCCTCGGGACCTTAACCCAGACGGGGTACTATTTCCATGTAATTGGCGGTGGTGTTGCTCCTGTTGCCATTTAGTATTTTTGATATGGCCCCGCTTTTCTGAACGGGAGGGAACAGGGTGCAAAGTGTCCCTCACTACAGGCGGCAAATTACTCCTCAGAACGCCACTAACACCCCTGTGCGGCGCAGAGCTGCTGTAGAGGCAAAACAATTTGTCCAACATGAATAGGCTCCCCGGAGACTGTCTTAAGTGTTAAATGACCTGGGTGAACCCAATACTAATCCGTGGCTGGGAGTTATGCAGGCCTGGATGGCTAACACTTACACCCTCTGCGCGGCTATTTGAAGGCTGTTTATGCAAATTCAAGGTGATCTGATTTTTCTCGTGGCTTAGTTTACTGTCTCTTTCAGCCCCCCGGGGACTCCCGCAGTCACTCCAATCGCTCTAACTCCCTGCCTGCACGGACATGTTAGTGCGAATGGGCATGAATATAATGTAACACAGGTGTTTCACTTAATGAAACCCCTTGAGTAACGGTTTGCATTTTTCAGGGGGTTTATCGGCATTTTTAAAAATCCCAATGAAAATGTCAAACTAACAGAACAAACGTGACACCGCAAGTGAGTAAATCAGAGGACTACTGTTAACACATTCAGAGAATATCGTATTTTGTGCGCACACACAAAAGCTGTCGATACATTTGCACACCGAGAAATCAAACTGGAGACCTTAGGCTTTTTAGAAAATATTAGGAAAACAACACTTTTTTGTCCTGACAGTATTAAAGCTTCTTCGAGGATAAATCTGTGTAGGGCACTGTGTGTAGAGTACTACTGTTCATGCAGTAGGGGGCAGCAGTGAGCCATGGGTCGTACATCAGGTTTGACTTCCTACCTTTCTCTTCTCCCCTCTCTCTTTTCCTCATAAACAGGATTGTTGTCTGCCCTCCAGACATCTGCTCGGTTGTAAAGGGAATGAATAAATAAAAACAAAGGCCTATGAATGACGCTCCAAGAATTTATGTTCCATGCAGACATTTATTCTGTTTCAATATTATAATCCTTATTGGTACATTTATTGTTTGTGTCAGCGTTTATGTTTAAGTGCATCGGTGTTGTTGCGTTACGTCTTTGTAGAACGGAAAGGGAACGTATACGAGGAAAAGGAGAGGCCCTCGGGAGAGTCAGGCGAGTAAGGACGGAGTGAAGTTGGGAAAGAAAGTATAGCGTGACAGCCAGTGACTGTACAATACAGAGAACAGATCATTAATTAATGCTGCCGAGAGTGCGAAGTGAATCGATTCGCCCCCTGAGCACGACATGCACTAACACCCCCATCTAACAGGCACGGTGGGGGTCGGCCGGGGTGGTGGTGGTGGTTGTGGCGGCGGCGGTGGGGGAATCCACCCTCCCCTTGTCAGTTCACCTCCATTTTAATCACTTCTAATCGTTTCCAATGGCATGCAGTAAATATCCGGCGGGAATAATTCAATACACCCTCTTACCCCCTGGTTCTTCTCATCAGGCCCCTTTCTGTCTGTCATACTGTGGTTTTTTTTTTTTGTTGTTTTTTTGGGCCGATTTCATTCCTTCCCTCGGCGAGTGCCGGATGCCTTGATTAAAGTAGTTGTTTCATAAGTGGCTTTTTTGTTATGCTTCTGTTTTTGTGTGTTTCGCTGAGCCTTTGTTATCAGTGCACATGGAGGAGTGTGTGTGTTCCTGTCAGGGGATGACAGCTGGCTCTCTCTGCCCCCTGTCACAAAGAGGCTGTGACTGCTGGAGTGTGACCAGCCTCTCGCCCGCCTGCCCGCCTTACACCCCCCCCCTCCCCCCTCCTCCTCCTCCCTCCTCCACCCCTACAGCCTGGCCTGGCCTGCCCTGCTACTTTGCTTATGGCCGGCGCTCTCTCTCTCTTTAGATCCGCACTGCATATGGGTCTGGTCAGCCATGGAAACCTGCTCAGCCCAATTAGAAGCAGTCGCCAGCTGGGCTTCCCGTCCATTCTTCCCATCCCTCCTCTCTGAGCCCAGCCACGTCCCTCTCTGCTCCTCTCCAGCGGCTTCACGCTCCAGCATCCCACAATCAGAGCCTCTCTCATGGCCTTAATCATGCCAAGCTGACGGGCACACTGTCCCCGGCGCGTGGACGGAGGCAGCGATTTGTGACACGTCTCCTCTCGGCAGACACCGCGCAACGCACGTACGTCCACGGTTTTGCATCGACACGTACCGAGACAGACAGACAGACACGCATGTGCGCGCTGTGACGAAGGGTCCGCTGTCTCCCCCCTGCCAGATGCTGTGTTTTATCTCTGGCCTCACCAGCTGGTTTGGACCAAATAGCTGGAGAAAGAAAGCAGTGTGTTATTGAGTTCATATCTCAGCGGCTGGACTATAGTGATGATGGCTCCGCTTAACTCTCACCCCCTCAAAGCACATTCTGGCTTTATAGAGGTAGAAGGTGGCTGGAGGAATTGGGTATCATTCAAAATGTCTGGAGCAAATCGGGGCTCGCTAGTAACTGTGGAATAAGGGTATTCACTTTTTCCAATAGGAATTTCTTGTGTTATTGAAATAGTTCTGCATTCTGTCTTCATAATCGCTCACTTATCATTCATAGGAATATGATATGGAAAAGTCTTTAAGTAAATAGAAGACGGCCCAAAGTCATTTCATGAGTTTGAAAGATTCTTTTCTGCAAGAACGATTAGTGCTTTGAAATTATTATCTCTCTCTAATGGATCTTAGTTCAATTCAACTGCCTCACCTGCAGTTCAGGGACTTGTAGAGACATAACGTAAACATAAGGTTTTAGAAAATGCAAAACCGAGAATCCTTTATGAGAATTTCCATATCATAAAAGCCCTTGTACTTGGTGATAGATGTCATACCTTGCTTCAGAAAGAAGTGTGACTATATGTCGCACTGAGACAAAACTTAATGGCCGTCAGAAAGAGAAACGGTTGTGACAGATAATCTTTATCAAGGTAGATGTATTGTAGCTTAAATTAAACCATAAGGCCATAAAAACTACACACTAGTGGTGCTACGGTTCAACTAGTCTACGGTACAGTTTGTATTGCGTTTTTTTGGGTCACAGTTTCGATTCCGTTTGTTTTGCACAATAGGGAGAAGAAAAACAATCATTTCCAATGTGTTTGAACTCCAAAATATGTAAATAAATAGATTGATAGATTAATAGAAATGCGTCATATTTCTATATGATATGAAGCCGTAACACTGATTTTAAACATTAATTAAGGTAGGCTACTTAATGGTCATGCATAGGGCTGTCCCGAATACCATTTTTTTTGGCTACGAAGCTTTGGAGAGAAATATTCAAAGGTATTCGAAGCTTCGGGACGGCGCCGCTGCCGCACTACTGTACACAAACGCACCTCTAACAAACAGCGATATCCGTCTGAGAATAACTAATAATTATTGTTGAATATGAATAACGAATAATGTTGTTGGATTATTCCTTATGTCATTAGGTATTTGGGGATTTATACATTATTATTACATATATATATATATATATATATATATATATATTAAAAACAAAAACGAAGCATTTGAATACTGATTTGGAAGTCCATTACCATGGCAACGGTCGGAGCTTCGAAGCATTTGGGTCAGCCCTAGTCATGTAGGCCTATGTTTAGATAATTTCCTCTTCTATGTCTCTGGCACCTCATCAAACATCATAATTAGCAGGCCTGTATTTAGTGGTGCAGCAGTTCAACAAACCCACAGTTCGGTTTTTACGTCATTGAAGGGTTTGTTTTTTTGTTGTTTGTTTTGCATCCCTGCTACACACAACCATATCAATTTCTCTTGTGCCGGTGTGTTACTTTTATAGCTCCTATTACACTTTGTTTAGCTCAGTTGTTTCAATCACAAAGTTTTGATTCACCACCGTACTATTAGGGATACTAAATTGCATGGGCTTTGGAAAGATTACTACTCAAAATGGTTTCACTTTTCTGCCTTCGCTACTTCTCTGCTGTCTTCCCTCATATTCCACTTTGTGGTCATCAATCACTGATGTAGGCCTGATTGCACATGAAGTGGCCGGATCCCATTTTGAGGTGTGACAGGGGCCTATTTTGCGCTGGTGGCAGTGATGGCCGTGTGTCAGAGCTCGTGACAGGATGCTCTCCGCCCCGTCTCCTGAGGTTTGGGAGTTCGAGGGGCCACCGGCCCCTTTTGTCCTCCTTTTGTAGATGGTCTCCGACACGGCTTGTTTTAGGCAGAGGCAAAGGCAGTAATTGATTTCTCTCTCCTCTCTGATTCTGCCCGTTGCTCTCAGGCGCTGGCTGCATCTCTCCTCTGAGAAACAGATGAATAAAAAGACAGA
This sequence comes from Sebastolobus alascanus, assembly GCA_916701645.2. Taxonomy (NCBI): domain Eukaryota; kingdom Metazoa; phylum Chordata; class Actinopteri; order Perciformes; family Sebastidae; genus Sebastolobus; species Sebastolobus alascanus. The sequence goes on from CAKAOJ020000121.1 coordinate 1,338,345, forward strand.
GCGTGAAGTTTATAGCCAACAGTCACAGCGCTGACAGATGGTCAAACCTCACGTTATCAGGGCCCGATAGAAGTCCGGAATGTGGTGGTTAGCTTCTGAATTGGCTTCTGAAAGGATCGGTCATATATATTAGAGCAGAGAGTATTGAGCCGTGAAGAGCCGGAGAGATGGGAGATATTGAGGCGCGCAGACGCTGAAGGTGAGAAGGACCTAAGCTCAGATCTGACAGGCTACATTAATAGATTGTTGAACTGATAGATGCACAGTGGAATGGTGCGATGAATAAAACGATTCAGCCCCAGAAATTGAATTTTCATTCCTTTTGCTACAGCCGGTGGGAAAAAGTTGTTGCGAGGTTCAGTGACACGTTTGAGATTCATCCAAGTGAACCTCACAGAAATTAATTTTTGAATTTACTGTGAACAACAGTACTATCGCTCGCTGACCGACCAATCTAATCATTGTTAGCTCAACAGAAGAAAATTAGTCCTTTTTTTTTTTTTTCCCCCTAAGCCTCCATAATATCAAAAGAATCAACAGAGCATTCATCATAATTGTGACCTTGTGTCTTCCTGTCAATGAGACTGACTTAATCAATTGCAGAAGTTGTCAGCTGTGACAAGAGGCGTTTAGCCTGGAGACAAGAGGGACGGGTGGCATTGACTGTCTACAGACGGTCTAGCCTCTCTCCATTAATGTCGCTGTCTGTTCCAATTCAGACAGCTCGCCTCAGACATGCTCCAAAACTTTGTTAGGCAAGTTTGCTTAATCTCTGCTCTTTTTTTTTTTGTCACTGCATGCAGGAATAAATGAGCCAGTTAACAGTGAATGAGAAAATCCTCCCTGTATATTCCAGTATGAGGTGTTTTGTGAGAAGCTGTGGCGTTCTGTGACAGGAAAGCCTTAAAAAGTGGCGTTTGGTGTCATTTTAATCATCTCTATCAGCTCGTTTGAGTTGTTAGCACCTCTCCGCCTGGCTCAGCCAATTTGACAATGATGATAAATGAATGATATTTATTAATGGAGTTCACACAGGTATCATGAAAATAAATCAGATGTCATGCATTCTGAACTGTTTTTCCAGGAAACAATAACTGAAAATCCACTGTTTTAATGAGTTGTGAGGAATATATTGTGAGTTATTCACCTTTTAATGAGACTGTAGGGTATAAAGAGGACAAAGCAGAGGGACTGATGACAGTCAAACAACGACGGGGACATTGAAAATATCCTTACAGGTTGTCCTTTACCCTGCACCTGCCCTGCAGTAGCTTGCAGAGATGACTAGCGTGTCCTCATCGCTGAATGATTGGTTGCGAAATGGCACATTTAAATTGCATGCTGTGTTGAAGTGATTTTCCTGCCTACCTTGATGCCTATTTTGTTATGGAAATTCATGGTGCATTAACATAACCAGCAGGAGTTTGGAACAGAAAATAATGAATCCTGGTGGGAAGGAGCAGCGCTTTCCACCCTTATCTGTGAATTAATAAATAACACATACAGCATGCACCGAAGGGTCACACCATGTACACTCCAACAAATGCTTACCGCACTTGACGGCCGTTCCTCATTGTTAACTGAAGGCTTTCCTTAGTGAGAAATGAATGTAATGGCGCCCATGTAATAGAAAAAGGTGGTTTGAAGGCGTAGGATTCGGAAAGGAGCACGTCACCTTAAACGCCTAATGGTCTGATATCCATATTCTGTCTTTCTCAATGGGCAAATCAGCACAGATAATAAGATGGTAATAAGACCACCAACCAGCAGCTACCACTTCCAGGATCAGTCGGAAGATCATGACTACACTGTAGTTAACTGTGAAATGTTTGTAGTCCACCATCACAGCTGTGCTTGCTTTTATATCTTATGCTCAGGGGTGGAATTTTGATTTCAGTTATTAGTATAGGCACAAATCCTCAAAAGGGCTTTAGTTTTTTTCAGATACCCCTACCTGAGGTGGAACAAAACACAACCATGTTTTATCGTAATTTTGATGATGATGGTCATACAAATATTTTATACTGCAAAATACAGCAAAAAGTGATGAAATTGATCAATATATTGACACCCCATAGGTGAAAAAGTCTGTGTTTTTGCACTACTAGTGCCCTGATATCTGACCTGACACCTCAAAGCAATATGAATATCAAAATATGTATTTATTATAACACTAGAGCTTTTAAATACAAAGTTGCCCTAGGTAGAAATTTCACACAGACTTATGGTGATATACACATTTTAGGGCATCACATTGATTAAGACACTTTGTACAAAAATAATAATGTTGGTGTGAAGCAAAATGTGTAAAGTGAGGAGTAGGATGCATTTTTTTCATGTTAATTTGCAACAAAGTATGAAAAAATTAACAGTTTTTAATCACCTTTCATACCAAAAAATGATCATCTGCCAAAATTGCAGTCTGCGGGAGCGCGCTCAGCCTGTTTAAGCTGTATTGCTGTATCGTGTATATAGTCTAGAGCTGCTTTTATCTGGATCAAACAGTCATGACGTGCAAATACACATAACTTTATGTCTGTCGTAAAAGCAATGGTATGTCTTTGTGAAACTTTAATGTTTTAAGCGTTTGCAGTTTAGTAATCAGGTATGACATTTACCTGATATAGGCAATACTATTTTCGATAATGTGTTTGGTTTGTCTAATATCCGTGTTTATATTTGGAAAGTAGACTGTAATTATTATTACGGATTGGGTATTTATTATTGCTCAAGATGTTATTTTATATTTGACAGATTATAGCCCACTCAGTCCTTTTTTTCCTGTAGAAATACCTCTAAAGGGCAAATACAACCCATAAAATGCAGCTGCCTGTATGGGGCAAATAAACAAACGATCCAGAGGTCCAATTCACCCGAATGAAGCAAGGTGAGGAGTTTATTGTGAGAAGGAACATGGCGAATTATATTGATTTTGTTATAGTTTTCCTAGTGTTATTTTCAGAGACAGAAATCAATGCCACATGTGGATGAGCAAATTTGTGCCAAAGAGTAAAAAACAAACAAAAACTATCAAACAAAGTCTGCTCTCCACTCCTCTCCAATAGGATCTTCTACCACTGTTGGGACAACATATTTGGAAATTAAATCAAATATATTTTATCAGTGCAAACATCCACTTTTTATTTCATACATGTGTGCAACATGTTTCAACTTGAAATAAATGCAGCTCAACATTCTTATGACTTTATTTTGTGTTTCATTGTATAGACGGTTGGAGGTGGACTAGTGTTTACACGATCCGTTGGAACTATGGAACAATCAGGTTTGTCCAAATCCTGTGTATCTTTGTCATTTTATTCATGAATATTATGCAATTCTCCACTTTCCAGTGTTAATGCTAACTATATAACAATATTCTATGAAAGTATGTTATTGTTGTATGGTTTTTACCATTTCAGTTGTGTTCCATGTTAACACAGGTGCTTTTTTTTGTCACACACTTGTAGCTATGCGGCCTCAATAAATGACATTTAGGAAGAAGATTACGTTATACAGACCAACTGAGACAACATCTTCTCTGTGCTGAAGCTCTGAGGTAGGATATGTTTTGTACATGTTAGGATATATTTTAAGTGGCCTCTTTAGCTGTGTTATGAACTAATTGAAAATTCATGAAACTTTAGGCCATGATTTGTAATAGACATGCCATAAAAATGTCATTAAATAAATTCACAGTATAGTATGCCATAACATGTTGTAACAAATATGATAGAATTATATGCCAGGAGAGTCATAAAAATGTCACAGTATAATATGCCATAAAAAAATGTCACGACAAATATCACAGTATAGTATGCCATAAAAATATAAATATATCATAGTATAGCATTCCATAAAAATGGCATAAAAAATATCATAAAATAGTATGCCATAAAAAAGTCAATAGTATAGTATGCCATAGAGATTTCATAAAAAAGTCGTAGCATTGTCACAGTATAGTACGCCATGAAAATGTCATTAAAAATATTATAACAATATCAAGTATGTCATAAAAATATCATAGAATAGTATGCCATAAAATATCAATACTATTGATATGAAAATACCAACAATAAAAATGTCATAACAAATATCACAGTACGTATGCCAAAACAATATAAAAATATCATAGTATAGTTTGCCATAAAAATGTCATAAATAGTCATGGTATAGTATGACATAAAAATATCATAGTATAGTATGACACAAAAATGTTATAAATAGTCATGGTATAGTATTTCATAAAAATATCATAGTATAGTATGACATAAATATATCATAGAATAGTATGACATAAAAATGTTATAAATAGTCATGGTATAGTATTTCATTAAAAATATCATAGTATAGTATTTCATAAAAAATATATTATGACATAAAATATCACAGTATGCTATAAAAATGGCATAAAAATATCATCATATTTTATGCCATGAGTCATGAAAATGTAAGCCATAAAAATGCCATTAGAAAATGTCATAATATAGTGTCATATCAAAGTCAATAATTTAGTATGCCAAAGAAATTTCATTAAAAAAATTAGTCATAAAAAATATCATAATATAGTATGCCTAAAAATCATAGCATTATCATAGTATAGTTTGCTATAAAAAAATGATAGTATAGTATGCCATAAAAATGGCATAACAAATGTCAAAGTATAGTATGCCATAAAATACCAATATTATTGATATACAAAATACCAATAATTAAGATATCAGTAATAGATATATCATCAAAAAAGTCACAGTATAGTATGCCATGAAAATGTCATAGTATAGTATTTCATAAAAATGTCAGTCTATGTCATAAAAGTCATAGTATAGCATGTCATAATAATATCATAGTGCCATAAAAATGTCATAAAAAAGTCATAGTATAGTATGTCATAAAAATACCATAGTGCCATATAAATGTCATATTATGGGTTTCCATAAAAAATATCAGTGTGCCATAAAAATGTCATAAAGTCATAGCCATAAAAATGTCATGAAAAGATAAAGCGTCAGGTTGGCCTCAGATGATCAGATCAGATTGTCATGTGTATCTGTACGGCAGATATCTTTTCTTTCTTCCGTAAATATCAATCTATGGTAAATATATGGATGATAAGTTAATAATTTTAGTGCAGGGATACCCAGAGCTTTATGATCTGTCTCACGGACTATTTTACTTGATCCATCCTTTCTGTCCGAGGGGGTCACAGTATCCGGTTGAAAGATGAGCCAACTTGACAGAGAAATCAAGCAGTAAAGTTACTGTAAGGGATTTATGGTGCAGGAAATCAATTGTTGATCTTGTTTACATTAAAGTGGCAGTAGGCAGAATGTTTTTGGCATCAAAAATTCCATAACCTTTCAGCATATTGTAATTCAAGTGTTCTGAGAGAAAACAAGACTTCTGCACCTCCTCATGGCTCTGTTTTCAGGTTTGTTTTGGTTTGTGATTTGAATGTGGACAGATTGGTGCAGTCTCGGATGTGTTTGGGGAGTGAGTTCCAGAGGGAGGAAACGGCTACGGAGAATGCTCTGTCGCCCCAGGTCCGGTGCTTGGTCCTTAGTGGTGGAGACAGGAGGTTGGCATCAGAGGAGCGGAGTCTGCAGGAAGGAGAGTGGTGGTGGAGCAGGTAAGTCATTAAAAACTCATAGTATGTTGAAAAAAGTCGTACAATAGTGATAGTGTAGTATCTCGAAAAAAGTCATAGTATAGTATGTCCTAAAAAAGTTTAAAAAAAATGTAAAAGTTTTAAAAAGAAGTCAAAGTATAGTATGTCCTAAAAATGTAAAAAAAAGTTTAAAAAAGTCAAAAAATAGTATGTCCTAAAAAAGTAAAAAAAAAAAAAAGTAAAAAAAAAAAGTCAAAGTATAGTATGTCCTAAAAATGTAAAAAGAAGTTTAAAAAAGTCAAAAAATAGTATGTCCTAAAAAAGTTAAAAAAAAAAAAAGTAAAAAAAAAGTCAAAGTATAGTATGTCCTAAAAATGTAAAAAAAAAATTAAAAAGTTTTAAAAAGATGTCAAAGTATAGTATGTCCTAAAAATGTAAAAAAAAAAAAAAAGGTTAAAAAGAAGTCAAAGTAAACTATGTCCTAAAAAAGTAAAAAAAAGTTTAAAAAAGTCAAAATATAGTATGTCCTAAAAATGTAAAAACAAGTTTAAAAAAGTCAAAAAATAGTATGCCCTAAAAAAGTAAAAAAAAAAAAAAAAAGTTTAAAAAAAAGTCAAAGTATAGTATGTCCTAAAAATGTAAAAAAAAGTTTAAAAAAGTAAAAACATAGTATGTCCTAAAAAAGTAAAAAAAAAAAAAAAAAAGAAAAGTTTAAAAAAGTAAAAAAATAGTGTCCTAAAAAAGTAAAAAAAAAAGTAAAAATATAGTATCTCGTAAAAAAAAAATTAAAAAGTTTTAAAAGGAAGTCAAAATATAGTATGTCCTAAAAATGTAAAAAAAAAAAAAATGAAAAATGTTTAAAAAAAAGTTTTAAAAAAAAGTAAAAATATAGTATGTCCTAAAAAAGTAAAAAAAAAAAAAAGTCAAAGTATAGTATGTCCTAAAAAAGTAAAAAAAAAAAAGTTTAAAAAAAAAAAAGTAAAAATATAGTATGTCCTAAAAATGTAAAAAAAAGTTTAAAAAAGTCAAAATATAGTATGTCCTAAAAAAGTAAAAAAAAAGTTTAAAAAAGTCAAAATATAGTATGTCCTAAAAAAGTAAAAAAAAAAAAAAAAGGTTAAAAAAAAGTCAAAGTATAGTATGTCCTAAAAATGTAAAAAAAATATTCAAAAGTTTTAAAAAGAAGTCAAGTATAGTATGTCCTAAAAATGTAAAAAAAAAAAAAAGGTTAAAAAGAAGTCAAAGTAAACTATGTCCTAAAAATGTAAAAAAAAGTCAAAGTATAGTATGTCCTAAAAATGTAAAAAAAAGTAAAAATATAGTATGTCCTAGAAAAGTAAAAAGAAGTTTAAAAAAGTCAAAGTATAGTATGTCCTAAAAATGTTAAAAAAAAGTTTAAAAAAGTAAAAATATAGTATGTCCTAAAAAAGTAAAAAAAAAAAAAAAAAAAAAGTCAAAGTATAGTATGTCCTAAAAATGTAAAAAAAAGTCAAAATATAGAATGTCCTAAAAATGTAAAAAAAGTTAAAAAAAAAGTCAGAGTATAGTATGTCCTAAAAATGTGAAAAAAAGTTTAAAAAAGTCAAAATATAGTATGTCCTAAAAATGTAAAAAAAAAAAAAAAGTTTTAAAAAAAAGTCAAAGTATGGTATGTCCTAAAAAGGTAAAAAAAAAAAAAAAAAGGTTAAAAAGAAGTGAAAGTAAACTATGTCCTAAAAATGTAAAAAAAAGGTTAAAAAAAAGTCAAAGTATAGTATGTCCTAAAAATGTAAAAAAAAGTTCAAAAAAGACAAAATATAGTATGTCCTAGAAAAGTAAAAAAAAGTTTAAAAAAGTCAAAGTATAGTATGTCCTAAAAAAAAAAAAAAAAGTTTAAAAAAAAGTCAAAGTATAGTATGGCCTAAAAATGTAAAAAAAAAAGTAAAAAAAAAAAAAAAAAGTATAGTATGTCCTAAAAATGTAAAAAAAAAAAAGGTTAAAAAGAAGTCAAAGTAAACTATGTCCTAAAAATGTAAAAAAAAGTTTAAAAAAGTCAAAATATAGTATGTCCGTAAATTGTAAAAAAAAAAAAAAAAAAAAAACTTATAGTAAGTATAGTATTTTTTTACGAATATTTTCGACAATTTTCATGGAAAAAGTCATACTATAGTATGACTTTTTTCATGAAAATTTTCGAAATTTTAAACTGAGTTTTTTTTCCACCAAATTAATCGACAGACTATACTATGCCTTTTTTCATGAAAATGTTCGACATTCTATACTATGACATTTTTTTACAAATATTTTCGACAATTTTCATGAAAAAAGTCATACTATAGTATAATTTTTTTCATGAAAATTTTCGAAATTTTAAACTGAGTTTTTTTTCCACCAAATTAATCGACAGACTATACTATGCCAATTTTCATGAAAACAGTCGAATGATATTTCGAGCCGAATATTTTCGACATGACTTTTTTCATTAAAATTTTCGACATTCTATACTATGACTTTTTTTTACGAATATTTTCGAAATGACTTTTTTCATGAAAATTTTCGAAAATATTCGTAAAAAAATGTCATAGTATAGAATGTCGAAAATGTTCATGAAAAAAGGCATAGTATAGTCTGTCGATTCATTTGGTGGAAAAAAAACTCAGTTTAAATTTTCGTCAATTTTCATGAAAAGTCATGCTATAGTATGACTTTTTTGAAAATTGACGAAATTTTAAACTGAGTTTTTTTTCCACCAGATGAATCGACAGACTATACTATGCCTTTTTTCATTAAAATTTTCGACATTCTATACTATGACTTTTTTTTACGAATATTTTCGACATGACTTTTTCCATGAAAATTTTCGAAAATATTCTTAAAAAAATGTCATAGTATAGAATGTCGAAAATTTTAATGAAAAAAGGCATAGTATAGTCTGTCGATTCATTTGGTGGAAAAAAAACTCAGTTTAAATTTTCGTCAATTTTCATGAAAAGTCATACTATAGTATGACTTTTTTCATGAAAATTTTCGAAATTTTAAACTGAGTTTTTTTTCTTTCATGAAAATGTTCGACATTCTATACTATGACATTTTTTTACGAGTATTTTTGACAATTTTCATGAAAAAGGTCATACTACAGTATGACTTTTTTCATGAAAATTTTCGAAATTTTAAAATGAGTTTTTTTCCACCAAATTAATCGACAGACTATACTATGCCTTTTTTCATGAACATTGTCGACATTCTATACTATGACATTTTTTTACGAATATTTTCGACAATTTTCATGAAAAAAGTCATACTATAGTATGACTTTTTTCATGAAGATTTTCGAAATTTTAAACTGAGTTTTTTTTCCACCAAATTAATCGACAGACTATACTATGCCTTTTTTCATGAACATTTTCGACATTCTATACTATGACATTTTTTTACGAATATTTTCGACAATTTTCATGAAAAAAGTCATACTGTAGTATGACTTTTTTCATGAAAATTTTCGAAATTTTAAACTGAGTTTTTTTTCCACCAAATGAATCGACAGACTATACTATGCCTTTTTTCATTAAAATATTCGACATTCTATACTATGACATTTTTTTACGAATATTTTCGACATGACTTTTTTCATGAAAATTTTCAAAAATATTCGTAAAAAAAAGTCATAGTATAGAATGTCGAAAATTTTCATGAAAACAGGCATAGTATAGTCTGTCGATTCATTTGGTGGAAAAAAAACTCAGTTTAAATTTTCGTCAATTTTCATGAAAAGTCATGCTATAGTATGACTTTTTTGAAAATTGACGAAATTTTAAACTGAGTTTTTTTTCTTTCATGAAAATGTTCGACATTCTATACTATGACATTTTTTTACGAATATTTTCGACAATTTTCATGAAAAAAGTCATACTATAGTATGACTTTTTTCATGAAAATTTTCGAAATTTTAAAATGAGTTTTTTTCCAGCAAATTAATCGACAGACTATAATATGCCTTTTTTCATGAACATTGTCGACATTCTATACTATGACATTTTTTTACGAATATTTTTGACAATTTTCATGAAAAAAGTCATACTATAGTATGACTTATTTCATGAAAATTTTCGAAATTTTAAACTGAGTTTTTTTTCCACCAAATTAATCGACAGACTATACTATGCCTTTTTTCATGAACATTTTCGACATTCTATACTATGACATTTTTTTACGAATATTTTCGACAATTTTCAACAATTTTCATGAAAAAAGTCATACTATATTATGACTTTTTTCATGAAGATTTTCGAAATTTTAAACTGAGTTTTTTTTCCACCAAATTAATCGACAGACTATACTATGACTTTTTTCATGAAAATTTTCGAAAATATTCGTAAAAAAAAGTCATAGTATAGAATGTCGAAAATTTTCATGAAAAAAGGCATAGTATAGTATGACTTCTTTCATAGAAATTGTCGAAAATATTCGTAAAAAAATGTCATAGTATAGTATGTCGAAAATGTTCATGAAAAAAGGCATAGTATAGTCTGTCGATTAATTTGGTGGAAAAAAACTCAGTTTAAAATTTCGAAAATTTTCATGAAATAAGTCATACTATAGTATGACTTTTTTCATGAAAATTGTCGAAAATATTCGTAAAAAAATTTCATAGTATAGAATGTTGAAAAGTTTCATGAAAACAGGCATAGTATAGTCTGTCGATTCATTTGGTGGAAAAAAAACTCAGTTTAAATTTTCGTCAATTTTCATGAAAAAAGTCATACTATAGTATGACTTTTTTGAAAATTGACGAAAATTTAAACTGAGTTTTTTTTCCACCAGATGAATCGACAGACTATAATATGCCTTTTTTCATGAACATTGTCGACATTCTATACTATGACATTTTTTTACGAATATTTTCGACAATTTTCATGAAAAAAGTCATACTATAGTATGACTTTTTTCATGAAAATTTTCGAAATTTTAAACTGAGTTTTTTTTCCACCAAATTAATCGACAGACTATACTATGCCTTTTTTCATGAAAATTTTCGACATTCTATACTATGACATTTTTCTACGAATATTTTCGACAATTTTCATGAGAAAAGTCATACTATAGCATGACTTTTTTCATGAAAATGTTCGAAATTTTAAACTGAGTTTTTGCCTATGCCTTTTTTCATGAAAATTTCCGACATTCTATACTATGACATTTTTTTACGAATATTTTCGACATGACTTTTTTCATGAAAATTTTCGAAAATATTCGTAAAAAAAAGTCATAGTATAGAATGTCGAAAATTTTCATGAAAACAGGCATAGTATAGTCTGTCGATTCATTTGGTGGAAAAAAAACTCAGTTTAAATTTTCGTAAATTTTCATGAAAAGTCATGCTATAGTATGACTTTTTTGAAAATTGACGAAATTTTAAACTGAGTTTTTTTTCCACCAGATGAATCGACAGACTATACTATGCCTTTTTTCATTAAAATTTTCGACATTCTATACTATGACTTTTTTTTACGAATATTTTCGACATGACTTTTTCCATGAAAATTTTCGAAAATATTCGTAAAAAAATGTCATAGTATAGAATGTCGAAAATTTTAATGAAAAAAGGCATAGTATAGTCTGTCGATTCATTTGGTGGAAAAAAAACTCAGTTTAAATTTTCGTCAATTTTCATGAAAAGTCATACTATAGTATGACTTTTTTCATGAAAATTTTCGAAATTTTAAACTGAGTTTTTTTTCTTTCATGAAAATGTTCGACATTCTATACTATGACATTTTTTTACGAATATTTTCGACAATTTTCATGAAAAAAGTCATACTATAGTATGACTTATTTCATGAAAATTTTCGAAATTTTAAACTGAGTTTTTTTTCCACCAAATTAATCGACAGACTATACTATGCCTTTTTTCATGAACATTTTCGACATTCTATACTATGACATTTTTTTACGAATATTTTCGAAATTTTAAACTGAGTTTTTTTCCACCACATTAATCGACAGACTATACTATGCCTTTTTTCATGAACATTTTCGAAATACTATACTATGACATTTTTTTACGAATATTTTCGACAATTTTCAACAATTTTCATGAAAAAAGTCATACTATAGTATGACTTTTTTCATGAAGATTTTCGAAATTTTAAACTGAGTTTTTTTTCCACCAAATTAATCGACAGACTATACTATGCCTTTTTTCATGAAAAGTTTCGACATTCTATACTATGACATTTTTTTACGAATATTTTCGACAATTTTCATGAAAAAAGTCATACTGTAGTATGACTTTTTTCATGAAAATTTTCGAAATTTTAAACTGAGTTTTTTTTCCACCAAATTAATCGACAGACTATACTATGCCTTTTTTCATGAAAATTTTCGACATTCTATACTATGACATTTTTCTACGAATATTTTCGACAATTTTCATGAGAAAAGTCATACTATAGCATGACTTTTTTCATGAAAATGTTCGAAATTTTAAACTGAGTTTTTGCCTATGCCTTTTTTCATGAAAATTTCCGACATTCTATACTATGACATTTTTTTACGAATATTTTCGACAATTTTCATGAAAAAAGTCATACTATAGTATGACTTTTTTCATGAAAATGTTCGAAATTTTAAACTGAGTTTTTTTTCCACCAAATGAATCGACAGACTATACTATGCCTTTTTTCATTAAAATATTCGACATTCTATACTATGACATTTTTTTACGAATATTTTCGACATGACTTTTTTCATGAAAATTTTCGAAAATATTCGTAAAAAAAAGTCATAGTATAGAATGTCGAAAATTTTCATGAAAACAGGCATAGTATAGTCTGTCGATTCATTTGGTGGAAAAAAAACTCAGTTTAAATTTTCGTCAATTTTCATGAAAAGTCATGCTATAGTATGACTTTTTTGAAAATTGACGAAATTTTAAACTGAGTTTTTTTTCTTTCATGAAAATGTTCGACATTCTATACTATGACAATATTTTCGACAATTTTCATGAAAAAAGTCATACTATAGTATGACTTTTTTCATGAAAATTTTCGAAATTTTAAAATGAGTTTTTTTCCAGCAAATTAATCGACAGACTATAATATGCCTTTTTTCATGAACATTGTCGACATTCTATACTATGACATTTTTTTACGAATATTTTCGACAATTTTCATGAAAAAAGTCATACTATAGTATGACTTATTTCATGAAAATTTTCGAAATTTTAAACTGAGTTTTTTTTCCACCAAATTAATCGACAGACTATACTATGCCTTTTTTCATGAACATTTTCGACATTCTATACTATGACATTTTTTTACGAATATTTTCGACAATTTTCAACAATTTTCATGAAAAAAGTCATACTATATTATGACTTTTTTCATGAAGATTTTCGAAATTTTAAACTGAGTTTTTTTTCCACCAAATTAATCGACAGACTATACTATGCCTTTTTTCATGAAAATTTTCGACATTCTATACTATGACATTTTTCTACGAATATTTTCGACAATTTTCATGAGAAAAGTCATACTATAGCATGACTTTTTTCATGAAAATGTTCGAAATTTTAAACTGAGTTTTTGCCTATGCCTTTTTTCATGAAAATATTCGACATTCTATACTATGACATTTTTTTACGAATATTTTCGACATGACTTTTTTCATGAAAATTTTCAAAAATATTCGTAAAAAAAAGTCATAGTATAGAATGTCGAAAATTTTCATGAAAACAGGCATAGTATAGTCTGTCGATTCATTTGGTGGAAAAAAAACTCAGTTTAAATTTTCGTCAATTTTCATGAAAAGTCATACTATAGTATGACTTTTTTCATGAAAATTTTCGAAATTTTAAACTGAGTTTTTTTTCTTTCATGAAAATGTTCGACATTCTATACTATGACATTTTTTTACGAGTATTTTTGACAATTTTCATGAAAAAGGTCATACTACAGTATGACTTTTTTCATGAAAATTTTCGAAATTTTAAAATGAGTTTTTTTCCACCAAATTAATCGACAGACTATACTATGCCTTTTTTCATGAAAATTTTCGACATTCTATACTATGACATTTTTTTACGAATATTTTCGACAATTTTCATGAAAAAAGTCATACTATAGCATGTCTTTTCATGAAAATTGACGAAATTTTAAACTGAGTTTTTTTTCCACCAAATTAATCGACAGACTATACTATGCCTTTTTTCATGAACATTTTCGACATTCTATACTATGACATTTTTTTACGAATATTTTCGACAATTTTCATGAAAAAAGTCATACTGTAGTATGACTTTTTTCATGAAAATTTTCGGCATTTTAAACTGAGTTTTTTTTCCACCAAATGAATCGACAGACTATACTATGCCTTTTTTCATTAAAATATTCGACATTCTATACTATGACATTTTTTTACGAATATTTTCGACATGACTTTTTTCATGAAAATTTTCAAAAATATTCGTAAAAAAAAGTCATAGTATAGAATGTCGAAAATTTTCATGAAAACAGGCATAGTATAGTCTGTCGATTCATTTGGTGGAAAAAAAACTCAGTTTAAATTTTCGTCAATTTTCATGAAAAGTCATGCTATAGTATGACTTTTTTGAAAATTGACGAAATTTTAAACTGAGTTTTTTTTCTTTCATGAAAATGTTCGACATTCTATACTATGACATTTTTTTACGAATATTTTCGACAATTTTCATGAAAAAAGTCATACTATAGTATGACTTTTTTCATGAAAATTTTCGAAATTTTAAAATGAGTTTTTTTCCAGCAAATTAATCGACAGACTATAATATGCCTTTTTTCATGAACATTGTCGACATTCTATACTATGACATTTTTTTACGAATATTTTTGACAATTTTCATGAAAAAAGTCATACTATAGTATGACTTATTTCATGAAAATTTTCGAAATTTTAAACTGAGTTTTTTTTCCACCAAATTAATCGACAGACTATACTATGCCTTTTTTCATGAACATTTTCGACATTCTATACTATGACATTTTTTTACGAATATTTTCGACAATTTTCAACAATTTTCATGAAAAAAGTCATACTATATTATGACTTTTTTCATGAAGATTTTCGAAATTTTAAACTGAGTTTTTTTTCCACCAAATTAATCGACAGACTATACTATGACTTTTTTCATGAAAATTTTCGAAAATATTCGTAAAAAAATGTCATAGTATAGAATGTCGAAAATTTTCATGAAAAAAGGCATAGTATAGTATGACTTCTTTCATAGAAATTGTCGAAAATATTCGTAAAAAAATGTCATAGTATAGTATGTCGAAAATGTTCATGAAAAAAGGCATAGTATAGTCTGTCGATTAATTTGGTGGAAAAAAACTCAGTTTAAAATTTCGAAAATTTTCATGAAATAAGTCATACTATAGTATGACTTTTTTCATGAAAATTGTCGAAAATATTCGTAAAAAAATTTCATAGTATAGAATGTTGAAAAGTTTCATGAAAACAGGCATAGTATAGTCTGTCGATTCATTTGGTGGAAAAAAAACTCAGTTTAAATTTTCGTCAATTTTCATGAAAAAAGTCATACTATAGTATGACTTTTTTGAAAATTGACGAAAATTTAAACTGAGTTTTTTTTCCACCAGATGAATCGACAGACTATAATATGCCTTTTTTCATGAACATTGTCGACATTCTATACTATGACATTTTTTTACGAATATTTTCGACAATTTTCATGAAAAAAGTCATACTATAGTATGACTTTTTTCATGAAAATTTTCGAAATTTTAAACTGAGTTTTTTTTCCACCAAATTAATCGACAGACTATACTATGCCTTTTTTCATGAAAATTTTCGACATTCTATACTATGACATTTTTCTACGAATATTTTCGACAATTTTCATGAGAAAAGTCATACTATAGCATGACTTTTTTCATGAAAATGTTCGAAATTTTAAACTGAGTTTTTGCCTATGCCTTTTTTCATGAAAATTTCCGACATTCTATACTATGACATTTTTTTACGAATATTTTCGACATGACTTTTTTCATGAAAATTTTCGAAAATATTCGTAAAAAAAAGTCATAGTATAGAATGTCGAAAATTTTCATGAAAACAGGCATAGTATAGTCTGTCGATTCATTTGGTGGAAAAAAAACTCAGTTTAAATTTTCGTCAATTTTCATGAAAAGTCATGCTATAGTATGACTTTTTTGAAAATTGACGAAATTTTAAACTGAGTTTTTTTTCCACCAGATGAATCGACAGACTATACTATGCCTTTTTTCATTAAAATTTTCGACATTCTATACTATGACATTTTTTTACGAATATTTTCGACATGACTTTTTCCATGAAAATTTTCGAAAATATTCGTAAAAAAATGTCATAGTATAGAATGTCGAAAATTTTAATGAAAAAAGGCATAGTATAGTCTGTCGATTCATTTGGTGGAAAAAAAACTCAGTTTAAATTTTCGTCAATTTTCATGAAAAGTCATACTATAGTATGACTTTTTTCATGAAAATTTTCGAAATTTTAAACTGAGTTTTTTTTCTTTCATGAAAATGTTCGACATTCTATACTATGACATTTTTTTACGAATATTTTCGACAATTTTCATGAAAAAAGTCATACTATAGTATGACTTATTTCATGAAAATTTTCGAAATTTTAAACTGAGTTTTTTTTCCACCAAATTAATCGACAGACTATACTATGCCTTTTTTCATGAACATTTTCGACATTCTATACTATGACATTTTTTTACGAATATTTTCGAAATTTTAAACTGAGTTTTTTTCCACCACATTAATCGACAGACTATACTATGCCTTTTTTCATGAACATTTTCGAAATACTATACTATGACATTTTTTTACGAATATTTTCGACAATTTTCAACAATTTTCATGAAAAAAGTCATACTATAGTATGACTTTTTTCATGAAGATTTTCGAAATTTTAAACTGAGTTTTTTTTCCACCAAATTAATCGACAGACTATACTATGCCTTTTTTCATGAAAATTTTCGACATTCTATACTATGACATTTTTTTACGAATATTTTCGACAATTTTCATGAAAAAAGTCATACTGTAGTATGACTTTTTTCATGAAAATTTTCGAAATTTTAAACTGAGTTTTTTTTCCACCAAATTAATCGACAGACTATACTATGCCTTTTTTCATGAAAATTTTCGACATTCTATACTATGACATTTTTTTATGAATATTTTCGACAATTTTCATGAGAAAAGTCATACTATAGTATGACTTTTTTCATGAAAATGTTCGAAATTTTAAACTGAGTTTTTGCCTATGCCTTTTTTCATGAAAATTTCCGACATTCTATACTATGACATTTTTTTACGAATATTTTCGACAATTTTCATGAAAAAAGTCATACTATAGTATGACTTTTTTCATGAAAATTTTCGAAATTTTAAACTGAGTTTTTTTTCCACCAAATTAATCGACAGACTATACTATGCCTTTTTTCATTAAAATATTCGACATTCTATACTATGACATTTTTTTACGAATATTTTCGACATGACTTTTTTCATGAAAATTTTCGAAAATATTCGTAAAAAAAAGTCATAGTATAGAATGTCGAAAATTTTCATGAAAACAGGCATAGTATAGTCTGTCGATTCATTTGGTGGAAAAAAAACTCAGTTTAAATTTTCGTCAATTTTCATGAAAAGTCATGCTATAGTATGACTTTTTTGAAAATTGACGAAATTTTAAACTGAGTTTTTTTTCTTTCATGAAAATGTTCGACATTCTATACTATGACAATATTTTCGACAATTTTCATGAAAAAAGTCATACTATAGTATGACTTTTTTCATGAAAATTTTCGAAATTTTAAAATGAGTTTTTTTCCACCAAATTAATCGACAGACTATAATATGCCTTTTTTCATGAAAATTTTCGACATTCTATACTATGACATTTTTTTACGAATATTTTCGACAATTTTCATGAAAAAAGTCATACTATAGTATGACTTATTTCATGAAAATTTTCGAAATTTTAAACTGAGTTTTTTTTCCACCAAATTAATCGACAGACTATACTATGCCTTTTTTCATGAACATTTTCGACATTCTATACTATGACATTTTTTTACGAATATTTTCGACAATTTTCATCAATTTTCATGAAAAAAGTCATACTATATTATGACTTTTTTCATGAAGATTTTCGAAATTTTAAACTGAGTTTTTTTTCCACCAAATTAATCGACAGACTATACTATGCCTTTTTTCATGAAAATTTTCGACATTCTATACTATGACATTTTTCTACGAATATTTTCGACAATTTTCATGAGAAAAGTCATACTATAGCATGACTTTTTTCATGAAAATGTTCGAAATTTTAAACTGAGTTTTTGCCTATGCCTTTTTTCATGAAAATTTCCGACATTCTATACTATGACATTTTTTTACGAATATTTTCGAAATGACTTTTTTCATGAAAATTTTCGAAAATATTCGTAAAAAAAAGTCATAGTATAGAATGTCGAAAATTTTCATGAAAACAGGCATAGTATAGTCTGTCGATTCATTTGGTGGAAAAAAAACTCAGTTTAAATTTTCGTCAATTTTCATGAAAAGTCATGCTATAGTATGAATTTTTTGAAAATTGTCGAAATTTTAAACTGAGTTTTTTTTCCACCAGATGAATCGACAGACTATACTATGCCTTTTTTCATTAAAATTTTCGACATTCTATACTATGACTTTTTTTTCCGAATATTTTCGACATGACTTTTTTCATGAAAATTTTCGAAAATATTCGTAAAAAAAAGTCATAGTATAGAATGTCGAAAATGTTCATGAAAACAGGCATAGTATAGTCTGTCGATTCATTTGGTGGAAAAAAAACTCAGTTTAAATTTTCGACAATTTTCATGAAAAAAGTCATACTATAGTATGACTTATTTCATGAAAATTTTCGAAATTTTAAACAGTTTTTTTCCACCAAATTAATCGACAGACTATACTATGCCTTTTTTCATGAAAATTTTCGACATACTATACTATGACATTTTTTTACGAATATTTTCGACAATTTCTATGAAAGAAGTCATACTATACTATGCCTTTTTTCATGAAAATTTTCGACATTCTATACTATGACTTTTTTTTACGAATATTTTCGACATGACTTTTTTCATGAACATTTTCGAAAATATTCGTAAAAAAATGTCATAGTATAGAATGTCGAAAATTTTAATGCAAAAAGGCATAGTATAGTCTATTGATTCATTTGGTGGAAAGAAAACTCAGTTTAAAATTTCGTCAATTTTCAAAAAAGTCATACTATAGCATGACTTTTCATGAAAATTGACGAAAATTTAAACTCAGTTTTTTTTCCACCAAATGAATCGACAGACTATACTATGCCTGTTTTCATGAAAATTTTCGATATTCTATACTATGACATTTTTTTACGAATATTTTCGAAAATTTTCATGAAGTCATGTCGAAAATATTCGTATTGCAAAAACTATGCCTGTTTTCATGAAACTTTTCAACATTCTATACTATGAAATTTTTTTACGAATATTTTCGACAATTTTCATGAAAAAAGTCATACTATAGTATGACTTATTTCATGAAAATTTTCGAAATTTTAAACTGAGTTTTTTTCCACCAAATTAATCGACAGACTATACTATGCCTTTTTTCATGAACATTTTCGACATACTATACTATGACTTTTTTTTACGAATATTTTCGACATGACTTTTTTCATGAAAATTTTCGAAAATATTCGTAAAAAAATGTCATAGTATAGAATGTTGAAAACGTTCATGAAAAAAGGCATAGTATAGTCTGTCGATTCATTTGGTGGAAAAAAAACTGAGTTAAATTTTCGTCAATTTTCATGAAAAGGCATGCTATAGTATGACTTTTTTGAAAATTGACGAAATTTTAAACTGAGTTTTTTTTCCACCAAATGAATCGACAGACTATACTATGCCTTTTTTCATGAAAATTTTCGACATTCTATACTATGACATTTTTTTACGAATATTTTCGAAAATTTTCATGAAAAAAGTCATGTCGAAAATATTCGTAAAAAAAAGTCATAGTATAGAATGTCGAAAATTTTCATGAAAAAAGGCATAGTATAGTATGACTTCTTTCATAGAAATTGTCGAAAATATTCGTAAAAAAATGTCATAGTATAGTATGTCGAAAATGTTCATGAAAAAAGGCATAGTATAGTCTGTCGATTAATTTGGTGGAAAAAAACTCAGTTTAAAATTTCGAAAATTTTCATGAAATAAGTCATACTATAGTATGACTTTTTTCATGAAAATTGTCGAAAATATTCTTAAAAAAATTTTATAGTATAGAATGTTGAAAAGTTTCATGAAAACAGGCATAGTATAGTCTGTCGATTCATTTGGTGGAAAAAAAACTCAGTTTAAATTTTCGTCAATTTTCATGAAAAGTCATGCTATAGTATGACTTTTTTGAAAATTGACAAAAATTTAAACTGAGTTTTTTTTCCACCAGATGAATCGACAGACTATACTATGACTTTTTGCATTAAAATTTTCGACATTCTATACTATGACTTTTTTTTACGAATATTTTCGACATGACTTTTTCCATGAAAATTTTCGAAAATATTCGTAAAAAAATGTCATAGTATAGAATGTCGAAAATTTTCATGAAAACAGGCATAGTATAGTCTGTCGATTCATTTGGTGGAAAAAAAACTCAGTTTAAAATTTCGTCAATTTTCAAAAAAGTCATACTATAGCATGACTTCATGAAAATTGACGAAAATTTAAACTGAGTTTTTTTCCACCAAATTAATCGACAGACTATACTATGCCTTTTTTCATGAAAATTTTCGACATACTATACTATGACATTTTTTTACGAATATTTTCGACAATTTCTATGAAAGAAGTCATACTATACTATGCCTTTTTTCATGAAAATTTTCGACATTCTATACTATGACTTTTTTTTACGAATATTTTCGACATGACTTTTTTCATGAAAATTTTCGAAAATATTCGTAAAAAAATGTCATAGTATAGAATGTCGAAAATTTTCATGAAAAAAGGCATAGTATAGTATGACTTCTTTCATAGAAATTGTCGAAAATATTCGTAAAAAAATGTCATAATATAGTATGTCGAAAATGTTCATGAAAAAAGGCATAGTATAGTCTGTCGATTCATTTGGTGGAAAAAAAACTCAGTTTAAAATTTCGTCAATTTTAAAAAAAGTCATACTATAGCATGACTTTTCATGAAAATTGACGAAAATTTAAACTCATTTTTTTTTCCACCAAATGAATCGACAGACTATACTATGCCTGTTTTCATGAAAATTTTCGACATTCTATACTATGACATTTTTTTACGAATATTTTCGAAAATTTTCATGAAAAAAGTCATGTCGAAAATATTCGTAATGCAAAAACTATGCCTGTTTTCATGAAACTTTTCAACATTCTATACTATGAAATTTTTTTACGAATATTTTCGACAATTTTCATGAAAAAAGTCATACTATAGTATGACTTATTTCATGAAAATTTTCGAAATTTTAAACTGAGTTTTTTTCCACCAAATTAATCGACAGACTATACTATGCCTTTTTTCATGAACATTTTCGACATACTATACTATGACTTTTTTTTACGAATATTTTCGACAATTTCTATGAAAGAAGTCATACTATAGTATGACTTATTTCATGAAAATTTTCGAAATTTTAAACTGAGTTTTTTTCCACCAAATTAATCGACAGACTATACTATGCCTTTTTTCATGAACATTTTCGACATTCTATACTATGACATTTTTCTACGAATATTTTCGACAATTTTCATGAGAAAAGTCATACTATAGCATGACTTTTTTCATGAAAATGTTCGAAATTTTAAACTGAGTTTTTGCCTATGCCTTTTTTCATGAAAATTTCCGACATTCTATACTATGACATTTTTTTACGAATATTTTCGACATGACTTTTTTCATGAAAATTTTCGAAAATATTCGTAAAAAAAAGTCATAGTATAGAATGTCGAAAATTTTCATGAAAACAGGCATAGTATAGTCTGTCGATTCATTTGGTGGAAAAAAAACTCAGTTTAAATTTTCGTCAATTTTCATGAAAAGTCATGCTATAGTATGACTTTTTTGAAAATTGACGAAATTTTAAACTGAGTTTTTTTTCCACCAGATGAATCGACAGACTATACTATGCCTTTTTTCATTAAAATTTTCGACATTCTATACTATGACTTTTTTTTACGAATATTTTCGACATGACTTTTTTCATGAAAATTTTCGAAAATATTCGTAAAAAAATGTCATAGTATAGAATGTTGAAAATGTTCATGAAAAAAGGCATAGTATAGTCTGTCGATTCATTTGGTGGAAAAAAAACTCAGTTTAAATTTTCGTCAATTTTCATGAAAAGGCATGCTATAGTATGACTTTTTTGAAAATTGACGAAATTTTAAACTGAGTTTTTTTTCCACCAAATTAATCGACAGACTATACTATGCCTTTTTTCATGAAAATTTTCGACATTCTATACTATGACATTTTTTTACAAATATTTTCGACATGACTTTTTTCATGAAAATATTCGTAAAAAAATATAGTATAGAATGTCGAACATTTTCATGAAAACAGGCATAGTATAGTCTGTCGATTCATTTGGTGGAAAAAAAACTCAGTTTAAATTTTCGTCAATTTTCATGAAAAGTCATGCTATAGTATGACTTTTTTGAAAATTGACGAAATTTTAAACTGAGTTTTTTTTCCACCAAATGAATCGACAGACTATACTATGCCTTTTTTCATTAAAATTCTCGACATTCTATACTATGACATTTTTTTACGAATATTTTCGACATGACTTTTTTCATGAAAATTTTCGAAAATATTCGTAAAAAAATTTCATAGTATAGAATGTTGAAAAGTTTCATGAAAACAGGCATAGTATAGTCTGTCGATTCATTTGGTGGAAAAAAAACTCAGTTTAAATTTTCGTCAATTTTCATGAAAAGTCATGCTATAGTATGACTTTTTTGAAAATTGACGAAATTTTAAACTGAGTTTTTTTTCCACCAGATGAATCGACAGACTATACTATGCCTTTTTTCATTAAAATTTTCGACATTCTATACTATGACATTTTTTTACGAATATTTTCGACAATTTCTATCAAAGAAGTCATACTATACTATGCCTTTTTTCATGAAAATTTTCGAAAATATTCGTAAAAAAATGTCATAGTATAGAATGTCGAAAATTTTCATGAAAAATGGCATAGTATAGTCTGTCGATTCATTTGGTGGAAAAAAAACTCAGTTTAAAATTTCGTCAATTTTCAAAAAAGTCATACTATAGCATGACTTTTCATGAAAATTGACGAAAATTTAAACTCAGTTTTTTTTCCACCAAATGAATCGACAGACTATACTATGCCTGTTTTCATGAAAATTTTCGACATTCTATACTATGACATTTTTTTACGAATATTTTCGAAAATTTTCATGAAAAAAGTCATGTCGAAAATATTCGTAATGCAAAAACTATGCCTGTTTTCATGAAACTTTTCAACATTCTATACTATGAAATTTTTTTACGAATATTTTCGACAATTTTCATGAAAAAAGTCATACTATAGTATGACTTATTTCATGAAAATTTTCGAAATTTTAAACTGAGTTTTTTTCCACCAAATTAATCGACAGACTATACTATGCCTTTTTTCATGAACATTTTCGACATACTATACTATGACTTTTTTTTACGAATATTTTCGACAATTTCTATGAAAGAAGTCATACTATACTATGCCTTTTTTCATTCAAATTTTCGACATTCTATACTAAGACTTTTTTTTACGAATATTTTCGACGACTTTTTTCATGAAAATTTTTGAAAATATTCGTAAAAAAATGTCATAGTATAGAATGTCGAAAATGTTCATGAAAAAAGGCATAGTATAGTCTGTCGATTCATTTGGTGGAAAAAAAACTCAGTTTAAATTTTCGTCAATTTTCATGAAAAGTCATGCTATAGTATGACTTTTTGGAAAATTGACGAAATTTTAAACTGAGTTTTTTTTCCACCAGATGAATCGACAGACTATACTATGCCTTTTTTCATTAAAATTTTCGACATTCTATACTATGACTTTTTTTTACGAATATTTTCGACATGACTTTTTTCATGAAAATTTTCGAAAATATTCGTAAAAAAATGTCATAGTATAGAATGTTGAAAATGTTCATGAAAAAAGGCATCGTATAGTCTGTCGATTCATTTGGTGGAAAAAAAACTCAGTTTAAATTTTCGTCAATTTTCATGAAAAGGCATGCTATAGTATGACTTTTTTGAAAATTGACGAAATTTTAAACTGAGTTTTTTTTCCACCAAAATAATCATCAGACTATACTATGCCTTTTTTCATGAAAATTTTCGACATTCTATACTATGACATTTTTTTACAAATATTTTCGACAGGACTTTTTTCATGAAAATATTCGTAAAAAAATGTCATAGTATAGAATGTCGAACATTTTCATGAAAACAGGCATAGTATAGTCTGTCGATTCATTTGGTGGAAAAAAAACTGAGTTTAAATTTTCGTCAATTTTCATGAAAAGTCATGCTATAGTATGACTTTTTTGAAAATTGACGAAATTTTAAACTGAGTTTTTTTTCTTTCATGAAAATGTTCGACATTCTATACTATTACATTTTTTTACGAATATTTTCGACAATTTTCATGAAAAAAGTCATATAGTATGACTTTTTTCATGAAAATTTTCGAAATTTTAAAATGAGTTTTTTTCCAGCAAATTAATCGACAGACTATAATATGCCTTTTTTCATGAACATTGTCGACATTCTATACTATGACATTTTTTTACGAATATTTTCGACAATTTTCAACAATTTTCATGAAAAAAGTCATACTATATTATGACTTTTTTCATGAAGATTTTCGAAATTTTAAACTGAGTTTTTTTTCCACCAAATTAATCGACAGACTATACTATGCCTTTTTTCATGAAAATTTTCGACATTCTATACTATGACATTTTTTTACGAATATTTTCGACAATTTCTATGAAAGAAGTCATACTATACTATGCCTTTTTTCATGAAAATTTTCGACATTCTATACTATGACTTTTTTTTACGAATATTTTCGACATGACTTTTTTCATGAAAATTTTCGAAAATATTCGTAAAAAAATGTCATAGTATAGAATGTCGAAAATTTTCATGAAAAAAGGCATAGTATAGTCTGTCGATTCATTTGGTGGAAAAAAAACTCAGTTTAAAATTTCGTCAATTTTCAAAAAAGTCATACTATAGCATGACTTTTCATGAAAATTGACGAAAATTTAAACTGAGTTTTTTTTCCACCAAATGAATCGACAGACTATACTATGCCTGTTTTCATGAAAATTTTCGACATTCTATACTATGACATTTTTTTACGAATATTTTCGAAAATTTTCATGAAAAAAGTCATGTCGAAAATATTCGTAATGCAAAAACTATGCCTGTTTTCATGAAACTTTTCAACATTCTATACTATGAAATTTTTTTACGAATATTTTCGTCAATTTTCATGAAAAGTCATGCTATAGTATGACTTTTTTGAAAATTGACGAAATTTTAAACTGAGTTTTTTTTTCACCAAATTAATCGACAGACTATACTATGCCTTTTTTCATTAAAATTTTCGACATTCTATACTATGACATTTTTTTACGAATATTTTCGACAATTTTCGACAATTTTCATGAAAAAAGTCATACTATAGTATGACTTTTTTCATGAAAATGTTCGAAATTTTAAACTGAGTATTTGCCTATGCCTTTTTTCATGAAAATTGTCGAAAATATTCGTAAAAAAAAGTCATAGTATAGAATGTCGAAAATGTTCATGAAAACAGGCATAGTATAGTCTGTCGATTCATTTGGTGGAAAAAAAACTCAGTTTAAATTTTCGTCAATTTTCATGAAAAGTCATGCTATAGTATGACTTTTTGGAAAATTGACGAAATTTTAAACTGAGTTTTTTTTCCACCAAATGAATCGACAGACTATACTATGCCTTTTTTCATGAAAATTTTCGACATTCTATACTATGACTTTTTTTTACGAATATTTTCGACATGACTTTTTTCATGAAAATTTTCGAAAATATTCGTAAAAAAATGTCATAGTATAGAATGTTGAAAATGTTCATGAAAAAAGGCATAGTATAGTCTGTCGATTCATTTGGTGGAAAAAAAACTCAGTTTAAATTTTCGTCAATTTTCATGAAAAGGCATGCTATAGTATGACTTTTTTGAAAATTGACGAAATTTTAAACTGAGTTTTTTTTCCACCAAAATAATCGACAGACTATACTATGCCTTTTTTCATGAAAATTTTCGACATTCTATACTATGACATTTTTTTACAAATATTTTCGACATGACTTTTTTCATGAAAATATTCGTAAAAAAATGTCATAGTATAGAATGTCGAACATTTTCATGAAAAAAGGCATAGTATAGTCTGTCGATTCATTTGGTGGAAAAAAAACTGAGTTTAAATTTTCGTCAATTTTCATGAAAAGGCATGCTATAGTATGACTTTTTTGAAAATTGACGAAATTTTAAACTGAGTTTTTTTTCCACCAAATTAATCGACAGACTATACTATGCCTTTTTTCATGAAAATTTTCGACATTCTATACTATGCCTTTTTTCATGAAAATTTTCGACATTCTATACTATGACTTTTTTTTACGAATATTTTCGACATGACTTTTTTCATGAAAATTTTCGAAAATATTCGTAAAAAAATGTCATAGTATAGAATGTCGAAAATTTTCATGAAAAAAGGCATAGTATAGTCTGTCGATTCATTTGGTGGAAAAAAAACTGAGTTTAAAATTTCGTCAATTTTCAAAAAAGTCATACTATAGCATGACTTTTCATGAAAATTGACGAAAATTTAAACTCAGTTTTTTTTCCACCAAATGAATCGACAGACTATACTATGCCTGTTTTCATGAAAATTTTCGACATTCTATACTATGACATTTTTTTACGAATATTTTCGAAAATTTTCATGAAAAAAGTCATGTCGAAAATATTCGTAATGCAAAAACTATGCCTGTTTTCATGAAACTTTTCAACATTCTATACTATGAAATTTTTTTACGAATATTTTCGTCAATTTTCATGAAAAGTCATGCTATAGTATGACTTTTTTGAAAATTGACGAAATTTTAAACTGAGTTTTTTTTTCACCAAATTAATCAACAGACTATACTATGCCTTTTTTCATGAAAATTTTCGACATTCTATACTATGACATTTTTTTACGAATATTTTCGACAATTTTCGACAATTTTCATGAAAAAAGTCATACTATAGTATGACTTTTTTCATGAAAATGTTCGAAATTTTAAACTGAGTATTTGCCTATGCCTTTTTTCATGAAAATTGTCGAAAATATTCGTAAAAAAAAGTCATAGTATAGAATGTCGAAAATGTTCATGAAAACAGGCATAGTATAGTCTGTCGATTCATTTGGTGGAAAAAAAACTCAGTTTAAATTTTCGTCAATTTTCATGAAAAGTCATGCTATAGTATGACTTTTTGGAAAATTGACGAAATTTTAAACTGAGTTTTTTTTCCACCAGATGAATCGACAGACTATACTATGCCTTTTTTCATTAAAATTTTCGACATTCTATACTATGACTTTTTTTTACGAATATTTTCGACATGACTTTTTTCATGAAAATTTTCGAAAATATTCGTAAAAAAATGTCATAGTATAGAATGTCGAACATTTTCATGAAAACAGGCATAGTATAGTCTGTCGATTCATTTGGTGGAAAAAAAACTCAGTTTAAATTTTCGTCAATTTTCATGAAAAGTCATGCTATAGTATGACTTTTTTGAAAATTGACGAAATTTTAAACTGAGTTTTTTTTCTTTCATGAAAATGTTCGACATTCTATACTATTACATTTTTTTACGAATATTTTCGACAATTTTCATGAAAAAAGTCATACTATAGTATGACTTTTTTCATGAAAATTTTCGAAATTTTAAAATGAGTTTTTTTCCAGCAAATTAATCGACAGACTATAATATGCCTTTTTTCATGAACATTGTCGACATTCTATACTATGACATTTTTTTACGAATATTTTTGACAATTTTCATGAAAAAAGTCATACTATAGTATGACTTATTTCATGAAAATTTTCGAAATTTTAAACTGAGTTTTTTTTCCACCAAATTAATCGACAGACTATACTATGCCTTTTTTCATGAACATTTTCGACATTCTATACTATGACATTTTTTTACGAATATTTTCGACAATTTTCAACAATTTTCATGAAAAAAGTCATACTATATTATGACTTTTTTCATGAAGATTTTCGAAATTTTAAACTGAGTTTTTTTTCCACCAAATTAATCGACAGACTATACTATGCCTTTTTTCATGAAAATTTTCGACATTCTATACTATGACATTTTTTTACGAATATTTTCGACAATTTTCATGAAAAAAGTCATACTGTAGTATGACTTCTTTCATAGAAATTGTCGAAAATATTCGTAAAAAAATGTCATAGTATAGTATGTCGAAAATGTTCATGAAAAAAGGCATAGTATAGTCTGTCGATTAATTTGGTGGAAAAAAAACTCAGTTTAAATTTTCGTCAATTTTCATGAAAAAAGTCATACTATAGTATGACTTTTTTCATGAAAATTGTCGAAAATATTCGTAAAAAAATTTCATAGTATAGAATGTCGAAAAGTTTCATGAAAACAGGCATAGTATAGTCTGTCGATTCATTTGGTGGAAAAAAAACTCAGTTTAAATTTTCGTCAATTTTCATGAAAAGTCATGCTATAGTATGACTTTTTTGAAAATTGACGAAAATTTAAACTGAGTTTTTTTTCCACCAGATGAATCGACAGACTATACTATGCCTTTTTTCATGAACATTGTCGACATTCTATACTATGACATTTTTTTACGAATATTTTCGACAATTTTCATGAAAAAAGTCATACTATAGTATGACTTTTTTCATGAAAATTTTCGAAATTTTAAACTGAGTTTTTTTTCCACCAAATTAATCGACAGACTATACTATGCCTTTTTTCATGAAAATTTTCGACATTCTATACTATGACATTTTTCTACGAATATTTTCGACAATTTTCATGAGAAAAGTCATACTATAGCATGACTTTTTTCATGAAAATGTTCGAAATTTTAAACTGAGTTTTTGCCTATGCCTTTTTTCATGAAAATTTCCGACATTCTATACTATGACATTTTTTTACGAATATTTTCGACATGACTTTTTTCATGAAAATTTTCGAAAATATTCGTAAAAAAAAGTCATAGTATAGAATGTCGAAAATTTTCATGAAAACAGGCATAGTATAGTCTGTCGATTCATTTGGTGGAAAAAAAACTCAGTTTAAATTTTCGTCAATTTTCATGAAAAGTCATGCTATAGTATGACTTTTTTGAAAATTGACGAAATTTTAAACTGAGTTTTTTTTTCACCAAATTAATCAACAGACTATACTATGCCTTTTTTCATGAAAATTTTCGACATTCTATACTATGACATTTTTTTACGAATATTTTCGACAATTTTCGACAATTTTCATGAAAAAAGTCATACTATAGTATAACTTTTTTCATGAAAATGTTCGAAATTTTAAACTGAGTATTTGCCTATGCCTTTTTTCATGAAAATTGTCGAAAATATTCGTAAAAAAAAGTCATAGTATAGAATGTCGAAAATGTTCATGAAAACAGGCATAGTATAGTCTGTCGATTCATTTGGTGGAAAAAAAACTCAGTTTAAATTTTCGTCAATTTTCATGAAAAGTCATGCTATAGTATGACTTTTTGGAAAATTGACGAAATTTTAAACTGAGTTTTTTTTCCACCAGATGAATCGACAGACTATACTATGCCTTTTTTCATTAAAATTTTCGACATTCTATACTATGACTTTTTTTTACGAATATTTTCGACATGACTTTTTTCATGAAAATTTTCGAAAATATTCGTAAAAAAATGTCATAGTATAGAATGTTGAAAATGTTCATGAAAAAAGGCATAGTATAGTCTGTCGATTCATTTGGTGGAAAAAAAACTCAGTTTAAATTTTCGTCAATTTTCATGAAAAGGCATGCTATAGTATGACTTTTTTGAAAATTGACGAAATTTTCAACTGAGTTTTTTTTCCACCAAATTAATCGACAGACTATACTATGCCTTTTTTCATGAACATTTTCGACATTCTATACTATGACATTTTTTTACGAATATTTTCGACATGACTTTTTTCATGAAAATATTCGTAAAAAAATGTCATAGTATAGAATGTCGAACATTTTCATGAAAACAGGCATAGTATAGTCTGTCGATTCATTTGGTGGAAAAAAAACTCAGTTTAAATTTTCGTCAATTTTCATGAAAAGTCATGCTATAGTATGACTTTTTTGAAAATTGACGAAATTTTAAACTGAGTTTTTTTTCCACCAGATGAATCGACAGACTATACTATGCCTTTTTTCATTAACATTTTCGACATTCTATACTATGACATTTTTTTACGAATATTTTCGACATGACTTTTTTCATGAAAATTTTCGAAAATATTCGTAAAAAAATGTCATAGTATAGAATGTTGAAAATGTTCATGAAAACAGGCATAGTATATTCTGTCGATTAATTTGGTGGAAAAAAAACTCAGTTTAAATTTTCGTCAATTTTCATGAAAAGTCATACTATAGTATGACTTTTTTGAAAATTGACGAAATTTTAAACTGAGTTTTTTTTCCACCAAATTAATCGACAGACTATACTATGCCTTTTTTCATGAAAATTTTCGACATTCTATACTATGACATTTTTTTACAAATATTTTCGACATGACTTTTTTCATGAAAATATTCGTAAAAAAATGTCATAGTATAGAATGTCGAACATTTTCATGAAAACAGGCATAGTATAGTCTGTCGATTCATTTGGTGGAAAAAAAACTCAGTTTAAATTTTCGTCAATTTTCATGAAAAGTCATGCTATAGTATGACTTTTTTGAAAATTGACGAAATTTTAAACTGAGTTTTTTTTCTTTCATGAAAATTTTCGACATTCTATACTATTACATTTTTTTACGAATATTTTCGAAAATTTTCATGAAAAAAGTCATACTATAGTATGACTTTTTTCATGAAAATTTTCGAAATTTTAAAATGAGTTTTTTTCCAGCAAATTAATCGACAGACTATAATATGCCTTTTTTCATGAACATTGTCGACATTCTATACTATGACATTTTTTTACGAATATTTTTGACAATTTTCAACAATTTTCATGAAAAAAGTCATACTATATTATGACTTTTTTCATGAAGATTTTCGAAATTTTAAACTGAGTTTTTTTTCCACCAAATTAATCGACAGACTATACTATGCCTTTTTTCATGAAAATTTTCGACATTCTATACTATGACATTTTTTTACGAATATTTTCGACAATTTTCATGAAAAAAGTCATACTGTAGTATGACTTCTTTCATAGAAATTGTCGAAAATATTCGTAAAAAAATGTCATAGTATAGTATGTCGAAAATGTTCATGAAAAAAGGCATAGTATAGTCTGTCGATTAATTTGGTGGAAAAAAACTCAGTTTAAAATTTCGAAAATTTTCATGAAATAAGTCATACTATAGTATGACTTTTTTCATGAAAATTGTCGAAAATATTCGTAAAAAAATTTCATAGTATAGAATGTCGAAAAGTTTCATGAAAACAGGCATAGTATAGTCTGTCGATTCATTTGGTGGAAAAAAAACTCAGTTTAAATTTTCGTCAATTTTCATGAAAAGTCATGCTATAGTATGACTTTTTTGAAAATTGACGAAAATTTAAACTGAGTTTTTTTTCCACCAGATGAATCGACAGACTATACTATGCCTTTTTTCATGAACATTGTCGACATTCTATACTATGACATTTTTTTACGAATATTTTCGACAATTTTCATGAAAAAAGTCATACTATAGTATGACTTTTTTCATGAAAATTTTCGAAATTTTAAACTGAGTTTTTTTTCCACCAAATTAATCGACAGACTATACTATGCCTTTTTTCATGAAAATTTTCGACATTCTATACTATGACATTTTTCTACGAATATTTTCGACAATTTTCATGAGAAAAGTCATACTATAGCATGACTTTTTTCATGAAAATGTTCGAAATTTTAAACTGAGTTTTTGCCTATGCCTTTTTTCATGAAAATTTCCGACATTCTATACTATGACATTTTTTTACGAATATTTTCGACATGACTTTTTTCATGAAAATTTTCGAAAATATTCGTAAAAAAAAGTCATAGTATAGAATGTCGAAAATTTTCATGAATAAAGGCATAGTATAGTCTGTCGATTAATTTGGTGGAAAAAAAACTCAGTTTAAAATTTCGTCAATTTTCATGAAAAGTCATGCTATAGTATGACTTTTTTGAAAATTGACGAAATTTTAAACTGAGTTTTTTTTCCACCAGATGAATCGACAGACTATACTATGCCTTTTTTCATTAAAATTTTCGACATTCTATACTATGACTTTTTTTTACGAATATTTTCGACAATTTCTATGAAAGAAGTCATACTATACTATGCCTTTTTTCATGAAAATTTTCGACATTCTATACTATGACTTTTTTTTACGAATATTTTCGACATGACTTTTTTCATGAAAATTTTCGAAAATATTCGTAAAAAAATTTTATAGTATAGAATGTCGAAAATGTTCATGAAAAAAGGCATAGTATAGTCTGTCGATTCATTTGTTGGAAAAAAAACTCAGTTTAAATTTTCGTCAATTTTCATGAAAAGTCATGCTATAGTATGACTTTTTTGAAAATTGACGAAATTTTAAACTGAGTTTTTTTTTCACCAAATTAATCGACAGACTATACTATGCCTTTTTTCATGAAAATTTTCGACATTCTATACTGACATTTTTTTACGAATATTTTGGACATGACTTTTTTCATGAAAATTTTCGAAAATATTCGTAAAAAAATGTCATAGTATAGAATGTCGAAAATTTTCATGAAAAAAGGCATAGTATAGTCTGTCGATTCATCTGATGGAAAAAAAACTCAGTTTAAAATTTCGTCAATTTTCAAAAAAGTCATACTATAGCATGACTTTTCATGAAAATTGACGAAAATTTAAACTCAGTTTTTTTTCCACCAAATTAATCGACAGACTATACTATGCCTGTTTTCATGAAAATTTTCGACATTCTATACTATGACATTTTTTTACGAATATTTTCGAAAATTTTCATGAAAAAAGTCATGTCGAAAATATTCGTAATGCAAAAACTATGCCTGTTTTCATGAAACTTTTCAACATTCTATACTATGAAATTTTTTTACGAATATTTTCGACAATTTTCATGAAAAAAGTCATACTATAGTATGACTTATTTCATGAAAATTTTCGAAATTTTAAACTGAGTTTTTTTCCACCAAATTAATCGACAGACTATACTATGCCTTTTTTCATGAACATTTTCGACATACTATACTATGACTTTTTTTTACGAATATTTTCGACAATTTCTATGAAAGAAGTCATACTATACTATGCCTTTTTTCATTAAAATTTTCGACATTCTATACTATGACTTTTTTTTACGAATATTTTCGACATGACTTTTTTCATGAAAATCTTTGAAAATATTCGTAAAAAAATGTCATAGTATAGAATGTCGAAAATGTTCATGAAAAAAGGCATAGTATAGTCTGTCGATTCATTTGGTGGAAAAAAAACTCAGTTTAAAATTTCGTCAATTTTCAAAAAAGTCATACTATAGCATGACTTCATGAAAATTGACGAAAATTTAAACTGAGTTTTTTTTCCACCAAATGAATCGACAGACTATACTATGCCTGTTTTCATGAAAATTTTCGACATTCTATACTATGACATTTTTTTACGAATATTTTCGAAAATTTTCATGAAAAAAGTCATGTCGAAAATATTCGTAATGCAAAAACTATGCCTGTTTTCATGAAACTTTTCAACATTCTATACTATGAAATTTTTTTACGAATATTTTCGACAATTTTCATGAAAAAAGTCATACTATAGTATGACTTATTTCATGAAAATTTTCGAAATTTTAAACTGAGTTTTTTTCCACCAAATTAATCGACAGACTATACTATGCCTTTTTTCATGAACATTTTCGACATACTATACTATGACATTTTTTTACGAATATTTTCGACAATTTCTATGAAAGAAGTCATACTATAGTATGACTTATTTCATGAAAATTTTCGAAATTTTAAACTGAGTTTTTTTCCACCAAATTAATCGACAGACTATACTATGCCTTTTTTCATGAACATTTTCGACATTCTATACTATGACTTTTTTTTACGAATATTTTCGACATGACTTTTTTCTTGAAAATTTTTGAAAATATTCGTAAAAAAATGTCATAGTATAGAATGTCGAAAATGTTCATGAAAAAAGGCATAGTATAGTCTGTCGATTCATTTGCTGGAAAAAAAACTCAGTTTAAATTTTCGTCAATTTTCATGAAAAGTCATGCTATAGTATGACTTTTTTGAAAATTGACGAAATTTTAAACTGAGTTTTTTTTTAACCAAATTAATCGACAGACTATACTATGCCTTTTTTCATGAAAATTTTCGACATTCTATACTATGACATACTATACTATGCCTTTTTTCATGAAAATTTTCGACATTCTATACTATGACTTTTTTTTACGAATATTTTCGACATGACTTTTTTCATGAAAATTTTCGAAAATATTCGTAAAAAAATGTCATAGTATAGAATGTCGAAAATGTTCATGAAAAAAGGCATAGTATAGTCTGTCGATTCATTTGTTGGAAAAAAAACTCAGTTTAAATTTTCGTCAATTTTCATGAAAAGTCATGCTATAGTATGACTTTTTTGAAAATTGACGAAATTTTAAACTGAGTTTTTTGTTCACCAAATTAATCGACAGACTATACTATGACTTTTTTCATGAAAATTTTCGACATTCTATACTGACATTTTTTTACGAATATTTTGGACATGACTTTTTTCATGAAAATTTTCGAAAATATTCGTAAAAAAATGTCATAGTATAGAATGTCGAAAAGTTTCATGAAAACAGGCATAGTATAGTCTGTCGATTCATTTGGTGGAAAAAAAACTCAGTTTAAATTTTCGTCAATTTTCATGAAAAGTCATGCTATAGTATGACTTTTTTGAAAATTGACGAAATTTTAAACTGAGTTTTTTTTCCACCAAATGAATCGACAGACTATACTATGCGTTTTTTCATGAAAATTTTCGACATTCTATACTATGACATTTTTTTAAGAATATTTTCGACAATTTCTATGAAAGAAGTCATACTATAGTATGACTTTTTTCATGAAAATGGTCGAAATTTTAAACTGAGTTTTTTTTCCACCAAATTAATCAACAGACTATACTATGCCTTTTTTCATGAAAATTTTCGACATTCTATACTGACTTTTTTTTACGAATATTTTCGACATGACTTTTTTCATGAAAATGTTCGAAATTTTAAACTGAGTTTTTTTTCTTTCATGAAAATGTTCGACATTCTATACTATGACATTTTTTTACGAATATTTTCGACAATTTTCATGAAAAAGGTCATACTATAGTATGACTTTTTTGTCATGAAAATTTCGAAATTTTAAACTGAGTTTTTTTTCCACCAAATTAATCGACAGACTATACTATGCGTTTTTTCATGAAAATTTTCGAGATTCTATACTATGACATTTTTTTAAGAATATTTTCGACAATTTCTATGAAAGAAGTCATACTATAGTATGACTTTTTTCATGAAAATGGTCGAAATTTTAAACTGAGTTTTTTTTCCACCAAATTAATCAACAGACTATACTATGCCTTTTTTCATGAAAATTTTCGACATTCTATACTGACTTTTTTTTACGAATATTTTCGACATGACTTTTTTCATGAAAATTTTCGAAATTTTAAACTGAGTTTTTTTTCTTTCATGAAAATGTTCGACATTCTATACTATGACATTTTTTTACGAATATTTTCGACAATTTTCATGAAAAAGGTCATACTATAGTATGACTTTTTTCATGAAAATTTTCGAAATTTTAAACTGAGTTTTTTTTCCACCAAATTAATCGACAGACTATACTATGCCTTTTTTCATGAAAATTTTCGACATTCCATTTTTTTACGAATATTTTCGACAATTTTCATGAAAAAAGTATTACTATAGTATGACTTTTTTCATGAAACTTTTCGAAATTTTAAACTGAGTTTTTTTTCCACCAAATTAATCAACAGACTATAATATGCCTTTTTTCATGAAAATTTTCGACATTCTATACTATGACATTTTTTTACGAATATTTTCGACAATTTCTAAGAAAAAAGTCATACTATAGTATGACTTTTTTCATGAAAATGTTCGAAATTTTAAACAGTTTTTTTTCCACCAAATTAATCAACAGACTATACTATGCCTTTTTTCATGAACATTTTCGACATTCAATACTATGACATTTTTTTACGAATATCTTTGACAATTTTCATGAAAAAAGTCATACTATAGTATGACTTTTTTCATGAAAATTTTCGAAATTTTAAACTGAGTTTTTTTTCCACCAAATTAATCGACAGACTATACTATGCCTTTTTTCATGAACATTTTCGACATTCAATACTATGACATTTTTTTACGAATATCTTCGACAATTTTCATGAAAAAGGTTATACTATAGTATGACTTTTTTCATGAAAATTTTCGAAATTTTAAACAGTTTTTTTTCCACCAAATTAATCGACAGACTATACTATGCCTTTTTTCATGAAAATTTTCGACATTCTATACTATGACATTTTTTTACGAATATCTTCGACAATTTTCATGAAAAAAGTCATACTATAGTATGACTTTTTTCATGAAAATTTTCGAAATTTTAAACTGAGTTTTTTTTCTTTCATGAAAATGTTCGACATTCTATACTATGACATTTTTTTACGAATATTTTCGACAATTTTCATGAAAAAGGTCATACTATAGTATGACTTTTTTGTCATGAAAATGTTCGAAATTTTAAACTGATTTTTTTTCCACCAAATTAATCAAGACTATACTATGACTTTTTTCATGAAAATTTTCGACATTCTATACTATGACATTTTTTTACGAATATCTTCGACAATTTTCATGAAAAAAGTCATACTATAGTATGACTTTTTTCATGAAAATTTTCGAAATTTTAAACTGAGTTTTTTTTCTTTCATGAAAATTTTCGACATTCTATACTATGACATTTTTTTACGAATATCTTCGACAATTTTCATGAAAAAAGTCATACTATAGTATGACTTTTTTCATGAAAATTTTCGAAATTTTAAAATGTTTTTTTACTTTCATGAAAATGTTCGACATTCTATACTATGACATTTTTTTACGAATATTTTCGACAATTTTCATGAAAAAGGTCATACTATAGTATGACTTTTTTCATGAAAATTTTCGAAATTTTAAACTGAGTTTTTTTTCTTTCATGAAAATGTTCGACATTCTATACTATGACATTTTTTTACGAATATTTTCGACAATTTTCATGAAAAAGGTCATACTATAGTATGACTTTTTTGTCATGAAAATGTTCGAAATTTTAAACTGAGTTTTTTTTCCACCAAATTAATCAAGACTATACTATGCCTTTTTCATGAAAATTTTCGACATTCTATACTATGACATTTTTTTACGAATATCTTCGACAATTTTCATGAAAAAAGTCATACTATAGTATGACTTTTTTCATGAAAATTTTCGAAATTTTAAAATGTTTTTTTTCTTTCATGAAAATGTTCGACATTCTATACTATGACATTTTTTTACGAATATTTTCGACAATTTTCATGAAAAAGGTCATACTATAGTATGACTTTTTTGTCATGAAAATGTTCGAAATTTTAAACTGAGTTTTTTTTCCACCAAATTAATCAAGACTATACTATGCCTTTTTTCATGAAAATTTTCGACATTCTATACTATGACATTTTTTTACGAATATCTTCGACAATTTTCATGAAAAAAGTCATACTATAGTATGACTTTTTTCATGAAAATTTTCGAAATTTTAAACTGAGTTTTTTTTCTTTCATGAAAATTTTCGACATTCTATACTATGACATTTTTTTACGAATATCTTCGACAATTTTCATGAAAAAAGTCATTCTATAGTATGACTTTTTTCATGAAAATTTTCGAAATTTTAAACTGAGTTTTTTTCTTTCATGAAAATTTTCGACATTCTATACTATGACATTTTTTTACGAATATCTTCGACAATTTTCATGAAAAAAGTCATACTATAGTATGACTTTTTTCATGAAAATTTTCGAAATTTTAAAATGTTTTTTTTCTTTCATGAAAATGTTCGACATTCTATACTATGACATTTTTTTACGAATATTTTCGACAATTTTCATGAAAAAGGTCATACTATAGTATGACTTTTTTCATGAAAATTTTCGAAATTTTAAACTGAGTTTTTTTTCTTTCATGAAAATGTTCGACATTCTATACTATGACATTTTTTTACGAATATTTTCGACAATTTTCATGAAAAAGGTCATACTATAGTATGACTTTTTTCATGAAAATTTTCGAAATTTTAAACTGAGTTTTTTTTCTTTCATGAAAATTTTCGACATTCTATACTATGACATTTTTTTACGAATATCTTCGACAATTTTCATGAAAAAAGTCATACTATAGTATGACTTTTTTCATGAAAATTTTCAAAATTTTAAAATGTTTTTTTTCTTTCATGAAAATGTTCGACATTCTATACTATGACATTTTTTTACGAATATTTTCGACAATTTTCATGAAAAAAGTCATACTATAGTATGACTTTTTTCATGAAAATGTTTCGAAATTTTAAACTGAGTTTTTTTTCCACCAAATTAATCGACAGACTATACTATGCCTTTTTTCATGAAAATGTTCGACATTCTATACTATGACATTTTTCTACGAATATTTTCGACAATTTTCATGAAAAAAGTCATACTATAGTATGACTTTTTTCATGAAAATGTTTCGAAATTTTAAACTGAGTTTTTTTTCCACCAAATTAATCGACAGACTATACTATGCCTTTTTTCATGAACATTTTCAACATTCTATACTATGACTTTTTTTATGAACATTTTCAACATTCTATACTATGACTTTTTTTTAAAATTTTTTTCAATATATTATACTATGAGTTTTTTAAAATTTTTCGACATACTATACTAAGACTTTTTTTTTTTTTCGACATACTACACTATGACTTTTTTTCAACATACTATGCCATACTATGATATACCTTAATATGACAGTAATAGCACAACTCTCACCTCGGCCACAGACTGTTTTCCCCCCTGCCCTCTGGGAGGCTCTACAGGACTCTGTTCCACGACGAGCAGGCTCAGCAACAGCTTTCTCCAAACAGCTGACACCTTGAAGAACTCCGCACCTTGGTGACAGCAATCATACACACTGTTAAAACTGTTCATACTACTCATATTGTATGTAGGTAGTGTATCCTTTACTGTATATTCCACGCAGTATTTTTTATTTTGTATATACACTATACATAGTGCATTTCGATGTCTCAGTACCTGTACTACTATGACTTTTTTATTTTTTCAACATACTATACTGCCTTTTTTTCAACATGCTATGTTATGACTTTTTTATTTTTCCGACATACTATACTATGACTTTTTTTCGACATACTATGCTGACCTTTTTTGCTCTTTTTTCGACATACTATACTATGAGTTTTTTTTGCCATACTAAACTATGACTTTTTTTCCGACGTACTCTACTATGAATTTTTTTTCAACATACTATACCATGACTTTTTTTTCAACATACTATACTATGAAATTTTTTTCGACATACTGTGACATTTTATTTATTTTTTCGACATACTATACTATGACTTTTTTTCAACATACTACACTATCACTTTATTTTTTCGACATACTACGCTAAGACTTTTTTCATTTTTCCGACATACTATACTATGACTTTTTTTCGACATTCTATACAATGACTTTTTTTCGACATACTGTACTATGACTTTTTTCGACATATTATATTATGACTTTTTTCGACGTACACTGTGACTTTTTTTCATTTTTTTGACATACTATACTATGATTTTTTTTTGACATACTACACTATGACTTTTATTTTTTCGACATAGTACGCTGTGACTTTTTTCATTTTTCTGACATACTATATTATGATTTTTTAGTCGACCTACTATACTATGACTTTTTATAATTTTTTTTTGACATACTATGCTTTGACTTCTTTTGGTCCATACTATACTATGACTTTTCTTTCGTCAAAGTACAATGACTTTATTTTGACATACTATACTATGAAATTTTTTTAAAATGAGTAAAACAAAAGCCATAGTAGATTATGTCGAAAAAAAAATATATATATAGTATCTCGAAAAAAGTCATAGTATGTAGAGAAAAAGTCATAGTATAGTATGTCGAAAAAAAGACATAGTACAGTACTTCGAAATAAAAGTCATAGTATAGTATATTGGAAAAATGTCATAGTATCGTATGTCGAAAAATGTCATAGTTTAGTATTTCGGAAAAAAAAACTCATGGTAACGTATGTAAAAAAAAAAGTATGTATGTAAAAGTAATAGTATGTCGAAAAAAGAGTCATAAAAAAATGTATAGTATACTGTAGTTGTGGGAAAAAAGGTCATAGCAAAGTACATCGAAAAAAGAGTCCTAAAAAAATCATTGAATAGTATGTCAAAAGAAAGTCATAGCATAGTATGTCGAAAAAAATGTCCTAGTATATATAGTATGTTGAAGAAAAAGTCATAGTATAGTATGTTGAAAATTTTTTAGAGTATAGTATGTAGAAAAGGAGTAAAAAAAGTCATAGTAGTATGTCGAAAAAATTGTCATAGCATAGTATGTCGAAAGAAATGTCATACTGTAGTATGTCCAAAAAAATGTCGTAGTATAGTATGTCGAAAAAAATGTAATAATATAGTATGTCGAAAAAAAAGTCATAGTACAATATGTCGAAAAAAAACCTGAGTATAGTATGTCGAAAAAAGTAAAAAATAAAGTCATAGTATAGTATGTCGAAAAAAAAGTCATAGTATAGTATGTCGAAAAAATAAAAACAATTATAGTATCGTATGTCGAAAAAATGTCATAGTATAGTATGTCGGAAAAAAAGTCATCGTATAGTATGTAGTAAAAAAAAACAGAGTATAATATGTCGTAAAAAAGTCATCTATTCGATTACTTTTTTTCGTAGAAAGTATAGTTTGTCGAAAAACGTCACAGTATAGTATGTCAAAAAAAGAGAAAAAAAAGTCATACTATAGTATGTCGAAAAAAATCTGTATAGTATGTCGACATTTTTTTTAAAAGTCATAATATGTCGAAAAAATTAAATAAAGTCATAGTATAGTATGTCGAAAAAATTAAAAAAAGTCATTATATAGTAAAAAAAATTTCAGTATAGTATGTCGGAAAAAAGTCAGTATATCGAAAAAGAGTCAAAGTATAGTATGTCAAAAAAACTCCTAGTATAGTATGCCGATATACTTTAAGTATAGTATAAGTATAAATATTATTTTTTTTATGCCATTTTTAGACATACTATACTATGGGTTTTTTGATGACATTTTTCTACATACTATACTATGACTTTTTTCATTAAATTTTTCTACATATTATATTATGACTTTTCATGACAGTTTTCGACATACTATACTTTGGAATTTTTGGACATACTTTAAAATGACTTTCTTCATCACAGTTTTGAACATATTATACAATGACTTTTTTTCATGAAATTTTTGGACATACTATACTGACTTTTTTCATGAAATGTTTCAACATAGTATACTCTGACTTTTTTGGGGGGGATTTTTCGAAATAAAATACTATGACTTTTTCTCAACATACTATACTATGACTTTTTTTCACAAAAATTTTCGACATAGTATACTATGATTTTTTTCATGAACATTTTTGACATACTATAAAATGACTTACCTGTACAAGGTGTACCCCTTTGCCCAAAGTCAGCTGGGATCAGCTCCAGCCCCCGCGACCTTGAATAAGATAAGTGGTTAGAGATAATGGATAGATGGGATATAGTATGACTTTTTCATTACATTTTTTCACATAATATGACTTTTTTCATGGAATTTTTTGATGTACTATACTATGACTTTCATGAAATTTTGACATACTATGACGTGTTTTTATGACACTTTTCGAAATACTATACTATGACTATTTTCATGAAAGTTCTTACATACTGTACTATATTATGGCTTTCCAAGACAGTTTTTTGACATACTATGACTTTTTCCATGACATTTTGCGACATACTATAGGCCTACTATGACTTTTTTTTTTTTTTTTTTACATACTATAGTATGACTTTTTTATGACATTTTTAGACATACTATTCTATGACTTTTTTCATGACATTTTTCAACATACTATACTATGACTTTGTATGAATTTTTTGGACATACAGTATTTTACTATGAATTTATTATAAATGAATTGACATAATATACCATGACTTTTTTAATATACTATAACTTTTTTGGACATACTGTATTGTTTCTGTGACTATTATGAATTATTTTGATATAATATATTATGGCTTTTTTGATATACTATACTATGACTTTTTGGACATACTATACTATGACTTTTTTTGACATAGTATACTATGGCTTTTTATCTCTTTTTTCAACTTACTTACTTTTCCATTATTTTCTATTACATTTTTATAGCATAATATAGTATGACTGTTTAAAGACATTTACATCAGATACTATATTATGCCATTTTTTCTGACATACTATATTATCTTTTTATGGCAATA
Organism: Sebastolobus alascanus; assembly: GCA_916701645.2. Classification (NCBI taxonomy): domain Eukaryota; kingdom Metazoa; phylum Chordata; class Actinopteri; order Perciformes; family Sebastidae; genus Sebastolobus; species Sebastolobus alascanus. The sequence goes on from CAKAOJ020000121.1 coordinate 1,381,044, forward strand.
TATTACATTTTTCATTATTATGAAACTTCATATACCATGACTTTTTATGACATACTATATTACTTTTTATGGCATACCATGCTTACAGTATATCGGCTATTGGCGATTGGCCGAATACATCGCCAGTTGTTCTTTTTCGGCAACTTTTTCGGCTTTGTCATTTTATTTTGCTAATCTAATCGACTTTAAAAAAAAATGTTTAAAACTGAAACAATAATCAAAGTATCAAAAGAATAATTACCTTTACTGGTGTTTCTTTGTTCTGTGAGTTTGTCCAGCATCGCTTTCGTCTCCGAGGCGGCTGAGCTGCTTCTGATGAGCTCCCCTGTGGTTCTCCAGCTGCTCCTCCAGTATTTTCTTGAGGACAGAGACACAAAACACATGACAGACACTCATTCAAATATAAAAATCATGTCATTTGACTGTTGCAGTTTCCAGCTGTATACAGACTTTAGCGTTTGGGGCACCCCGGTAGCTCACCTGGTAAAGCGGGCTCCCATGTACCGAAGGCTGAGTTCTTGCTGCAGCGGCCCGGGGTTCGAATCCGACCCGTGGCCCTTTGCTGCATGTCATCCCCCCTCTCTCTCTCCCTTTCATGACTGTCATTATCTCTGTCAAATAAAGGCAAAAAAAGTAAGAAAAAATAATAATAATAAAAAAAAAAAAAAGACTAGCGTTTTTCAGGTCCTTCTCTCCTCACCGTGATGTCCTCGTCTCCATCCAGTCTGATGCTCCTACCCCAACGCATTGTGTCTTTTCTCTAAGAACCAACAAAGAAGACAAATGAGCTCCTTAAATGGTCTGTAATTTCAGCTTCAGGTATTCAGTAAGTTCTGGACGTCAGAAACAATATTATTCTCAGGAAGTGTAAATCCCACTAAATGATGTCTTAATGTCAATGTGTATTACAGACCATATCCTATAATTTCATGAATTTCCAGGATGTTCATAACGAAGCTAAAGAGGCCACTGTATTTAAAATATGTTGTATGCTTTCAATCTTCAACATTAAACACCATGCAGCTGGTAATGAGAAAAATTATCCTACCTTAGAGCTTCAGCACAGAGAAGATATTGTCTCAGTTGGTCTGTATTCCCAGATGTCATCCATTGAGGCCGCATATCTATAAGTGAGTGACAAATAAAAGCACCTATCTTAACATGCAACACAACTGACAGTTAAAGTAAAAGTCATACAATAATGCACTTTTATAGAATTTAAAGCTATATTTATAGTTAGCATTCACACAAGTGTATTACAGACTATTGGAAACTAAATCTTGTTCAACATACTCTGGTACGGTAGGCGGTGGTATGCACCTAAAGTTGGCATTGCAATCTGCCAAAAAACGCAAAGAAAACGACGACACTGGAAAGTGGAGAATTGCATAATGTTCATGAATAAAAGGACACAGGATTTGGACAAACCTGAAGACTTTTCCATAGTTCCCACAGACCGTGTAAACCCCAGTCCACCTGCAACCGTCTATAAAATGAAAGAAAATAGTCATCAGAATTTTGAGTTGCATTAATTTCAAGTTGAACAATGTTGCACACATTCAAACCGACCTTGGCGTATGAAATAAAAGTGGATACTTGCCCTGAAATTAATATAATTTCCATTTATTTTTTCATTAAAGGGACTCTATGTAAGAATCAGAAATTGCTTGTTAACAGCGACACCTGTGGCTGCAATGTCAACGAAAGTCAGCGTCCTGTTGCTCGCGCTCGCGCTTGTGCTCACTCTACATAGACATGAACGAGCACCGGTCTAAACAGTGAGGCGACACACGTCAGCTAACACACAATATCACTCTATATTTCACCTGCTTGGCAGTAATGTTAGCTGACCAAACGAAGGTCTCTCCATGAATCAATGCTGATCCTAGTGTTGGCTTTTCCTGCTTCAGCCGATCCCGACCACGGGGGGGGGGGGGGGGACACCGACAACCGGTCGGGAAGACAACGTAACTGGCTGCGGAGCCCCGTCACTTCACAAGACACGGGAAACCTCTGTTGGTCTGGAGGAGCTGCAGCATTTATTTCTGCACAAACGTCCACTGTACATTCACTAGATATTCTCAGAGCTAAACTAACTCTTCTGCAGTGTGTAGTGTGCGCGCGTGCACGTGGAGTTGAAGCGAGCCGAGCGGGTGAGAACGAGCGCGGTGTGCAAGCAGGTAGAAGCAGGCAGCAGGAGCAGAGGCTGCGCGCTCTCGTACCCACACGCGAACGCGCATGGGACACCGACCCGGTATGATTTATGCGCGTAATAAGTTACATATAGTCCCTTTAAGTTTTAATACAATTAAGCTTGTATGAAAGTGTATGTTTAGGAAACACTAAATGACCTATTTCTGTGGCATTGAGATCTGCCTACGATTATAGAAAAAATCTAACTAAGTCAGACTTTGTGGCCAATTGTATCACATTAAAAAAATAAATTTTTAAAAAAAAAGATATGCTGACAAGAGGAAAGACATGTAACCTGTGGTCCCCCCCCCAGAATTACGCCCTTATTTATGCTGAAAATATTTTATTATTAAATCAACTCATCATAACTTCACCTTGTCATAAAGTTTCTTAGCAAGTGGGCCGAGCTGAATTGGAATGTTCAATGGCTGAACTCCATTGATTCTCAATGCATACAGGGCCTTACTTACTACAGACTGTTGCTACGGCAACATTTCTCCGTCAGCGTTGACAGGCAAGATGCCGAAATGCAAAAGCAATCAAGCTTATCTGTTTTTTCCTGAAGATGTGATCTCAAATTTGTTTGGGAAAATAATCAAGTAGCCTAAATGTAATTCTTCACAGCATCATCAACAACAACATAATGACAGCAAACCTAACAGTAGATTTTATATGCACAGAAATCTGTGTTGAATTTCAGCACATTTGTCACTGTAAGTTTTGTGGCAACTTTTTTGGCAACAGTGATTAGTGACAGTAGTCAAGAAGTTGCCCAGAGTGGTTCGGTTAATCAGGCAAAGGCTGCTGCCAGGATTAATTTGAATATCTCTTAAGACAGTGAGTCATTTTGTTGATTAGTGCGGTGAGTTTGCCTGTCTGCAACAAAACGCATAATATTAACACAGTGAATACACATACAGTCAAACTGGAGATGCTATTTCCACTCTTTTGGACAAACTAATTCAACGTAGCTACTCTGCCCAGAATTGTGCATCACAGGGAATCGTTACAGACTAATGCAGCACATAAGATGTGTTGATGATTCTACAAAAACTTAATTTAATAAATGGAGCTCAGGAAAATATGAGCCATAAATTCCCATGAGGCCTGGGGTAGGCTACTTCTGGTATTGACTTGCCAAAAAAACTGAAATCAAGGTCACCAAAACACATATGTGTTGCAACTCGTAGGTGACCATATGTAACGGAGGCAAAGTGATGAGGCTAGTGGGCTTCAAGGTTGGACAACACCACCTGGGGTTAAAATCCCCAAGAAAACTAAATAAAGGTTGACATGGGCTCTCCACAAATAGTGGTAACAAGATGATACAGAAAGTTAGATTTTGAAGATTGCCCTAGTTTTAGGGCAATTTATATATATTACAACATGATACAAGCAGAAATAGGCCTTAACAAACAAAGAACAGGATGTTAATGCCAACTTGCCACAGACACTAGAGAAACAAAATGGTAAAATCGGTCGGTAATTAAACACCTCAGAATCCACCAATGTGGCTACATCCACCAGTACATCACCCTATTTGTCTGGTAGGAACACCAGCAGAAAAGGGGGAAAAGGGTAAGAGGGCTGAGGTCAGATCACACAATAAAAAAAAATAAAAAAAACGCAAAAACATTAGCACATCCTAGCAGTTGGCACCAACATTTCTTTAGCCCCATATTAACTGAGGCTATTACGAATCCATGTACAAAATCAAGGCACAGATAGCAGTACAGTGACATACAGGCAAAACAGCAGTGGCTATGACAACCATAAAATGACAAATCAGAAGTACATGTAGTAGCCTTCAAAGCTTACTAAATAACGTACAGTTTAGATTGTTTACCTCAAACAGCAGCCTCTGCCATCAGTGAATGGGTGAATGCTGACATGTAGTGTAAAGCGCTTTGAGTGGTCGGAAGACTAGAAAAGCCCTATACTGTATAAATACAAGTCCATTTACCAAACAATGCAGTATCTGGCAACCCAGATCTGGCTCCACAGTCAATGCCAGCTCAAGCAACCGCAGGATGTTAAAGGCAACTGCAGTACAATTTGAGCAAATGTTATACATCACAGGCAATATATACACACACATAAAACTGAATGACAAGACTACAAGGTAACTTTTACTTCAATGTGATATCAACTACCATTGCTTTCCCTGTAGTGAGCTTCCAGCACAGCTCCCTGTGTATATATATATAAAATGTGTTAAAAAAGGTGTTAAAATCACCTAATGTTATGTGTTATCTAGCATCAAACCAAGCTACTAGTGGTACCTTTCAAGCAGATTACCCAGTCTACAGGGCCTGGGCAACAGGCTGCTTCAAGTGCATGTAGTAACCTGATTAATAAAAAGCCTTTAAAAATGTTCATCACGTTTAAAAACAAGGTCAGCTTTATAACATACCCTCCAGGGGACTAGCCTGCTCCCTTAAGCCACACTGGACACATGCATCAACAATGAGATTCTGAGTGCCTCCTCTATATATCACTTCTTAATGAGACAATACTCTCCAGGTGTGTGTGTGTGTGTCTGCCAGTGAGTGAGCCAAAGGGTGGAGCTTCCACAGAGAGGACGAGCTGAGATGCTGGCATTACCAGGCCTAGAGCCTACCTACCTATCACACACATAACGTTAGATACCAAACACAGACTTCAAGCTGCAGCGTGTAGAAATGGAGCAAATATGATTTTAAAAAGTTATTTTTATAAAACGGACACTATATCCTGACAGTAGTGCAGGAGACAGGTAATCTGAAAAAAAATCACGTACCTCTGTGTCCTCCGGTGCTCCCAATGGCATCTGCACGATTTCACAGACCGGAGGAAAACAACCCGTCTACCTGCCGTCTAGCTGCCGCCGGCTGTCAATCACTCGCGAACTCCGACCAAACGGTCAAACTAGGCAGCCCTGATCAAATATGAATCAATATTCTGTTAAAGTAATGCCTATTCATCGCCCCAATTGTTTCCAGAAACATCTTGTAGTGTACTGTTTAGCTGTAAAATGAGAAAGTTTGTCACGCTGCTACGCTGCATGCAGGTCAGGCAGCCATGATGAGATCAGGTGAGAAAATTCCAAGCTCCGCCCACCAGCCGGAGCACAGCCAATAGGAACGCTCTCTTTGAAATTACCTGTGATTGGGTCCCTTATTCTTCTTCTTCTTCGTCTTCTTCTTCTTCTTCTCCTTCTCCTTCTTCGTCTTCGTCTTCTTCTTCTTCTAGCCACGAGGAGGTGCAGAAGTCCAGTTATCTCTCAGAATACTTGAATTACAATATGCTGAATGGTTATTATGGATTTTTTGCCCAGCGATGCCACTTTCTGCCTACTTCAGGTGTAAATGACAAGACAGATATGTGTTCTCTTTGCTTTATTTTTATTCCAGCAGCACACAAATGCACAGCCCAGCGTTGAACTGTCACTGTGAATTATGTTACTGCAGTATCAACAGTGATGAAAAAGGCCTGCATTTATGATATGTTTATTCCTCTCGAAGGTCAAACTCAGATTTGCAGGTGTTAAGACTTGAGAACAATTGATTGGCCAGAGATACTATATTTAGAAACTTGCATTTGTTTTTCTCACATCAGGTCATGAAAATACAAATGCTGATAAGACGGGCTAACAGTAGTCAGTGTCAGTTTCGTGTCACTGTCACATCAGAGTCATCTGGTGATGACTGAGCGGTGTTGCTGCTGCCCTTTTCTTGTGCCATGTGGTTTGATTAGCTAGCACATGGTGGTATCGTGGCTGACACTGTAAAACTGAACACATTTTCAGCATGAGTAGAAAAAGGTAGAGAAGCTTCATCACAAAAGTGCAAAAGAAGGCATTAAAGAGGAGTTCCTCTCTTTGATGAGTAATTAATAAACTTGTTAATTAACCTTTTTCCCAAGTGGTAACTTACGCAAACTGTTGGCATGTCTTTCAACAATATATCATCATTGTGAGAGAGATGCACTGCTGGCTCTCAGAAGAAGTGTAAAGGCTTTAACTGTAGGTTTGTAACACACAATTAAGCATAATCTGACAGCTAATATGTAGTTAAAATAATACCTTGTGATATATGTGTTAAGAAAGGTTTGGTATTTGTGCTGTTACCCTCTGGCAAGTTACAAAGTTGAAACCAATGATTCTACAAATACATGTTTCATTTTGTGTCTTCAATTTACATATATAAAAGATGCCTGACATTTATTTAAAAAAGAAAATCTCCTATTGATTTGATAAAAAGTAAAAACATTTTTACTTTTGACTCCAGCTTCATTTATTTAAGAAATAGTCTCCTGCTGATTTTATAAAAAAGTAAAAACATTTGTGCTTTTAACCCCAGCTTCCCTACTGCTCTATCCTGTTCACTTAAGTGCATTCACGGCTGGAGTGAAAAGCAGCGGGACTCCAGGAGAAATCCTGCACTCCCCCTCAGCTTGACTTATAAGTTGCATTGCTGATTCATTTCCAGAATCCCTGGTAACTAAGATCTATTTGACATTTAACTTTAATGAGTTAGAGAACATCAGCATAACCAAACTGCTCACAAAGTTACAGCTAAATAAGTTTAATGCATTTATTAATGTCCAATTTAATTACTGAGCGTTTTAGAGCTGTTGCTTTTCATTTTCTTTCATTAGGCCGTTTCTGGGTGTTGTTTTGGTTTTGTTCTGTTGGAAAAACAACATGGAAACCTGAAGTAAATTTGTTAAAAAGGGGAGCAAAACGTTGAGTCTTCATTCCTTTCACGACTGCACTCAGTTTATTAATGCTCCATAAAGAAATGCTATCATTTAAATCTCTTGTTTCAATTTATCTCCTCCAAAAGAGCATATTGCACACAAACATATTGCATGCATTTATTTAGATGTAATCCAAATGAAAGCTTGTTCACTAACACAAAAGCTTTGACCTATTGGATAATGAGCACAATTCAGAGCTAATGATGCCAATTTAGCTGAGGTTTATCACCATCTATTGTTGATGGGTTGCTAATTAAATTTATTACAGGACCTTATATTGGTCTCGGCTGCTCTTTATCAGTCTTTGTGGTAAGCAGTTCAACCCATAAAGCAACAAAATAACTTCACTGCCACACACATTAGCTTCATAACCCATTGAAATATCTTATTTTACACTGAACCAAGCTGTGTTTCATTTTGAAAACAGCAGTGAAATGAATTCAAGTGGGGATGTTGCTCATGTGAATTATCACTTATCACAGTTGATATTTTTTACTTCTTTACTTGGGCTGTCAATCGATTCAAATATTTAATCGCGATTAATCGCATGATTGTCCATAATTAATCATGATTAATCGTAAATTATTCACACATTTTTTATCCGTTCAAAATGTACCTTAAAGGGAGATTTATCAAGTATTTCATACTCTTGGGAACAACATTGGAATGGGTAAATACTGTATGCTTGCGTAATTTAAATGTATGTATATATTTATTATTGGAAATCAATTAACAACACAAAACAAAGACAAGTATTGTCCAGAAACCCTCAAAGGTACTGCATTTAGCATAAAAAATATGCTCAAATCATAACATGGCAAACTCAAGCCAAACAGACACCAACAGCTGTCAGTGTGCTGACTGGACTTCTTGCCCAAAGCATGTGATTATCATAAAGTGGGCATGTCTGTAAAGGGGAGACTCGTGGGTATCCATAGAACCCATTTTTATTCAGATATCTTCAGGTCAGAGGTCAAAGGACCCCTTTGAAAATGGCCATGCCAGTTTTTCCTCACCAAAATTTAGCGTAAGTTTGGAGCGCTATTTAACCTCCTTCGCGACAAGATAGTATGACATCTTCACTCAAGTTGCGTTAATGCGTTAAAGAAATTTGTGGCGTTGAAACGAATTTGCATTAACGTGTTATTATCACGTTAACTTTGACAGCCCTATTTTTTACTAAACCTAACCAAGTAGTGTTGTTTCAATTTATAACCATGTGTTTAAAACTGTTTAAAACCGCGACCGTAATCCAGGAGAAAATACGTTTCCCTAAAAAACGTAGTTGACAATGCAGTTTAGTTGTATGGGAACGTAATTTTGTTGGAGACAGGGTTGCAAGTTGATAATTAGAGCAGCAACAGAGAGCGAGAGAGATAGAATTAGTTTATTAATCCTCTATCTCTTCTGTTCTCTTGTCATGAGGGGCCATCAGCATGAGACGAGCGTGCTTTTTTAGTCAGACAACAATCGTAATCTGCATAACCGTCTTGTGCTGCTGGAGTTTAATCGACGTATTCTCACTTGTTCAAAGCAAACTAGCAACCGCTGCAAGTCAATTTCCTTTCAACATTTCAGTGGCTCTCGCTGCCTTTGAAGACAGACATCCATAATGAATGGCGTCAATTTTCATCCCAATTAGAGTGTTTATCTCGGCTTAGTTCACCTATAGTGTTGCCTTTGCCTCTTGTGGGGGTGATGAATTTTCATGAAGGACAAACACTGTACTTCAGATAAAAACAGCTTATCTAGCGCTGGGATTTAAAGCTGGAATTATTTTTTCTCCCATTTGTTTGTGCTGTGTTAACAGCCAGTGTGGCGCCGGGTCGCAGTAGTGTGGGGGGAGGGTGGAAGACAGTGGGAGGAGTTAGCAGCAGGGAGAGTAAAGACAGAGAACAGGAGAGAGAACAGGGTAATGCATGTTTATATAAGAAGAGGTCCACAGAGCTTTCATCTGGGAAATAGAATAAACGGAGCACATCACATCCTATCAGCTCACAGCCGCTTGATAAGAACTGTCAGATAGGAGCTGACAAAAACATGGCAACTACACAGGTCGCTCAACACATGCATAAATAATACTCTATCGTGTGTTTATGGTTTATTTTAATGTGTAGATACAGATGCAGTGCCTGTGAGATGGTTTTGCATTGTGTGAGCCTCACAACTCCGATGTAAGCCTGGAAATCCAACATTATTATGCGTAAACTGGGACGGTAGGCTGTTTTTGTGGAAAAGGCGGTTTGTTATTTTAGCACTGAAGTGTTTTGTATGCCAGGGAGCCGGTGCGTGGCAGCAGGCCTGTGCGATTAAGCTGTTTCCCTTGACACTACCTACTGCTCAAGTTCAGGGAACCCTCCGCTCTGACATGCAACATTTAAATGAAGTCATTAAAATTTAAACCGTCTCCGTTCCAGGGACAATCACTCCTGACATCCACTTGGCATGCGACAAGTTAATGGAACGTAAACATGGTAGCTGCTTAAGTGATGTGAAACTTGTTTTTCGTTGGCTTTTCACATCAACAGATGAGAAACCTGTTGTTGATGCTTTTTTTTGCCATTAAGTTATAAAAAGAAATGATAACACCGGCTGAATAATGTTCTTTTTAAGATAATGTTTAAAACACCATGTTCCCGTATTTGATGTGTCTCTGGAGAAAAAGCAGGATACTTGTTGCTATATTTCTGGTGCTGCTGGGATAAGCAGGAACATGTTGAGAATTTGTTTTTCTTTATCTTGTCTGTGTTGGACTGGATTGCAGTGTTTATGAATTAGAAGTCTCTGGGTGTCCTTATGGTTAAGACACATACCATGTAACCACAACTCCCCAAATCGATTCCAGCTGGGGATCTTTGTTTGTTACATAGCTTGCACTGCACATTACGAAGTGTTTACTCTATACGTTGAACGAATACTGATGTTCCAAATCGAGTACTCGTGCCCATCCCTAATAAAAGCAAGTGTTGAAGGATTCTAGTCATTTGCCTTTTGATCCAGTTGCTGCCCATTATGTCAGTACGATCATTTGAAACATGTCTAATATTTACAACTGCAATTGGGACCGTTAACATCACGTGTTTTAAGTGGGAGAAATAATTATATAAACATAACTGGCCTAAAACATTAAGCACATAGCAAACTAGTGTGATGCACTGTGAGTGAAAGAGTTGCTATTATTTTCTACTCCACCTCAGATTTTTTGTGCAGAGCTGCAGCTCACCTGAAGTTTACCTCACACTGGAGTTATCTCACCTTTAGCTCCCTGTAGAGTTTACAGCCAGTGTCGCCCTCGTCTCTCCATCCATCATCTCATCCAAATTGTATGTTTTTCTTCAGTTTCGCTCCCTTTCCCGTGTGGCTTGCACTGTAAATTAGCAAGGCAAACTTGTCCACCTGTGTTTGGTAAAGGAGCTCGCAAGTAGTAGACTTAACGCGTCTGTAAGCCCTGTGTGTTGCCTCAATATTTACATCAGATGTTCAGTGGGCCCTTTTCACAGCAGCCATTTTGACATGTCATTTCAGGGTAAACACAGGTGTAATTGATAACATAAATTATGGTCCCGTTCTATTTAGTGTCACAGCCATTCCAGTGAGCCAGCATGCACAATACCAGGGCCCCGGTACACCTAAATGGAGCAGGGCTGTTATTAATTACACCTGTGTTCCCCCTGCAATGACATGTTCAAATGGCTGCTGTGAAAAGGACGTATACTGTCTGTGCTCCTTTCTGGTTGTGATTGGGAAGATTAAAAAATCTGCATGTTGGTATAAAAAGTTATTATCTGTGGTTTGTCCAGTCTTTAAAAGGTTTGGTTCAGGTTTGTTTCCAGCTTTATTCTGATTGATTCGTTTTTTGTTTGTTGAATGATGACACAAACCGAGTGGAAACTAGTGCAGAAGGTGCCACTTTTCAAGTTCTATACATTGGCTTTTATGTCTAATTGTTAAAATATATAGGCTACAGTAGTTTTGTAACATGTGGCAGTCGAACTCATGAAGTGTGACGTTAGAAATTATGAACATAAGTAAACATTTACCAAAGATTTGAAAAGTTGCTAAGCTAACATAATCTTTCAGGTGATTGATAAAGATGTTCTGCTCTGGAGAGCTGCTGAGTCTTTCATAACAAACTCCGTGTGAGATCTCCGGCCATTAGTGAGTTTCCCGGAGGGACGGAGGGCTCTGGGGTGAGAGGGTCTGCCTCTTCTCATTTGATAAAGGAGAGAGCCTGAGGGCCAGAGAGGCAGCATGCTGGAGATCACAGGACACGCTAATTGTTTCTGTCTACCCAGAGACACGCGGCTGATCGCTCTGTTACAGTTGTTCAATTTCACACGTAACTGTGGGGAAATTAACTGTACCAGCTGTGAGTAGAAAGGAATAAAATAGTAGCTACTGTCGTGACAGAAGTAAACACAAGACACATACATTCAACGTACATTAAAAGCTGAGACATGGCTTCCAACTTTAAATTTTATTAGTCGTTTCTGTTATAGTTTAGCAAAGCAAACATCAAAGTATGAAGGCATCATTTCATAGAACTGTAATTAATCTGATCTTTAGTATGGCACCACTGAAAATAATTCATGAATCATACCGACATTTAAAAGAAACCAAAACCATGTTTTAAAATCAACCGAGGGAAAAAAAACAAGAAACCATTAACAACAGGCATTAGCCATTACATGATGTACTTAAAATTACAAATCATCTGCAAGCAATACACAACCAACGATTCGTACTCGGACCACCTCCTTAGGTCTGTGATTGTGATTTTGTAGTTTGATATGAAATAAGGCAGATTCCTTCAATACAATTATAGACAATCTGGTAAGGAGACAAGCGAAAGCGAAGAGGACTGTAATTTCCGATTATGTTGATGAATTTCAAAGCAATTATCTGGCATGCACTGGAAACGGCAAAGAAAAAAGGGGGACAAGAAGAATTATTGATTTGTTAAAAGACACTCATATCCTCTTTAGCGTACGTGGGCCTTGATGAACAGTTTCTTGGTAAAACGACGAGTTTAAGCTGCAGTTACAGCAGCGGCGGAGATCAGATGTGATCAGTGATGATTGCGGATTAAAAGCCGGGGAGTGACACACCGCCTTACAGACTGTGGTCTGAATCAAGGGTATATTGACTGATTTGACTAAACAATGGCTGCAGTAGTGTGTGAGGAGACATGGCAGGCGTCAGAGTGTTGCACTCCAAAGAGGCTCACAAATGCAGGGTGTTGTCAGGTAATGCCACTGTCGAATGTCATCATGACTGTGGCGTTGGATGGTTGATGTTAAGCATCACCCAGCCTGGAGTGTCAACACGTCGGAGCTGTGGCTGTTGTCCTCTGACAGCTTCACCACGCTCTCACAGTGGGCATAGATCAAATAAAGAGACTCGAACCTGGTTTATCTCATCGCACCCTGCTGGCAAAATGAAATGTATGACTCTAACACACAGTGAGGTATGGCTCATCTTTTCTGGTTGATATGTTCAAGTCCTATAGTAAGGGTTTTGCACACACGTACATATACATACAAGCACATACATACTTCAGGGATGAGTAGTTTCTTAACAAAGAGCGAATAGGCTAAATAAAGTTGGGAATGTGAGCATCTTGTGATTAACTGGTTGTCCTGGGCCAGTGTCAGAGCCCATACTGACATGGGCCAGTCTGACACCAGTGTTGGTTGGCCTTCGCACAGTTTTGCTGGCTGTCAGATGAGGTTGATTGTCCTTCACTCAGCTGGTCATTCTTTCTTCTCAACAGTGTCTGGATGGAAAACAAGTTCATAGTCTGAATTTAGATTTGTGTGGCTGAATTTCTGGTTCTCACATTTAGCACACAATACTGTGTCTTTAACATTACTGTTTATTGCTGGATGTATATGTCTCTGACTTCAGCAGAGGAGAAACTGGAACTGAGATTGGAGACTTCTATTAATAATCTCTGCTAGGCTGAAATAATAAATTGCACACCACAAAATGAAAGGGGGGGGGGGGGTGGAAATCAAAATCAAGAGTAGCAATTAAGGAGAACCTTTGACCTGATAGTGGCACCAAAGGTTATGGGGTCACCCAGAATGATTAGGAGACATTCTGTGGGGACCAGGAATGCCTTCACCAAATATCATGGCAATCTAATCAGCTGAGATTTGGTCCAGAGTAATATATCTTGTACTGGTGGATAGACTGTACCCCTGTAGTAAATAACAGTGAACAGAACTTGTAGCATCTATCTATAAAAGCCAATAAAGGGCAAAAAGTTTTGTCAAAATTTGATCTGTGATGTTCCAGAAACTGTGTATGACAGATAGATAATCAGACATTTTGACACTGAGCTGATCCATTTTCTGTGTTCTGATGTGAATCTTTAGTAATGATAAAACAAACCCACCATCTTTGTTCAGAAAACAGGTCAGTCTGTTGTGACGGCCCAGTGTCATGTTCTGATAATGTCCTATGGCTAATTTTAACTGTACGCCATGCGCTACCAAGCTCCCTTATACACCACCCCACCTGATCCACACGCTTACTCGACAACGAGCTTTTTCTTCTCTGCCGCTTTGTCTGGCATTGTTTAAGCTCTCTCCTTTATACACCAACCCGTTTGCCTCTGCCAAGTTATTTCATATGCTGCTATCCTGTCCTATTTATTCAACCCTGACAATCTGTTCACAACAGTTGCTTAATGAATTTTTTCTACCTGGAAACCACGATACCCAAATCTGAATCCCATTACTTGGCTCAACAACTCTATAGAGCCACACACAGAACAAATGCATCACTCTCCACGTATGTCTACATTCAAATTACATGCCGTCTTATTAGCCTAAATCTCAGCGGAGACCTGAGAATAACAACAGTGTGGGATCCTTATCAAATATGATTTATTGGCATGATTATTGCTCCTGCACTCTGTGTTGGCTGCATGTTAAAATAATATGCATTGCACACTTGATTTATTAAATGTCTGATAGTTGAGTTTGCAGGCAATTCATCACACTCAATCTCCAAAGACATGCTGACATGTTCATACCAAAATATCCTGCAATATAGCCCCTATAGAGAGAAGGACGTGGAGACAGACGAGGTGGTGGTGGTGGGGGGGGGGGAAACGGAGACAAGGAGGGTGAAACTGGGAAACACTCAGCTGCACACAGCGCTGAGGATTCTCCGGATGAAGTGAATTTTAATTCAGCAGCTGTGGCCACTAATAAGAATCTGCTTATAAATAGAGATTGTGTGCGAGATAAGAGCGAGCCAGCGAGCGTGAGTGCTCCCCCCCCACGCCCCTTACCTTTGGACTGAATGCTGTCAGTTAGAATGGAGTCAGGTTCTTCTGAGCTCTCGACGGGATCTTTCATCTCCTCTAGATGAGATGAGAGGAGAGAGATGAGGAGAGGCAAAGAGGGGAAAATTTCAGGAGAGGCTTTTACAATCAAGTCAATCTGTTGCCCCTCATCCTGTGCTGAAAAGCATTTATCTAAACAATCTCTCTTGCCAAGCTTGTGAATCAAGGTGAGTGGGTTTATAGTTACTAACAAAAAACTTTTTGACACCCGGATTGAACTGAATGTGTAGTAGTGTTTTTTGTTTTTTTTAAAAAACCTCAACAAGTCTTCTGATGCCGGCTGGAGCTTCTACCGGTAAGTGCATCCAACATATAATCAGAACGCTAATATGCACTGTGATATTTTATGAATGCAGGCAGGGTATGTTGACAGAAATATCCACCCGTGAGTAGCAGAGGCAGGAAAGCAAGAAATGGAGGAAGGGATGTGGAGAGCAGGCAGCAGGGAGGTGTCTGTTAAGTGATGCGTCACAGCGCCCAGGGAGGGGAGCTCACGGGGGAAAACATGATCTCTACTCACCTCCATTGCTGGTGCCAGTGTTGTTGATCTCAGGGACATCTGCAACGTGGAGCACATGTAGATACACACATGTTACTCATCTTCAATGTCAATTCATTCATGTTGATTAAAGGTTTAGTTATTAGTAAAAGTAATCATTTGTGCAAGATTATTCTGCTTTTTTTTAGAATGAAATTATGTTCTGCTCGAAAAGTAGATCATCCCAAAACCAGTCCAGGAATTTAAGAGCAACTTCATTCTCACATTTACATTTCGTCGTGATGTTTACAGTCTTTCATGCCTGGAAATTCAGCGCTTCCTAAAGAGTTATTGTTCAAAAAAGAACAAAACAAATGCGAGAAGGGAGAGAGAGACGCATGCAAAATTAATTACAGACTGCCATCCCTGTAAGGCAGCCTGAGACCCCCCCTCCTCCCCCTCACACATCCTTCTCCCCCTCTATCCTCCCTCTGTAGGCACACAACTCCATCCTCGTCACTCCCCGAGCAAACCCTGCCACTTCCCTCTTTGCAACAACAATCATCCAAACAAAGCACGCCATAAAAATAACCGCTCTCCCCAGGCAGTCCAGCGATGATGTAAACAAATACAACTGCTTAGGCGCGTGATAGAAGAGCGCGTAGAATCCAGAGTGTTCTGTATCACACCAACAAGTCTGCGGTCAAAGTAATTAAATTCCTTATAGAAACGCAGCTTCCTCGGTTGTAATTGCAGGTTTGGATACACGTGTAAGATTGCAGAGGTTCTTAAAGCATGTAGACAGTTGCTACCTTTGCTTCGCTGCCAGCTATGGAGAATATAAATTACACTGCTTCTTCAATTTTCAACTGATTTAATCTGTTGCAACATTTTGGAATGAAATTTCTCCTCTCTGAAACTCCACCGGGACTTAGGGACTGTTGAAAAGCAGGAAGGATGAAGCAACAACAATCTCAACCTTATTATTATTATTATTTTTTTTACTTTTTGATCTAAGGCATGGAACGGTCCAGGGGGCGAAATAACATTATTAACACAAAACTATTTAAAGGATAATTCTGGTTATTTACAACTTGGATCTTTGATAGATTTAGCTCTGATCAGTAATAATAACGTTATACTTACTAATCTAATTGCTGAGATCTGGGAATATGGCAACATCATGCCTACAAAGAAGTCCAATGGGGCAAGAAACGCCAGCATCAATCATAGTTTTCAGTGGAGTTTTCTGTGCAATGACGGATTATTATCGACAAGTACGCTCACTTTTGGTTTTACTCCAAATAATAATTGGTTTAGATAATCTGTTTCACCACGGCTTGTTTCTAACCTGTCTTAACATTTGTGTTTCTTGCCGTGCTGTTGAGGCGATGTCATTGGGTTCCCAGCAATTACTTTGAGTACAATGTTATCATAACTGATAGAAATGGCCAAAACCACGAGAATAAGAACCAAGTTGTAATAACCCTGAGGTATCCTTTAAAGTTTTCTGCTTTAGTATTAGGGCTGTACGAATATTCGGATATTCGTTCGTTAGGTGGGCATTCGGTCTTCAATATTGTGCACCGTCCACACAAGGCGTAAAAACAGCATTCGCGGACTCATCATGACACATTTTGTTCAAAAAAACATGTGTGGTGCAGCCTCTGAGTGTGTGACAGAGGAATTCTGCTGCTTTAATGACACAAGTCCATGCTGCCTACTAACCGAGAGTTTAAAGCAGTCCTCCTGTCACGGCGGTCCCGCGCGCTGCAGGTTAAGACCTAAAAAATGGTATTCGGGACAGCCGTACTTATTATAAATTAATCAAAGAAGCAGATTTACCACCAGATTCAAATCATAACTGTAATGGAATAAATTGACAGGAAACATGTTCACACACGATGTACCTCCTGTCGAGAGCCGGGCGTATGGCATCAATAGCGATGCAATAAATTATGCATACACATGAAATGATATGCCATGCATTACCACTTTTCCACACGATCACGCTACGGATATTAAAGCTGATGGCGGGACATGTGGAATGTGTACATCATGTCTGCCTTTTTATACGAGCTAGCATAGCATGCCTGTGTGCAGCAGCAGGAGCTCACTGAAGCACTGCCCTCAATCCAGATGCTCATTTCTTCCCTTCTCTCAGGTAATAACATCACAGCCTGGGTGCTAGGGTAGCATCCTCTTCCTCTAATATCCAGCACTGATCAAGACAAAGCAAAAAGCTCAGAATTTCAATTGATTGCGGCTCCAGCCTCCCCTGCCTGCCTGAGGCTCGGAGGGAACAGCAACGCGGGTATGTCTTGCTCTCTAATTTGACTCCTGTGTGCTGACAGTAGAGGGCTATCATTTAGGGGAGGATGTGAGTGTGCTGTGGTAAACACATAAACAAGACGGGTGGGGAGAGAGAAAAACGGGCCTCTGTCAAGGTTCTGGTGAAGGAGAGACACAGTCCACAGAGGGCTGATAAGGAAAAGAGAAAAACAGTAGACCGAATTGACTCCCTCAGCAGGAAACTAGACAGCTTACACCAGTGGTTCTTAAAGCGGGGACCCTGAGGGGTCCTTGACAGTGTCTCCCACCCTCCATTTTGGTATGTAAATTACCAGTACGCATGGTAACACAGTTTGTATACTGCATGTGTTATTGTGGGTGTCTAGAGGGCATAAAACACTTTGGGCATCTCAAACATTACAGTTTCTGTATCTCCTGGATTACACCAAAACAAGCATGACATCGCTCCCAGGGCGTCAAATACGTTTCGCAGCGGTAGGAGACATACTGGGCTTTCCATTAGCTACAATGTAAACCCATCCGCGGCATCAGTAAACACACCAGGAAAGTGCTGTGGTGACATAGTTTAAGGAGCGAAAGAGACACACAGGGCGGGTGGGAGGTGAGGTGGATGGGCCCAACAAACTCAAAGCTTTCATTCAGGAGACCGCTGTTTGTGTCCCGTGTGTTACGTTTCACTTTCACTTTACAATCAGCTGTCTGTTTATGTCCTGTGTTCACGACATTTGCACCAGTAAAAACATAGTCATTTTAAGCCCAACCATGCTGTTTTTCTCCCGAAGTGTTTTTGTTTAATTCACAACTTTAAGCATGTGTTTACTGCGACCGAAAAGTGACGCTGAGGGGTCTGACAAAATGTTAGTATATGATGAGCTGGGGTGAGAATGTGATCATGAAGATAGGCAAACTCAGCAAGGCTGACTGGATTTAAAAGGGAATCTGATCTTCATTTTTTTTCCCACATATTAGAGCTGAATTCTGTTTATCTTTTTGTTATATGTCAAGTAATCACAATGTTTCAGTGAAGTTTTCATGACATATTAATTTACACGTGAACGGAGGCCACGCAGGAGATCAAAAACATTTAGAACATTTGCCAAACTCGTCATTCTTTAGCTTTTACTACTTTTAACAATTCTTTAACTTAATTTCTGTTCTTGTCACTTCAGCCTTTCAGAAGTTCAGTGAAAATATCCCGGAGAGAAAACCCCCTCAATAGCTCAAGAGGGAGGATGAGAATAATGTGTGTGTGCATACATCTGCACACATAAGAGAGGGGAGAGGAAGGAAGAGCGTTGGGCATAAGTCACCCTCGTATGCAGACAAGCAGAAAATTACATCCCCCCC
Source organism: Sebastolobus alascanus (assembly GCA_916701645.2). Lineage (NCBI taxonomy): Eukaryota > Metazoa > Chordata > Actinopteri > Perciformes > Sebastidae > Sebastolobus > Sebastolobus alascanus. Next base: position 1,399,472 of record CAKAOJ020000121.1, read on the forward strand.
CACCTTCCATTCATTTATTAGACACGAGGTAGTTAGCGTTTTGTTGGTCAGCATTAGTGTAGTGCACCACAATATGATAGAAAATGTGCTTGACCTGGGCAGCAATGGCAAGTTAAGAATCTAAAGCAACATATTAATAAATTAAATAGATATTTGAGTCGCTGTAGCTTTTGTCTGATAAGTTTTCTCGTTAGTTTGCATCATCCTCTGAGAGCATTTGTCACGACGAGCAGCAGTTCTGCCTCCACACACCATTTTTAATGTTCTTGTCATTCCAGCTCAGTCAGCCCACAGGGGAGGCAGTCCCCGTGGGTCACCCACATGGCAGCATGGGAAACCGTCTCTGCTTAATGTTCCAGACAGGAGCCTTGGGCAGAACAGGAGGTTCCTTTTGTCCCTCAGCCACAGGACATCTCACTGTCTTTAATTCAAATACTCTTTTCTTGAGCAGAGAAAGAATAAAAATCGATGGAGTTGTAGAAGTGTCTGTGCCCTACAGTGTCAGTTCCCCAGGAGAATTTCTTCCGTTCATTTGATCCCCAGACCGTGGCGTGGTGGGCCGGTCTGCTGTGTCTGAACAGGTCCTGGAGCTTTGATCCCAGCCAGCTCACACAGGTGTCCAGCTGCTCCCACTCATGGACATGATGACCCATCACAATCGCAGACCGGGAGCTACTGAAAACCATTAAAACCGTTCTTTCACTTCGGCTCACTGCTCAAATTATCACAATTGAAAAACATTTACTGACTGAACGCCTTTCGCTGATTGCATGAAGTATTTCTGTGTTGCTTGAGTTGATCAAATATCTGTTAAAGGTCTTTGGTTTCTGTGGCTTTTATGAAGCAGGCGGAGGGCTGCTGCTTGCTCAATAGCATCTTGAGAGAACAAGATAGGAAAATGTCAAGGTCAATGCCAGTATCTATTGAGGAGCTGAGAGCAGAATTCATTTCAGCATGTAAACTGGGTGGTCTATGAGGGACTCGGGCCTGGTCTGCATTGGGCCATGTATATTAAACAAGTATCAAAGAGCCCCTTGTTGAACTTTGCATGGATTAATAGCTTTGGGGCTGATATGCCTACTGCAAAGATAATTAAAGACATCTCCCTGCTCAAGGAAAACAAGAGCGGGTGGAACTCAACAAGTGCCCAACCAAAAGAACTAATGAGCTGGTAAATGTGGAAAGCAGCCCATTTTCATATGTTAATGTTAAGTTTGTAGTGTGGAAATAGCTTAGCTGCATGAGCTGCCACTCTCAAAACAGGGAAATAAAAGGATTTTGTGAGGAAGCGGGGGTCAGCGTTTGATAGCTGGAGTTTTCTTTGCCATGAGATGGAACACTGTCTGACAATCTGAGCCAATTAAAGAGCACCGAGCTGTGACCTGCAGGCAAGGGAGACGAAAACAAGCCTGCTCAATAAACACTGTGGCCTCCCCTCTATACTGCTATCCTCCTGAAAAGCCAAGAGTCTGCATTAATATTCCGCCTTTCTTCTCCCTAAGAAAAGGCCGAGGGATTGTGGACACTAAGTAGCATTGTGCTCCCCTGCGGGTTCGGGTAACCTTGCCGTGGTGGCTGTGGTGGGGCGGCTCCAAGTTGGGTCAGGGTCCCCTAAACAGGCTGAAAAGGCCCAAGCTCATTACACAGGCCCGGGCAATGCTTGACAAGATGAGAAAACACAGAGTACTCCGAATGACTGAAAAGAGAACAGGACACCATCTGCTTTGGGGTTAAGCTCCAACTCAGAGAAAGTGAAAATGATTAGAGGGCAGAAAGAGATGGCAGGAGAAAAGAGGGGGGCACGGTTGACAACATATGTTGCGAAAAACGAAGAGAAAATGACCACTTGCAATAAGAGACAACAAGGGTTGAAAGAAACAGGAAAGCCAGCAAAAATGTTCGTCTCCACTGGCAACTCTTGATCTCTCGTTTTTTCTATTCCCTACTTTGTCCAAGTTAGTGTGAAACAGTCACAGTGATCTGTCAGAAGACCAAAGAGGAGATAAAAAAAGAGCGAGAACACAGAGATACCCTGAGATGAAAGGAGTAAGTGAATAACTGATTAAGTGAAGAAGAAGTGAGAAAGGGAGACAAAACAAAAATAGACATGGAAGGGAAAAAATGCAAAAGAGGCCTCCCCCTGTGTGACCTACATACCTGCTAAACCTGCTGTCAGTGGTGGCCGGCTCCTCTCTCATCACTCGCTGAATTACTTTACATAATCTTTAGATTCTCCCTGTACTGCTAGTGGGCCTGCTGCAGGAAGCGGCCCACCTCTGTCCTCAGTACCTATTGTGGTTTACCATATCAAGGCACGGACGGTCTTGCAGGGGACTGGTAAATCTGACACGAGGTGATCTGGCCAACCCCCGCGATACAATAAAACGGGACGTGCCACAGCTGAGGGAGGTGTAGGAGCAGCAGGCCTGGAGGTTTGTGTGCCGCTGAGGACACGGCTCGGGCCAGCCGACTGATTTGCAGTTATGAAGTGATGCCTCCTCTGGGCAGCTCAAGGTTTTCCGCAGGAGATCATGGATCGGACTGGTCAATATAATCAAAGCGCTCGTCTAGACTGCAGTGAAAACCAGGAGCCCTGGCAGAGCAGCTGTCTATCACTGAAAGGTCAGCAAGAGAGCAGCTTGATTGGTAAACCTCAGTAGAGGTCAGAAGCGTAGTGAGGGACTGATAGAGATGTAACATAGCAAATGAAGACGTAGCATTACATATTACTATTGTGACGATTTTACTTCACTGCTGGTTGCTTTTTTTTTTGCCCAATGTTGTCCAATTAAGTCTTTTCTGTTAGGACTTATTCTAATGTATCACTCCCTAATCACATAACATCACATAATATTCGGGCTGTCAAAGTTAACGCGATGATAATGCATTTTTACGCCACTAATTTCTTTAATGCATTAATGCAAACGATCTTTCGGAGAATGACCATGTCATACTAGCTTGTCGCGAAGGAGGTTAAACAACGCTCTAAACTTATGCTAAATCTTGGCGAGGAAAAACTGTCACGGACATTTTCAAAGGGGTCCCTTGATCTCTGACCTCAAGATATGTGACTGAAAATGGGTTCTATGGGTACACACGAGTCTCCCCTTTACACACATGCCCACTTTATGATAATCACATGCAGTTTGGGGCAAGTCATAGTCAGCACACTGACACACTGACAGCTGTTGTTGCTTGTTGGGCTTGAGTTTGCCATGTTATGATTTGAGCATATTTTTTATGCTAAATGCAGTACCTGTGAGGGTTTCTGGACTATAATTGTGTTGTTAATTGATTTTCAATAATAAATATATACATACATTTGCATAAAGCAGCATGTTTGCCCACTCCCATGTTGATAAGAGTATTGAATACTTGACAAATCTTCCTTTAAGGTATATTTTGAACATATAAAAAAAATGTGTGATTAATTTGCTACTAGCTAATACGGTAGTTTATCAAAACAGTTGCCAATTAATTTTTTGCTTATTGACTAAATGTCATGCTGTATTTTATTGCATCATACCCTCTGTGCATTCTGAGTGAACTTAGAGAGATGAGAGAAAGGGGTTAGTATCTGAAAAATACTATCGAATGACATTTGCAATCCAAAGGGTTTAAAGACTTAAAATCCTAACTGTCATGTTTGAGTCTCAAAGACCATTATTCTCAGTATCTCACTTGGGTTTACTCCTGTTTCTAACTGAAGTAGCTCCACCATCAAATCTTCCTCTCTACCTCCAGGAGACAGGCAACCCATACAGAGATCACTCATCATTCAGTGTCTTCATGTGTATGCATGTGTGTTTTTAAAGGATGTGTGATAGAAATGAAAATGTGTTCTAGACTTTTCAAACACACATTTGTTGCGTCTCTGCTGGCTGACAAATTCTCACTCTGCTCAGAGTTGATTCATTTGCCATCTTTGTGAACCAAACAGAGCGGTGCAGACAGGACAAGAGAGCTGATCAAAAGAGGAGCTTCAAAGGAGGACAGAAAAAGTGTGTCCCTTGTCAGGCTGTCCTCGTACACCGTTCGTAGCTATACCTACAAAAAGTAATGCACTGTCCCACGAAATCAATTCGTACAGTATGTAATCCACATAATCGTGAACCAGGAAGTATAAAGAGCGACAAACGCCTTGTAGGGAGGAGGTCAAGGTGGATGGATGGGTCAAAAAACACCGGACTTCCACCCAAGAGACCGGTGTTTGAACCCTGTGTGAAACCAGAAGTCAGCGTTGATTTATTTGTCACGGAACTTCCCTACTTAAAGGGACTATATGTAAGAATCAGAAATTGCTTGTTCACAGCCACACCTGTGGCTGCAGTTTCAACGAAAGTCGGCGTCCTGTTGCTCGCGCTCGCGCTCGCTCTACATAGACGTGAACGAGCACCGGTCTAAACAGTGAGGCGACACACGTCAGCTAACACACAATATCACTCTATATTTCACCTGCTTGGCAGTAATGTTAGCTGACCAGACGAGGGTCTCTCCATGAATCAATGCTGATACTAGTGTTGGCTTTTCCTGCTTCAACCTGCCGACCGCGGAGGGAACGGGGGGGGGGGGGGAGACCGAGACACCCGGTCGGGATAACGTAACTCGCTCCGGAGCTCCGTCACTTCACAAGACACGGGAAACCTCTGTTGGTCTGGAGGAGCTGCAGCATTTATTTCTGCACAAACGTCCACTGCACATTCACTAGATATTCTCAGAGCTAAACTAACTCTTCTGCAGTGTGTAGTGTGCGCGGGTGCACGTGGAGTTGGAGCGAGCAGAGCGGGTGAGAACGAGCGCAGTGTGCAAGCAGGCAGGAGCAGACAGCAGGAGCAGCGCTGCTGCGCGCTCGCGTACCCACACGCGAGCGCGCATTGGACACCGACCCGGTATGATTTATGCGCGTGATAAGTTACATATAGTCCCTTTAAGTTACGCCACTTCCAGAGTTATTTAACCCAAACCACGATCTTTTCATAAACTAACCAAATAGTTTTGTAACTTCAACCTAACCAAGTTGATCTTTTCCTAAACCTAAACAAGTCGATCTTTTGCTAAACCTAACTAAGTAGTTTCTTGAGAAGAAAGAAGTTTATTTTGAAAAGACTGAATGCATGTAACAAGCGGCTATTGACACTTGCGTCGCGTGTCGCTGGACATTCGGAGGAAAACGCACGAAAAATGAGAAATAACTTATCGTAAGCTACGAACCGTTGCCCTTGCAGCCTGTTATATGAGGCCTCCTCTCTTTGAGGCAGGCTTCTGGGCCAGAGGTGACCAACATAATCGACATTCCCCGTCTCCAGCTAAATGCCCAGAGTCCTGTATTTCTCATCAATAAGAAGACATTACAACATGATGGAGGGTACTGTCACGCTGAGGAATGATGGCGAAGAACCGAATTCAATCAGACTCCAAGGGCTTTCGAAATGTGAAACTTTTTCACATTGAAATCACCAGGAAACAGGCTCGATTTGATATCCAGTGAGCTAAAATTAACAAAGCAAGTCAAAACAATGAGTCAAGTGGAGTTTAACACGGAGGAGCAAAGCCAAAAGGAATTCAACGATAAAAGCTGCATTAATACGGATAACGATAAGACTGGTGGTAAGTTTCCTCACGACACTCACACACAATGCCTCAGCAGGGCTGTGATTGGTGTAGCTGCTGTTCCTGGACTTTCACAGTCAGTGTAAGAAGCTATAAAACACAAGCATAGCCTAATGTCTTCAGCCAGTGGCAGCTTGCTCCCTGAGGAGCCACTCAGTGTTACAGTATACAATGTTATGCCAAAAGTTAATTGTGTGCTGACAACTCTTTGCCACAGGAAAGACCGCACTGCTCTCCAGAATTAGATTAACATCACCAGTATCCCATTGTTCACAAAAGGCAAAGACAAAAGGGCACAGAAGAACCAATTAAGCAAAGCTTCAAATCCTTTTTGCTAAGACAAAGGAACATAAATGCAAAGCTCACTTCAGCATCAACAAATTCTGAGAGGAATAAACCAATGAATTTGGGGATAAATTATTCAAGCTGCTAAAAAGAAGGAAAAAAACTCCCTTTTGATTTGCTGTGGATTACTAAGAAATTCCACTCTTTGAATTTGATGCTTTAACATAAAAGAGCGACCGCACAGGGTCACCGTGCTGTGAATGTTTTGTGTGTACCTTGATATTGCCAATGGCAAGTCTGCTGGATTTCAGAAGAGCCATTTGTGTCGGCTTGTTGTTCTGTTACACTCAAGCTGTACCACCGAGGGAGTAAAATACATAGAAATCAATAACACCCCCCCAAATAACATTCGCAAACAAGAGAATAAAACCAATTCTCATAACAGTTGTTAAGGGGATTTGTTGCACCTCCATTTTGTTTTTTTTATTGTTTGTAGATCTTACAAGGAGAGATGTGGGTACATGATGTGCATGTGGTTTTTGGGCACCATATGGCACTTGTGGATGCAGCTGGGCTTTCTGCTCAGAGCCTCACACACAGTGAGCTGCGAGCGGTTGTGGCAGAGTCAGCGCTAAATAAAGCACTCACAGCCATCTATACTTAAAACATCTTGTCCACCATGGGAAAAAAGAACATTTGGAGAAAGAAAGTCATGAAATTGAGACAATAAAGTAACAATAAACAAGTGAAAACTTGGATAATGAGTGTGAACTGGAGTTTACTTGTGTTGCTGTGATGTTATTTTTTAACAACACAACAGGTCTAAGGAGAGAAAAGGAAACAAAGAAAAAACAAGGGAGAGATGAGCGGTGGGAATGTCAGATCCAACAGCCTCTGGGCTGATGTAATGGTGCCTTGTCTCTCTGCTGTGTTGAGACTTAGATTGTTGTGATGGCCTGCTGGGTCTGTCTGTCTCTCCATCCTCTCTCTCTCCTTCTCCCCTGCAGGGTCCCTCCTGCCTGGCTTTAGTGTGCCATTACAGTTTGTCCCCATACTCGCCCGTCTGGTCTGCACCCGGCCACGCTTAGGTAGAGACCAGCCCTCTAAAACAGTGATTCCCAAAGTGGGGTCCGTGGCACTCTATCAGGGGGTCCGCAAAATAATTTGCTATGAATTATAAAATTGTGCTGTATAGACATATCTACAGATGGGGACCATTCGCACCAATAAAACATGCATATTATGTACCACCCACATTAGCTTTGGGCCAATAGAAACTCTGATATGATTGTGACACACAGCAATACGTTCATTATTTTAAAGCTGAAGCACTTACTGAAAGTAATAGCTTTAGACTGGTAAGTTTAAATATCTGGATTTATTAGGACTATGCCAGTCTTGCTACGGAGATCAGTTACTCTAAATGTAGGTTATAAATGCTGTCAAGTTGAGCCCAAATGCAATTTGAATATAATCACAGTGGTATTAAAGGACCAATATGTATTATATTTACTGTAATAAATCATAAAATGACCATGATATGTCATCAGAGATTATGGAAATGTGCTGAATACTGGCTTCTCTGACAACAGTGCTACAGCCAGCATGTTTTCCTTTGGAATTTCCATTACGGTCCGGAACGTCTGTTTTTGTTTTGGCCGGTGTGATCCCGTCCACTGCCCGAGCAAACAAACTGGATCAACAGAGATAACGTTAATGTTAGATTCTACCGACCTGAAAAGCCTCGGCACATCTCTCTGTGGTCCGTGTGCAGCTGGGTTATCAAGGCAGCGAGTATTTGAGACACACAGCCGGTGAAGTGACTCCGACTACTGCTGGCCAGTGGCTAATGCCGTGATGCTAACACACGCTAACTTCTATCGGTAACACCGGAGGAGCAGACGGGCCACGGCTCCGATGTTTTGAATTTGGACTCTGTTACCCATTTTAAACGCAAGCTGTCAGAACTACATTTTGCTCCTTTCACATTCAATAACATTGCAAATATCCCCGCTGTGGGACTAATAAAGGATTATCTCATCTTATCTTAACATGATTCAAACTGAAATGTGTTTCTGTTTATCACTGTGAAATAGGTCCGAAGTAATAAGGGTGAAATAGAAAAACAAATAGTTCCAATGGAATCTAAGAGTACAGATGGTTGTAAGCATATGCTTAATCTGCGATATGATTAAAAGGGGGTCCTTGGAAAAGTTTCTCCCTTATAAGGGGCCCCTGGCCCCAAAAACTCTGAGAATGAGAATCCTGCTCTAAAGTACTCTCTGTAGCGTAGCGTCCTTCCATAGTCAATGAGCTGCTTTCATCCCACAAGTCGGCCTCTAGAAGAGGTCAGCTTTATCAAAGGCTCGAAAAATATGAGGAACATCCAGGCTCCTTCAATTGCAAGGTTGTCTGTGCTTTCTATTCGGGCATATATTGAAGAGCAGAATTATATAACAGGTCACATTTAAGAAAGGCTGTGTCGATTATAGGCACATACTAAACTGACTGGCTGTGTAATAGGAGATACTATCATAGAACAGTCACCTTATTCAGGTTAGTGTTGGTGCATTGCACGGCATGCAAATGCTTTACAGACGAAACTTGCTCAAAGTTTGATCGGAAAGAAGGATGAGCTCCTGTTCACTCATTGGCATTGAATCTGCGCCGCCATTAAATCTTACCTAAGACGATAGCTATCGACTCCTGTAGGAGAATCACACATGCATGAAGGAAAAAACAATTTCTGCTCACAACTCAGATTTATTTATTCCTAGCTTTAGGCAAAGACAGTCTTATTTTAATTTATGGATGTTCCATGAGCTTACTGAAGCAGGTGCCCACTCTCGCAAGTCACCAAAACAAGGCTTTCTGGATAGATATTTCAAACACAATAACAATATAGCCTCCTTTTCCGTTCTAAAGTAGGTTATGAATATTCATAAATAAAGGCTGCTTGGATTTTGATTCAATTTGGGGAGCCTTTATAAAATCCCAGATATCAGACTGAGAATCTTATTGCCTGTGCGGGGAGATATCTAATACATAGCCTGTGATTCATATTGTGGAGCCTGATTTAAAATACACAATCTCTCCTCTGCCTGCCTCCTTACATATCTCTACTCAACACAGATATTCTATCTCCAGAATATAATATGTGTTACTGTTTGGATCTTATGGCTTTTGGTTGTTTATAATATTGCATTAAATTGAAGTAATTTGAGCTAAGAACAAAAAGACTAAATGCTTAAACACAACTGCACCTTTATACAAACAGACCTGCAATGTACGGTAAACAACAGATGGCATAGTTTGGTAATATGAACTGTTAAGACATCAGCAAATTACCGGTGCAGTATCCTACACCTTTATCTAATGCAAGGGAATGTGTGTAGACTGAATCAATTCTTACATTAACAAGTTATAATGATGACGACGAGAGTGGAAATGAATACATAATGAATAATGTAAAACACAAAGCTTTTTATTATTTAGTGTGACTGAGCTGGGTTTGAGATGCTTAGCTGTGATAAACACTTCCATATGTGCAATATTGAGCTATGTGAGAACAGCAGGCTGTCGACAGACATTGCCGTCAACTGGGAGCACGTGGATATAAATGTGCGGATGCAAAGCAACGCTGTAGCTAGCGACATGTCTGTCTATAACACATCCTACAATGTGGGATCACTAATAGGTAGACTGTGAACATTGTCATTCACTGATTAATAATGGAAAGATAAAATGACTGGAAGGTATCAAGCTGGTCATATTGAAACCAAATGCGTCCTCAGCCACAGGCGCAGCTGGTTTGATGTCAGCGACAGTATTGTAGTTACTATGAATTAATGTACACAACTGAACAAATAACCTAACAACAAATTAGAAAGCATTTAATCAAAGAGGCAGCAAATTTCTTCTTTCTAAATTGCTTTTCCTTGTGTTTAAGAGCATCACATCTATCTTTCTTTTTGGCCACTGTTAGCAAGTTGGCGAGGGAAATGGAAAAATAATTAATTCAGTATATCATATATCTATAATTACATTTACTTATTTATTTATTAGTTTATTTGATAAATAAATGGAAAAATAATTCATTCAGTATATCATGATTCATTAATAAATAAATAAAATAAATAAATAAATCGAAAATAATTCATTCAGTATATCATAATTAATTCAGTATGTCATATATCTATAATTACATTAATTTAGTTATTTATTAGTTTATTTGATAAATAAATGGAAAAATAATTCATTCAGTATATCATGATTCATTAACAAATAAATAAAATAAATAAATAAATAAATGGAAAAATAATTCATTCAGTATGTCATAATTCATTCAGTATATCATATATCTATAATTAAATATCATATTTATATATATCTATAATTAAATATCATATTTATATATATCTATAGATTAAATATCATATATCTATAATTAAATAAGACAGGTGTATCCTTGTTGAGAAATTAAGCTCAGCGAATGTAAATAAGTTTACAATATCTGTCCAACTGATTGGCGAGATTTTGCTCAAATGCTTGAATTTGTTCCAGAAATGTACAAAGCTTAAAGGAATACTTCACACACAAAATGCCCATTCGTATATCGTTTACTAACCCCGCGTTGCCTTGAATTTGTGAAGAAAACTCGCATGCACTCCACTCTGAACGGAAAATCAAAAAACGGAGAAAAGTCTTGATGAATTGAAGTAAATGATGGGCCGCGTTTAACAACAGCGAAACTATGTTCGCACGGAAAGGTGTATGAATTACACGATAATGGACAAGGCATTTAGCGTGCAATAAGGATGCTGTTCTTACTTTTGGGTTTGATTTGTACGTCATGTAGTCTGTACTGACTGCAATTTAAACGTATCCATGTAAATATGCCACACTCAGAACTAGTGACATAGAATAAAAAGTGAGAAAGACCGCTTATGGCAGGCGGGTGGGTGGGGGGGTAGATGGGTCCAACAAACACACGACTTTTAACCAGGAGACCAGTTTTCAAGACCGGTGTTTTGATTTGTAAGTTACGTTAGTGATGTTTGTCACGTATTTTCCGCACTGATGTTACGTTCTTTCTGTATGTATTTTACTAAGTTTACATACTTATTTTAAGCTCAGCCATGACGTTTTTGCTAAACCTAAGTGAGTGGTTTTGTTGCCTAAACCTAACTGCGGACGTTATCGTAGTTTTGTCGCGTGGCGTAAAAATGACACGCGAAAAGCCTAAAATGTGTCCTCATGACGCGCAGAACATCCATGTAATGTTTAGTTATTTATACCCCCACCGCGTTTGACCGGGTTGATCAAAACATCAGTTCACAACCTCTCACACAAGTCGTGCAGTATAATCCAAGTCTCATTTATCCAGTTGTATGCTCACTACTTCCCAAACACATGCATCTTCGCTAAAACCCGAACTAGTCGAAAGTGTTTTAAATCGTTTTTAAATAATACGACTTTTCTCTGTTTTTTGATTCTCCATTCACCGTTGAGGCATGCGAGAAAAACAAAGTTTTCTTCAACAATTGCAAATGCAAGCAAACATGGTATGTGAGAAGAAAACACATTATATCACCATCTCTGAGTTATTTGTGCTTGCAAATTACCACTTGATGATTGTGAATATAAGACAATGTCAAAAGATATTAGGTAAGAATTTGTGCAAAAGACAGACACACACACACACACACACACACACACACACACACACACACACACACACACACACACACACACACACACACACACACACACACACTCTGACGCATGATTAGGTGTATGCATATGTGTGTGTAGCAACCTCATATTCAGCTGTCCTTAAATTGTTTGATTCATTACTCATTCCTCCCACTATTATGAGGCATTTTATTACTCCTTTCAATGAAGCAGATTTAACCTGTACGGCCATGAGCAGGCAGCCTGATTACAGTTATTATTTTTAATAAAGGGTATTGGCTCGGGAATCATTTGGTGAATAGCTGTTTACGCGTGGCTAAGCCGGGCTGTGCTGGCCTGCATGAGATTCAATATCCGAGACAGTTTGAGTCTGCGCTCTGTCCTGAGCCCTGCTCCTCTATACAAAATGCAATCTGCCTGCAATCAGGAATGACACCACTGTTTACTGCTTGACAGTGGCACCACACAGTACACGGCCCATGGTAACCCCAGACAGTGACAGACACTGGCGGGCTCAGGCAAGACACAATCAACAGGCAGGAGTGAAGCTTTCCAGTGATGGAAAGCCTGCAGTGTTTGTAGGACGTATTCCAATGGCTTTTCAGAGAGGATGGAGAAGGCTATCTCAGATAGATCTATCTGGAATGTTCACTCTCGCCCTAAATTAATTGAATGTCAGTCAAAGAGAAAGTGAAATGGAGGTGAGGGAGTGACTCAGACCTTTGTGTTAGTGGTGGGAGAGGGGCGGCTGGGGCTCACAAATCTAACCCTCAACTTCTCCAGACAATACCCTTAATCAGTGACAATGTGAGCCAGAGAAGGATGAGGGTAAATAAAGACAGATTATCCCATGTGGCCAATGAACGATCCAGACAAAATGGCTGGCCTTATCATGGAGCTCAAGTGGAGTGGCTGAGTGTAAATGGGCTTAATAAGGCTTAATATATGGCAGCCTGGTTGAAACAGAGAGAGATATAAAGAGCTGTAGAATACAGTTTAATTTAAAGTAGTTAAAGACTACTATTATTGAATATTTTTCTTATTGTCGACAAGAACAAAACCAACAATGTGTAAGTCAGTCTTTCAATACTTTTTGTACCCTGTCTGTGCCACTGAGCCTCGATCCAATTTGTTCTTACTGAGAATGGAAATCTTTAAAGACAGGTCACAAACATATAGTTTTTTTTTGTTAGTTTTAAACAAATGTTACTCAGACAGGAGTAAACAGTGTATTTGTTGGGGACCATTTTCAGTGCGTGGAACTATTGTATCGATACACGGACGTCAAGTATGAATGTTTTATTACATAAGCTATCAACCTCTTAACAATCCGACGGTCTTAAAGCTAGAGTGAAGGTACTGATATCATATATAAAACTAGAAAAACCTACAGAATCGATCGGTATCAACCGTGTCATGTTAGCTTGTCGGGAAGAACGATAAATAACGCTCCAAAGTTACACTAAATTTAAGCGAGGAAAAACTGGCATGGCCATTTTCAAAGGGGTCCCTTGACCTATGACCTCAAGATATGTGAATGAAAACTCTGAGATGAACAGAGTGCAAACTGTATCTTATTAGATAAAAAAATGTTGACAAACCACATAATTTGCAGTTGAAAAAAAGTAATAAATCACAATATATCACAATATATCTATATACGCAAAATGTTTGAAATCGCAAAAAGATCGTATCATGACTTAAGTATTGTGACAATATCGTATTGTGGGGCCTGTGGTGATTCCCAATTTTTTATCTTTCAGCCGTGGATTAACAAATTTGGTGCTCAAGTTTAGTGAGTATTACAACAGCAGGTTGGTGTACGTGGAATTGACTCTAAATAAACTAAAGTGTTCATGTTCATGAATGAACAGTGTAATGGTTTGGCTCATTGATGTGTTTTTAATATTAAACAATGGAGGTCTATAGCACAGAGGAATAAGCTGTATTAGGTTTTGGATACACACAACACTTTTCAAATAATATGTTGACATGAAAAAAATATTGAACATTGCTTATTCTGCCCAGAAAAGAACAATGAAGAATCCATATAGCTATATAGACTACATAGTCTGTCTTCATTTTTTATATATCTGCTGTGATTGACGGTTCTCAACACCTCCGTCATGGCTTTCAGAGATGTGTTATATCACCTGAGGCCCCCTGCGACGCCTAGTGCTTCCCGTACAAAGTGATTTTACATGGGTGAAGTAGATCGCAGACAGGCTGAGATTGATTCCAGGGGAGAACTAGTTTGACAAACAGCAGACAACAAAAACAAAGCTGACCGTGCTAATTCAATACACAAGTATACAAATACACCAGAGTGGACGGGAAAATCACATTGATAGAAAGTCAGTCAGTCAGACTCTCTATCAGGTCAAATCAAATCAGATCAAATCAAATCAGATCAAATCAAATCCAAGCAAATCCGATCTTACCTTCCATCTCCACAGTGGGCTTCGCTGTGTCGTCATCTTCTGCCTTCGCGGCAGGCTGCTCTTCCTCTGCTGGGAAAAAGGAAGCACAGCTCTGATGTTTGTCAGGCTACACACTCACACGACATCAGCATCTTTGCAGACAGGTGATCGCCACGTCTTCAATGAGATCAGCATTGTTTATGCGTGTATGTGTTAATAATGGTTAGTGGGAGCATGTGCTGTGGACTATGAGGCTCCAGTGATAGAATATATTCCATGTCCAATCTGTAATACTGCACACAATCTGAGCCAATTCCTCCCCACTTGGTTCTGCTCATTCTGTGCTGAGAGATGAATTTGCATAGATTCAAACACTGACAGCATGAAATAAAAGAAAAAATACCCATTTGTAGTGTTCCATCTCCCAACCATGTAATTTTAGACTGCTGGTAAATCCAAAATGATATAAACATCTATGTTTCCATTTTGTTATGCTGCCATTATGTCAGCCTTCAGGTTTTCATGCATTCAACTGACTTATTCATATCCGTCTGCCTCAGTGCCCTGTGGATATTTTGCTGCATACAGTGATAAAATACAATTACCATCAGGAACTCAGACCATCACCTGAACCTTTTTCAATTTGGTATAAATATTTGTTTAAAGATGTATTTTGGCATTTCTGTTTTATTGGATAGTGAGAGAGATAGACTGGAAAGGCAGGGGAGAGAGAGGGGGGATGACATGCAATAAAAGGGCCCTGAGCCGGACTCGAACCCAGGCCGCTGCAGCAAAGACTCAACCTTAAAGGTACAGTGTGTCGGATTTGGTGGCATCTAGTGGTGTGGTTGCAGATTGCAAATGAGTACCCCTACGCTCACTCCTCCCTTTCCAAGACTGCGGTAATGTGAGCTGCCTAGTGCAAAACCATGGTAACGTTGTTCGCCTCGCTCAGAGGCCATCCTTACCATAATAACACTACTTTGGGAGCCACGGAAGTCAGACGACGGCTGGCGGTACCACGGTTTTGCACTCTGCGGCTCACGTTACCGCAGTTTCACAAGAGTGCTGGAGAACGACGGTGGCCTTCAGGTAATGTAAAAATGCGAAAGGTTCTCTCTAGAGCCAGTGTTTGGTTTGTCCGTTCTGGGCTACTGTAGTAACATGACGGACTCTGTGAAGAGGACGTGGTCCCTATTTAGATATGAAAGGCTCATTCTAAGCTAACGAAAATACAACAATTCTTGGTTTCAGGTGATTATACACTAATAAAAAACATATTTATCAATATTATATTCCATTTCTGAATAGATCCCCCGAAATGTCACACACTGGCCCATTAATGATAGGCGCTCTACCCAGTGAGCTACCTGGGCGCCCCAAGGTTATGAATATTTGTGACCGACAACTCGTAAAAGGATAAAAACAAACACATGCACCCTTAAGTACATACCTTTATCTTCATCTTCATCTTTCTCATTGTCGATGCCTTTGTCTTCATCTTTCTCTTCGTCGTTGTCAATCCCTATATCTTCATCTTTGTCTTGGCTTTCATTTTCATCTTTATCCTTTTCTGGATTTGGCTCCTCATTTCCTGATATTTCATCTGCAAGCACACAAACATTGAAGTATAAAAAGAAGTACATTTTGAAGGATCAATTCAGGCACAGGGAATCAAAGCCTTCACATTAAATCCTGTTACACATGGCAGAAAACAAGCCCGTACGTCATGATTGCTTACAGAAATCTCTCAGATTCATTTTCACACCAACAGGTTGCTCTTTTCCACTTTGAAAGGTATGAGGTTGACAGGAAATAAGGGAAAATGTGCTTGCTTTAGGCTGTATAAGTTAGTTTAAAATGCAAATTTTTTTTGTAAACAGCTGATTAACAATAGTCTGTCTCTATGTGTCAAACTTGTGAAAATAGCGGCGAGGAAGCTGCAGCGGTTGAGATTTTAACGGCAAACAACGAACTACACAAATATTGGTTATACATGTGCCTTTTGTCACTAATTACCACTATACTGTAGTTGGGTAGAAGCCATTATTGGGTTAATTTATCCCTCTGAATTGAATTACTGCCGATACGGCGTGATGTCCGCTGACTATCACCAGCTGGTCTACCGGGCGTGTGCGAATTGAGACAACACTACCCTGTCGAACGGTAGTTCGAAGGGAAAGTCCTAGTGCTGAAATATGTACAGTATTAGTAGATAAAGAATAAAAATTGCGTGTAAAAGTAATAAAATAAAGCAAAATGTAAAGGAACAGAGTACCCAGGGTAAATAAATGTGCTAATAAAGGTCTGTGTGCAAAGGTTATATTTTACCAAGTAATCAAGACCACATTATTGAATAACAATATTGATCTGTGGCCTCTGGTCTTCACCTGCAACACACACGCACGCACGCACGCACGCACGCACGCACGCACGCACACACACATAGACAAGAATGATGCAACTGCCTGTATTAGTCTGCAGGTGTTGTTTGAAACTGTATATCTTTGCTCCTCCTAGCTCCTACCTCTCTGTTTGTGTCTCATGAGAACGTAATTACATATCTCAGCTTTTGAAAAGCATCCCAGGGCTGCATTTGCTATAACTCTCTCATAGAATATCTACAAAATTCATGTTCAGAGAGGCTCTATCTGTCAAATCTTTGTCAATGGGATGGGATTTGAATAAAACAAAAACAGAAGAGAGGCGAGGCGCTGCTCACTGCCAATATGCAAATGCTGAATCTTAATTATATACCAGCAGCAGAGAGGATATTCGGAGAAAGAGAAATGGTTCTAGCTCAAAGTTAATGGTTGCCTCTCCGTAACACACACACTCTCTCTCTCAATTCACTTAAGGCTCTCGCTGTCAGCACAACAAAACCCATCTCAGAATCTCAGGGTCTGTTCATCCAGCCTGCACAGATGCATTTAGAGCTTTGTACAGTGGTTATTTCTCTGCGGTTAACAAGACTGATCAGGTTAGATCTTCAATCAAACTCTGAGCTGAAGTTAAAACCAGAGCAAGACGCTGCACGCCAGTCAGCTCGTACAATTCCCATCTCCTCTAGAGATAAGATTCAGAACAACGTGCGCTCCTTCCCTCTCAGTGAATCATGTGTAGAGTAGTGGCAATCTGCACACACACACAATAACACGTAATCACACCCCCGTCCACGCTGGAGCAGCCTTGGCTTGTGACTGTACTTTACCTGGGTTTTGACTCGCCATCTCTACGTCTTCATTTCCTGCAGCATCTAGAAACAGAGTGGAAAACATTTCAGTTCAGTGCCTGGAGTTGAATTGACCTGGCTTTCAATATCACCTCAAACAGCCTTTTCATTCCATCTCTTTGTGTAGCTTTGTCTTTGTACTGCAGTATGAGAGCAATGGAACCACAAAGACACGCATAAATTAAGTGGAAAAAAAGAAGGGAAAAAGAATGTCACTTCTAAAACCATACATAATTGAGGGATTTCTTTGTTCCAAGCTTCTGTGATAAGAGAAGTTTTTTTTTTCGTTAGAGTGGTGGCACACGGGATGGAAAGGCTGAACTGGAGCGAATAGAAAATTCAATTTTTGATGACAAATGACATCAAGAAGCACTGGTAGAGCCGAGGGGCTCAGAACATGTGTTAATGGTCCGTGGAGCTACATTACCATCGTCACCTTCGTCTTCATCACCTATTTCCTCTTTACCTGAAAAGGCAGGGAAAGAAATCATCAGCCAAACACGAGCATGCATGGGAATAATGCCAGTCAACAAAGCTACCAGTCATACTAATGATCACAAACTGTTCATCTCTAGGCAAAAGATTCATCTTGTGAGAGCTGGCAACACATTTCAAAAACCTTCTGTTTCACTAGCCTCACTTTCACAACGTGTTTTTACATAGAGGATTTAATGGGGTTTTCTGTCCATGGTCTCGGTTATTGGTAAGGAAATCGACTACTGCACTCGATAGTAACAACTCCTTATTTTGTTTGAAACATACCAGTTAATTTGTTAGCTTTGCTTCAGTTGTTGAAGGCTTACAAACTTATCATTGTTACAATGAAGAGGGTCTCAAATGTGTATCAATAGGTACTATTAACTGTATATAAAGATGGACGCATCTCCACTTCCTCCCACTGTACAAAAATGAACCCAAATATCCTGGATACGGGAGCTGCCATCTTGAGATTTTGACACCATTTGGAGCCAGAGTCTGCTCAGTAGTGATCGGGGGGCTGGAGCTGCGGTATCGAGGTTCCGCCCACACACGGGCCCGAACCAATTGGGAGCCGAGCACAGCTGCAGCTTGTCAGTGAGGGAGAATCACAGCTGCCCAATCATGACGCATCACCCCCTTTTATAGCATCAAATAACTAATCAAAACCAAACTTATCAGACAAATGAACACTTGAACATACATCGGCGTGATAGGAACTACCTAAAATGACAGAAACCATCTTTGAGAAAAATGTATTTGATGTGTACTTTGACTTTTTAGTTTGGCCCATGTCCCATCCGCTAACATGGCGCTTTATAACCTATACTGCAGCCAGCCAGCAGGGGGCGATCAAGATGTTTTGGCTTCACTTTTGGGGAGCTGTCACGCCGTCCATATTTATATACAGTCTATGGTGTTTGTGTCTAGAGGGGAGCCCTTATATTGCAAAATTTGATCTGAGATCTGCAAATACTTGCAAAAACTCTTGCGAGACTCACTGCCCGACGACCTATCTTAAACTTCACTATTCAAGGTCAATGCCTAACCTTAACTATTCGAGATCAATGCCTAACCTTAACTATTCGAGATCAATGCCTGACCTTAACAATCGCGCTAGAGTTTCCCCAGTATGCTGGCTCCCTTCTAGCCACTACCGTCTATGGTAGGTACATATAGAACCAGACTAAGAGTCTACAGCCAAGCTAGCAAGTAGCGGCTCTGTCAGGCTGTATTAGGGTACAGCAGTGCTTTGAGCTAAACATTAGCATACTAACATGCATACAGTGACAATGCTAACATGTTGATGATAATAGGGAACTTTATAATGTTCACCATCATTGTTTAGTGTGTTAGGATGCTAACTTTAGCTAATTTGCATTGAACACAAAGTACAGTTGAGGCTGATGGGAATGTTTTTTTTAAGTAGGCTATTGGACAAAATAAAATTGGCTAAAAAATTGGATCACTATAATACTATAGTATAGTGAATAGTATCACTATGATACTATGAAACATGATAGAATGACACTCATTATACATACAGACATCATACTTGCTAATCTACCTCAAATTGTCACGAGAGCATCTGCCCAGCTACAGCTACCTACCTACTGTACAACACCATGGCAAAATATGTCGCACTATGTATGTACGTATGCACAAAAGGCAGATTTCAGTAGTGACATAAAACTACTTTAATCCCTGCGTCGTATCTGTTACCCCCACCCTCCTCACCCCTTTTCTAGCTCTCACACATTCTTACACGGACACAGACACACACACATAAACCAATGACATTTGGGACAAATTGAGTAAATGAAAGCCATGACACCAATAAGGGAACATGCTCTACAATGGCTATTGTGCAGCTCCTATAATTGCTTTTTTAACAAGCTGTAGAGAGAAACCATTTTTTCATATCTATGCAATTTTGCCCCGCACTCAGAACAATAAAAATGCCAGCCTCTATTAAATGGGGAAAAGGCCAGTTCTACCAGTGCTGCATGTTTCACTCAAGTGCGTCTGTCCATCAGGCAGAACACTGGTGACACACAGTAGATGGCAATCCTTTCTATTAATCATGACTGGCATTTCGAGACGGAGCCACAGACAGGAGGCTGAAAAGAATACTTCATTGGGAAAGCATGGTTAAGATGAATGCCTCGCGGGCCATGAGGTCAAGCTTTCTTCTGCGTTTAAATATTGTGCATGGCTGTTGTGTCTGTCTAAAGTGATCGCGAGCAACAATATATCAGATACGACAAAAAGGCTGAATGTAATTTCCTCCCTGTTATTTGACCATTTGTATTTGGCTTATTGAATGGAACAGTATTCAATTTGTGATAAAGGATGCAAAGGAACAGATTGTGGATAAACACACACACAAACAAGACAACAAAAGCTTCTATGTAGGGCAGATGTGATTTATAATGGCTCCAAGTTAAGTTCAATTAGAACACTCTTTGTCTCTCTCACAAAGTACAAACCCAACCAGCACCTCCAACCAGGCTGCTCACTCATCTGCTCCATACAGCAGGTGGCAGCATTGTCACAGCTTTCCTTCCCAATACTCACTACTGTATATACTTCACTGAGTCAGGGGTCTAACATACTTCACATCGAAGGGCTCCATCCAAAGTCCACCCATCTAAAGACTTTTAGTGTCATCAATACACCCATGAATTCCACTTTCAGAAATATAGTGCACTCGGGTTGAATGAGCGACAGCGCTGTAGTGTTTTCTTGAATAAAATGTTAGTCTCACACACACTTAAATGATTTATTTATGTCAACATCAGATTGAGGAGTACAGTATCACAAGTACATAAACTATTTAGATGCTGATATGCAACCTTCACCGTGTGTCCTACTTGCGTGACCGTTGAGTAAACATCAACTACAGACAATATTTCCGAGGAAGTAAACGCAGTATCTCATATTCAGGAATGAATAGAAATGTGACACACACACACACACACACACACACCCGCTATGCTCTATCTCTTCCCCCAGCTCTGTCTCCTTTTGCTTCCATTAAAGCAAACTTCAGCAAAAAAGATTTTAAAAAAAGGGGAACTTAAAAAATTCATGAGACATGTGTAAAGGAAAAAGGGCTCCGAGATGACCAACAGCTATCACTCAAAGACCTCTTGCACGTGAAATGTGTGTGTGGAAGCAAAGTGCAAGTGTGTTTCAGAGAGAGAGGCTCGACGGGGCGCCGCGGTGTAAAAGATGGCATCCCATGGAGAGGCTCGCTGTCTGTCCACACATAGCGTTATTAATCTGCATGTCCATCCGCACACTCTGTGTCGTCTCTCACCGTCTCCCCCCTCTCTTCCTCGGGTCTTTCCCAGAAAAGCTCAAGCATGCCAGACAAACAGACCCAGCCAGGCATTGATTTCTGGCTCAATGTTCACATTTTACTGTGCCCTGTGACATCCACTAATCTCGCTAATACCAATCTGATATCAAATAATAGACACTGCGGGGCTGCTTGCCAACTCAGGTGTGCTCTAAAGAGGCTCCGCTCCGCCCTGGACCTCTGTGCCAGCGTTCAGCTCTGTATCTCACCCACCCTTTCCCACTCTGTCTTTTTTTTTTTTTCTTTCTATAGCTCGCAGCATCTGCATGCTGTGCCCATGTTTCATGTGGATTACATCACAACATAGCTCATCACACACACACATACACACACACACAATTTGTGACCCTTTTTTTGCAAATACACTTCAGGGGTTATTTGTAGTTGATGAGGGATCGTGTGTTGAAATAATGTTTCTCAAATTTGAACAACTCCCCCGTTGTGTTGGTCTCAAAGTAAATACAATTAGAACTTAATTAATATAGCACTTTAAATTTGAAAAGTCTCATGAAAGTAGGACATTCATTCGAGATTTATGAGACGTAAGTGCTTGGAGAAGATCACAAGAAACAAAGTGATAAAAGCAATAATCAACACTTAAAGAATAAGATAAAATAAATCTGAAAAAAAAACAGTAACATAAAATATAATGTGAGACGCGTTTTGATGTTTATAATAAGATTTTACAGTTGGGTGTTTGTGTTAATGGTGAGATTTTTTACTGTTTTCTTCCTTCAGTCCACCGAGGCTGAAGAAGCATTTTGCGCGTGTGAAGTTGCAGTAGTAGCAGTTGTTGTGTGTGGGACAGAGCAGCCCTATAATTACCTCCAGTCCACTAACCAGTGTATTTATCATGGAACAACGGTGGAGAAAGCCTTAATGCTTTCTCTTCATCAGCGCCGTGGTTAAAAACCCTTCATGTCTGACCCGTGGACTGAGAGGAGTGAATCCCCTGAGGAGTGTGATGGATGTGATGGATCACACCGAACATTATTGACAGACTCACTCCACCAACTGTGCTGCAGTGTAATTTATTCTAAAAAAAGTGCTCCACATATATCGACTATACCAAACAGGTGACCTGCTTTGCTGACTCTATGGACAAGAATGTTTTTCTTAAAGTGTACATATACTGTAGTGGTATGAGACTCTCAAGCATCTTATAATGTCTATCTCACACAGCTGACAGTCTGTTTTTGCAGCTCGCATTCCCTCTGCTCTGTGCTATCTTGACATCTGAGTGTTTTCTATGATTAATCCTTCCTATGTGCTACATCGAACCAGACCTAACCTTTACTGTGGAGGCAGTACAAAATCATTTCATTCCTTTTCCTGTGAGAGAGGTTGTCTCAAGGACTGAGTGTTCCCATGCTGGAAAGCTGTGCCAAGGCCTTTTGTGAATGGATTAGTTACTATTAAGCTGCCGGGCCTGATAAATTAGGATTTATAAAGATTATTACAAAATACTTATGCCCTCCTAATGCTGATGATTGAATTTGTGAATCATATTGAATTACTGCTATGGATTATGGAAAGGTATGTTGAATAGGCGGGGAGAAATGACTTATTGTGCTTTGTTTAACAGCACAGAATGTATTGACGCCCTTGAAGTGTCTGCGCTATCTAGTCCAGCCTCTCGCAATCAGCCGAGGACCCGTTTCCCCAAAGAAAACAACCATGACTGCTATCTTCAAAAAATTCCCTGCAACCTTAAGGCTTGAAGACAAATGGATGGTGTACGATTTTAATTGCCTACTAACACCCTCCAGTGTAAGAATCTAATTATCTCTGGTCCATCGTATCGGAGAAGCCTATAACTGTTTCAATATTACACATCCAAAGGGGCTGAAACGGCAGAATAGCCAGATAATGGCTTCTTAAACAAGTTTGCCTCTAAGAAAACATTCTTTTAAAAAAGACCAAGCTTCATCTTGTATTCATTTCCCCAAAGAGGAACTTGGCACCAGAGAGCAAGAGATTACCGACCAAGAACACACTCCATTACTCCACACACACACAAAACAAATGACTATGTAAACACATATCACTGTACAATTGTTTCCTCTACCAGTCATGTCGCTTGGTATGTCCAAAACATGCAGTCATCATTAACCTCTACCACTCCTTGAGGGCGCCGGCGCCCTCGGCCGACTTAACGTTTTTCAGAGGCAGCAGCTGTGGGGAAGTTACGCAAAATTTTGGCGTGGGAAAACTGGCATGGTGATTTTCAAAAGGGGTCCCTTGACCACTGATCTCAAGATATGTGAATGAAAATGGCTTCTATAGGTACCCACGAGTCTCCACTTTACAGACATGCCCACTTTATAATAATCACATGCAGTTTGGGACAAAAAAGATTTTTTATGAATGCAGTACTAATTTGTCAATTTCGCCTCTTCTAAAATGATGTGTTTGAATATTTCTGCATACTGGGGTCCCTAAACAGTCTTGGAATTGCATAAATTGGGTATCACTGTAAAGATGAGACTCTTGTGGATCCAATGAGCCCAATTGTATTCACGTGTGATGATGTTAGTCCCCATAGTAGCCATTTCATTGTAGTGAGACCATTTTTTAAAACTTGACCTCTCTGTATAAAATGACCTGTGGTGACCTCGAGGTTATTCACAGCCTCATGAAACTTTACAGCCACAAAACTAGAGACCTAGGGCATCCAGAGGATGGATGGCTTTCATAGGTAGATTGACAATAAGGGGGGTTTCTAAGCAGCTTCCAGTACAGAAGTGCTCGCCATCCAATCACCGAAAAATACAATTCTTGCAGAAATCTCCAAATGTCAAAAGTTTTTGATACCAAATCACAGCATGGCTTTTTCTATGGTGCTCCTCAAGGTCTTGGTGACTTAATGTGGTATTTTGGAGGGATTATTGATCATTTAATTAATTCTCGAGTGGTAAAAAAATGGTTAAATTTAACACTAAAGCGGTGCAACAAATGGTATCAACCCCAAAATTGCTGCAGCAACTTATGAGACATAAGTGAGCATGGGAATGACCATCACATACTTCTATCATAATGTTCTACGCTCTTATACACTTTCACAATTAATTTTAATTAATTAATTCATTTGTTCATTAATTTTATTTCTTATTAATGACTAAAACAACTTCACACAGTGCTGAGCTGCATCTTCAAGTTCCCAGCTTTCAGATGATGTACACCACTTCTATGTATACATATACTGTTGACCTGCTCTCTCCCCCTAAAGACCCCCTGTACCCCCCTAAAAAAGACAAAAACGGGTCTATGAAAAAGAGGGGTGGAGTGGAAGAGGTTAATACAATTATAATACAAAACAAACACACACTCACAAATAGGCTTACCTCTGTTACTGTCTTCACTTTCTTCCTTGGTTGTGGATTTCGTAGATGGTGGTGTGTTATCTATAAATAAACAAAAAGAAATGGTGGTTTACAGACGGGGGAGTGACACGTCGTTACCCCCAAACACCATCAGGATGCGAAGGGCGTGACTTCTTGTCATTTGGAACTGTTGGATGAGAGATGGTGTGAATAAAAGGCTTTTGGCAAGAAAAACTCATCGTAGTTATTCGAACTTGGCCATCCTGCCTCTGCTGACCGTGCTACAAGACCCTGTGGGAGAACTCAATGGCTCTCACACTGTTTTGTTTTAAACCTGCCTGACAAAAAAAGGACTCCTGTGGGACTGAAGGGAAGAATGTGAGGCTTTGAGACTAACTCCAGAGCGTCAGTCTGAGACAAAAGCACCGTTCCATGTGAGAATGGCAGTCATTCGAGCCTTTGAATGGGCTCCAGCCTGCACTGATTCAAACTCTGGCTGATGGAGCAGAATAAAAGGCCAGTCCTTGGCACCGGCGCAGAGGCCCATCAAACAGGCCAAACTGGACCGGGGCAGGGCTGGCATGATGATACAACAGAGCTAGGAATTATCAGGGGTTATTTCACTTGGCTCGACGAGGTCTATGTGGTGCTATGTTATTATAGAGTATGCAGTGTAAAAAAAGGAACACACGACAGAAAACAACGCAGTCGCTCAGGCGCTAACAACAGAACAAACTCTCAAATGCACTTCCTCTCAGCCAAGTCTTTATGATTTAGCCATTACGTGCACATTGTTTCACTTTGGAATATCACATTTTACAGTGCACTTATAAAACTGCCCTTTTATGTTCACCCAAAATGGAAACTCATTGAAAACACAGATGCGTGTAATTGGCAAATCATGGGGGTAACTTTTGGAGGAAAAACATTTTGATAGCACCCTAGGTTCTACATCTATACGGTAATCTGAACATTTCCTTCGACAGACAGTAAAACTAACATTATGCTCTGCTTAGTTGGTTGCACGTGTACTATGACGTCTTCGTGGGACACAGCCGTTAGATCTGGCGAGCCCATGCTCCGAATCCCCTCGTACTCATAAAGAAAACATGCCATCGGGTGCTTTCTAAGACCTACTGTACCGTGGAGAAAACTGCAAGAGGCAGTACATTTCATCAAACATTTCATCCATTTTTTTTGTCTACTAAGGAGAAAAATAAGTAAGTGCTGCTAAACTCCATTGGATCTATTGTTCCTGCTATTCAAACAATATACACACTTCCACAAGGCTTCCTGTTCGAGCCATCGCTTATTCAGGACATCAGCGCACAGACAAATGTCAATAGTTTATCCCGATAAGCAGTATCTGGGAGTTTCAGGCCGCGTGCCAAGATGGTGCGGTGATAAAAGCATTATGCGCTGACAGTTGTGTTTGTTCCATCGCCTGGCGCACGCTGCGGAGGGATGCTGCTCTGCTGTTTTTTGTCACTCGCTTTAGGTGGTCTGAAGGCATTGTGCCCGTAAGCCGGATGAACAGAACGGTGTTGGGAATTAGCTGCGGATATAAGCTCTTGTAATGTAATGTACCTGACATGAAGTATTTTTAACTGCGATGTGTCAGGCCCGGGGATTCAACTTGTCACCAAATGAATAAACATTCAATTTCATCTGCTGCATAAAACCTGGCAAATCACTGTCACCGGTTGAAGCTACGCCACTCACTCAGCCTCTGTGTGCTTTAATGGAGGTGTTAAGGTGAAAAGGCAACCATGAAATATTCTGTCACTCACCTCCCTTCAGCTGCTCCTCTGTAACCTCCATGTCATTGTCTGGCAGAGGGGGAAGAAGACAGCGTGTCAAACCATGCTATTTTATAATGTACAATATAGCGAGTCATCACAAGTTGTCTCCCTGATTATAATGTTAGAGTACAGTATTTTGATGCCAAACTGCTGTGTCTGCAACCAATGAAACCAAAACCTGCAGAATGGGATTGAAATATGATTCTTCTTTTGGTACAAAAAGAAAAAAAACATCCCATTCACATGTCCATGTTGAAACTTTTTCGCCTCCTCCTTCCATACCAGCTGCCATGCTCCGAAATCTTACCAACAACCCTTCACAGCCTCCTTCAATTCCCCAACCAGACGGCCTTGGATCTAGTGAGTTATTACCCCAAATGACTGTGTATGTGGGTGTGTGTTTGGAGGGGTAGGGGGGTCACATTCATGAGACATTCTTTTTCAATTAAACCTATACTGGTAGGCTCAGCATAAATTACACAAAACCTCCCATTTCCTCAAATTTCAAGGACTGCAGGCTGAGGTGGACAACTGCGCCTTTAAGAAAAACCCCTTTGATATTCCTCTTCTTTTCTCTATGCGTCTATTGTGCGAGACAGACTAGAGTGAACTAAAGGTGTTTCTGGGTGGACGAGTTGAGTTGCACAGCGGGAGATGAGAAGGAGACGTTGGATGCTGCTTCAGGGGGAACTGCAGAACGAGAGAGAGGAACTGTGGATGTCTGCTCACGGATCCCGGCTCCCATCGTACAAACACGCACTTAGATCTCAGCATGCCTCAACATTCTTTGAGTCAAGCCACAGTATATATAGTATGCTTGCGTTTTTAATATACATGGTTCATATGAATGGAGTATGTGTGAGGGCACATATATATGTGTGTGTGTATGGCTGTGCTTGAGTCTGAGCAATGATTGCGCCATGGTTAACAAGCAAAAGCAAGCGTTAGCTTTGATGAAAGGCTGTTGTCATCTGTTCTGTAGAAGTGTAACCATCAGAGCTCCCAGCGGATCCAGCGACAGACTTTTCTTTTGTATAACACTGAATAAAAGGGTACAGTGCATTAATCTAACCCTGCTTGGGGAAACAAAGGGCTGGCCCACTGATACAGTATAACAATAGTGCAAGAACAGAAACATGGGGTGTCTCATGTCGCTACCGCCACATGCTGTAACATTATTACCACGGCTCAACACTGCTGTCAGCACATGAAATGTATGTGACTTAGTCTAGAATAACAATATATGACACCTTTATTTCTTTCTAGGGGTAAAGACAACACAATCGCACGGCTAGAATCACACAAGGGATTCTTACTAGATGGCTCGCTTGATCTTTGGATGAATAAAAACGATTATGATATGAAACAGACGAGAAACTATCAGCTGTTCAATAGTTTGACATTTTGGGAAATATGCTTTCTTTCCGAGGGTGAGATGAGAGAATGCCACTGTCATTTCTCTGCGCTACATATGAAACTAGAGCATCAGTTAGCTCAAAAGCTCATTAATTAATACGTTATATATATATATATAACACCTGTTGCCTGGCAACCTCACGGTGATGACAAAACTCCAGGAGGTCTCTGTACCCGACCAACAAATAATTCAACATGTCAAAACTGCAACTTGTTTTTACACTTTGATTTATGTACAGATTAAACAAACAAGATATGTTCAATGAACATGTTAGTTAGTGAGATTTAGAGGTGCTTATTGGCATATTTTGTTTTTACTTTGGACAAGCTAGCTGTTTCCCCCCGCTTCAAGTCTTTATGCTAAGCTAAGCTAACTGTAGTGGTGTTATCGATCCTCAAAACTAACTCTTAGAAAGACGTATTGGTCATCTTTTCGTAAAATCCTTGACAAGAAAGTGAAAGAGCTATTCCTCTAAATTACATTTTTCACACATGTTGGAATAGCTTGCCATTATATGAGGGATGGGTAGGACACAGTAAGATTTCAAGTTTTAAACTGTACTACATATTATCAAAAAGCATCCGTGTCTGGCCAATACTCTACATGTTGATAAGTAGGTAGCAGGATATGTATTTGTACTTTTTCCTGTATGTTCAACATGTCTGTGATTTATGAACAAGCGTGAACATTTTCACATATGATGAGCTGAACTGAATCCTCATATCTGCCAAAGCTGACTGAGCGACTCTGAGCCACTGTGCTGCTTGACAACCACATCACTAACACACCATGGCCTCCTCATTTCCCTGCCCCTCGTGAAAGCAACACAGACTTAATTTTCACCCCTCACAGGGTTCCTGTAGCCCTTCATATCCTCTGTCCACATATTACACGCGTGTGATATAGAAGCGTGTGCATATCACAGCTTTACTTCATCCAAAGCGGTGGGGGGGTTGAGGGGATGCTTCTATTATGGACACTTGGAGGGTAGGTTTGTGTGGGTTATGAGGTTGGGAGTATGGAGTGTATTAAGAGCCATGTAAACAAATGTCAATTGGAGAGTCAGTGAAACAGTTGGGGGGGGAAGGCAGCAGCCCCTGCAGATCTGTGGGCTGTGTTAATATTGTCAGCACTGTGGCTGATTGAGGAGAAGAAGAGATGGAGCCCAGCTTGTGGGCAGCCACCCGGATCATATTAGTGAAGGAGAGTACCCAGAATCAATTTCAACATGCTTTTACTCTCTACAACCACAGCTGCCTGACTGCTTCCATGCTCGCAAATAATGCGTGCCAAGGCAAGCATGCGGTCAATCACGATCTATGAACCAATCTGAATACTTAATGGAATCATATGATTAACTGTATTGATTAAGCTCCGTCAATTAATGATTACACTTTTTTTTTTTTTTTTCTAAAAATACAACCATTTTCTGGCTGTGTGTATTCCTTCAAATGATGTAAACATTTACGGTATGGTCCTCTGAACCAGATCGCGATAGCACCTTTGAGATGAGTACAGTTTATGGCTTTTCAAAGTAATGAATAGGTCATTATATCACTGGTTATGAGCACAGTTGACGAGGTGGGTAATGGATGGTGAATGGTACTACAGAGGCAGAAGCTTTACATATAGTTGCTGTGTGTATTAGCTTGTTGCATATTTCAGTATTTGTGTTGAGAGGCCTCCTTTACACAACGTATAACCCTAAACAACTGAAGTACTCCTTGAGCTGGCGTACATTAAAAAGACCTTTGTCTGTTTGTGAGAACTCCATCGTTGCTCATCAAAACAGCAGCGATGAGTCTGTTTGAATGCCGGGCACAAAAATAATCTGCAGCCATTTGTTTTAATGTGATGTCAGTGTACTAATATTCAACGCTCGACTAGGTGCAACTTCCTGTTTTATATGTATGTTTGTGGCTGCCTGTATGCAGGTGTGCATGAGGATTCTTGTCGGCACAGGCCATTTTTCAGTTCCCTCCCTCTGCAGAGATGTAACCGTATTTTGGCTCTCTCATAGTGACAGCTTGTGGAAATGCACATTGTAATAAAGCAATTTCCTGTATGCAAATGTCCTGTTTACACGTTCCTGCTCCAGTCATTGTCACTTGACAGATTGCTTGAATATGAGGAGAGCAGCTATACAATGAAAAATGAGAATCGTAAGACTTCAATAAAAAAAAATCTATTGTGCCTACTCTCGGCTCTAGGCATGCTTGAAACTGATGTCACAGGGAGGATCCAGCGTTTCACACGGCCATACATACAAATTACAGAAAGATCACAGCCGCTATTCACAACACAGCTCGCTGATAGAGGAGGCCGTGCAGAAGCTCCTCCTTGATGTAACGAGGAAGAATGACAGAAAGTGGAGGGATGAGGTAATGGGCTAGTGGCATGGGAACAAGGAGAGGTGTAAGTGAGAAGAAGAGAGGGAGAGAGAATACGGGGGGGTCGACGTGACAGAGGGTTATTGTAAGCGAGGGCATGCTGCAGGAGACAGAATGGTCTCAGGCCTCTGTGTGATACGTTCAGCGTTGCCGCAAGATCTACCTGACTGTCTGTCTCTAGCAGAGAGGATGATGGGATGTTCAGAAAGCGTACAAGCACACCTGCAGAGCTAATTCACAGCCTCTTATTCACTACCGCCACTCCGCGCTGGCTAAATGTGAGTCTTTTCACACTACGGGGTTATGCATTCCCTACATGGTGCAATTATGTCAATCAGCATTTCTTTCTTTAAAGCACACCTATCAGCTACGGTTAAACTCATCCACGTGGTGCAGCCCGGCTGGATAAAATCTATGAATTCACTCCATTACCTGAGTGTCTAGTCTACAATCACAGCACCAGTAATTGTGTTATCTTTGAATCGTCCTCATTGTACATCTTAAAAAGAGCTGCTGTTTTCACAGAGAGAGGATGGTAAACGCTTTGAACAAGCACATGAGGTGAAGGACTGGAGCAGCTGTGGGCGAGCGTAGCGCCTCACTCCAGACAATGACCCTGAGTGAGAATGTCACACTTATTTAGCCACTTGCTCTATAATGGAATTAATATCCTCTCCAGCCCACACATACACAGAGCGGTGATAAAGGTGGCTCTAACCCCAGAGGTCAAAGGGCACGTGACAGGCGAGGCGCTGTGATGAGGAAAAGAGCGTGGGCTGGCATAGAGGTGCGTGCTGTGGTAGCCGTCTGCAACGACCCCACATTTAATCAAAGGCTGACCTCTGCCTCCCTCATTAGCACCTCTTTGCATGATGGTAAACAATAGTTTTTAAAGAGTTATCCTCTAATAAATGGAGCTCTCAGAACTTTTCTGATTTCCCTTTGTGGCACGCACAGAGCCTGCTGTTTTGTCTCCGCTCTGTTTCACAGTCGTGGAGAGATATAGGGCATTTATCCACTGACAGCACTTGTAAATAGCGAGAGTGATAACTGGAGAACAACAGCTCCAGATTCTCATCTCAGAGCACTAATATGATGAGACGGGTGCTGGGTGCACGGGGGCAGGCATTATAATTAAGGTCTCTCCCCAGAATGTAATCTTTCAGAGGTAGAGCCTGGGCGGGGAGCAGGACAGATGACGGGAGCGCAGGGGGAACAAAACACTCTCCATCTGGGAGCAGCGAGCTGAAGGCCTGAGAGCCGGTATTCCGTTGGGGAGGTGGGGAGGGGAAAAGTGAGGTAAATGGGAGGTAATGCTAGGCTGGTGAAGCCAGCCAGCCTCTTTCAGCTCCCCAGCTATTAAACTCAATCCTCCGTGGAGCCCCCATCAGAGCTGGCGACTGCTCCTGGCCCCCGAAAAAAAAGATGATGGCGTGAAAGAGGGGAGGGAATTGAGAGAGAGACAGAAAAGAGAGTGGGCGCAGAAGATAATGGATGTTTGTTTATTTCACATATAGAAATGAGGGGCAGTAACCAAGGACGATCAGTGGTTGCTATGAATCCCTGATTTTTTTTGTTCTTGCAGGAGACATTCACTGCCGAGGACTATTATTACAGTCAATCAAATGTGACATTAAAGTCTCATCAGAATATCAACAATTATGTAAAATATCAGCGTGCTGGTTCGCTGACAAGAAGCCGAACTATTCCAATCCTATTAAGGCAATCCATAGAGAGAAGCTGACACTTGTCTTACCAACTGTCAGCATAAATTCTCACTGTTAATCTCCCAAATGTACATGCGGAGACTTTGTTTATATTTGAAGGTGTCACCCAATCCTGACAGGTCCTTCTACTACTGCTTCCAGGAACAACATATCTCTGGCTGCAGATGTTTTCTAGGATAAACAAGGTAGCAAAGCTGCCTGGGTCTATACAGATGGTCAATTAGGTAGATGGTGACATCACACATTACACAAAATCTTCAAAAAACACAACATATAAATTATTCATCTATCCAGTAGCTAGTTCAAAAGAGCAATATGGTAACAGAGGAAGTGTAATGATATGGTATTACTGATATGCAGTCATTTGGAAGTAAACACACATACCTGGAAAAAGGACAGACATTTTCTTCTTGTAGATGGCAAAGTCGGTCTCGAGGAAGACACAGAAAATGACCCGTGTGATCTGCACAGGAAGAAAAAGAGATAGAGGAGCAATAAGTCATCGCATAAAAAGTCTCTCTGGTGAATTACATGACAGACTAACTGGACAAGTTTAGATCTGATTATCACAATCACAGACATTCAGAAATCTATTTAGCTACCCTCCTTATCAAGACCCTCTGAGACAGATTTTAGAGAATATTACATCACAACACATCAGAATAAGCATTATTGAATGGGTGCATTGTTTGAGCAGAGTAATACGCATCAGCATCGAACAAAGTGCAGCAACATAAAATTGCAACATTAAAGATGAGCAATGGAGAATACTTTCACCCAAATTGAAAATTACAAGAGAAAATGGCAAATAAAGTATTTTACTCTGCTACTCAGGATCATAAAGACATGATTAAATGTTGAAAAGAGAAACACACATTGAATATTGAAATCTCAAACGAATGTCATGAAAAAACAATACAGACAATGACATTAATATACGTTTATGTTTTTTTTTTTCAAAGTCAGATAGCTCTGAAAAAAATGCAAACAACCTAGAAATTACCATTAGACAATAATTTCTTTTTCTTGCCATAGATCTCTATGTTTTATAGCTGTGCAGTTGTCTAACAGGAAGTTATGTCAATGACAACTTTGGAACAATTAAGTGGTCAACACTAACAACAACAACAACAACAACAACTGTACTATGTTATATATACTATATGTCATGATGATCACAGACAGATGCAGAGGTGACAGGTTCACTTCTTAATAATGTTAAAAAAAAATCTATGTACTGTATACGGTGGCAAGTCTGCTACAGCATGTCTGTGAAAAAAGGTCTATAAAATTCAGTAAAGATGAAATCAGGCTCTTGGCACAGCATAACTTAAATAGCTCAGTGGGTGTTGATGATCAATGCCAGTCAGTCCTCTGTTTCTACTGCCTAGCACTGAGATTTCAAACTTTCTAATGACTCAGGATGACCTGTATTTGCTCCTGGCGCTCCCAGACCCCCAAAACTACCAACTGTGCACTGAATCGTTTGTACATTATTTGAAAGCTGTAGCTTCAAACTCCGAAACACTGTTGCAGTGTTGGCATTATATTTTTGGTACAGAAAACCAACCTTTGATTAGAAAGCAAAGAGGTTCCTTTCTGTTTGATGAACAGAACAAACAGCAAAAAAAAAAAACTCTGAACAAGCTCACTGGCTCACAGACTAAAAGTTTAGAATGACAAATTATTAATTAAGTTCGTTAAGTTCATAGTTTAGTAATTTGAGTCATTTTACTTCTATTTATTGGCTCAGATATCTGATAACTATTTTGCTGTTCACCCTCAGGGCCAACATCATTCATGTATTCAGTTTAGTAGGAAAGGGATTGATTAAGTTGGAGATCGTCATGGTCCCTGGTACTTTCAGTAGACAGATATACACCAAATAATTACTAGGGCTGTCAATTGATTAAAATATTTAATCGTGATTAATCGCATGATTGTCCATTGTTAATTGCAATAAATCGCAAATTAATCACCCATTTTTTATCTGTTCAAAATGTACCTTAAATGGAGATTTGTCAAGTATCTAATACTATTATCAACATGAGAGTGGGCAAATATGCTGCTTTATGCAAATATGTGTATATATTCATTATTGTAAATCAATTAACAACACAAAACAATGACAAATATTGTCCAGAAAACCTCACAGGTACTGCATTTAGCATAAAAAATATGCTAAAATCATAACATGGCAAACTCAAGTCCAACAGGCAACAACAGCTGTCAGTGTGCTGGCCATGCCAGTTTTTCCTGGCCAAAATTTAGCGTAATTTTGTAGCATTACCATTTCTTGGTGACAAGCTAGTATGACATGGTTGGTACCAATGGATTCCTTAGGTTTTCTAGTTTCATATATTGCCAGTATCGTCACTCTAGCTTTAAAAGTGAGCCAGCTACAACCTCCGAAATATTGATTGCGTTAATGCGTTAAAGAAATTAGTGTCGTTAAAACGAATTTGCATTAACACGTTATTAACGCGTTATCTTTTGTAGCCCTAATAATTACATGTAAATAATATATAAACATGTCACTTCTTCAATCAACAATTTGACAACGCTTTGTGTTATAATTCATAATGTAAACAGGGGGACTACTGTGGGTTTATAAACACTGATATAAAGCTATCCACTGGCCATGTACACTTTCCATACTGCTGTGATAATGTGTCTAAATGAGTCATGCACAGAGCTTTTGAAAGACTGCAGAGAAAGAGGTCACCTCTTTCACTTTCACCCTTCTCCAGTGGAGTCTTAGATGTGCCGGCATCAGTCACAGTCACAGAGATGCATTACCACCACGGCAGCAGATAATCGCTTGACTGAATAATGGCAATTTTATACACAACAGCCATAATGGTGGCTATCCGCCCCCCATCCTCCTCCATGCAGGATAGTGATGCTATGGGGGAATAAAGGGAGCTCACCAGCTTTAGCCCCGTTCCTGACCTTGCCCAACACAAGGATCTGATTCAAAGAGGCACCCTTCTGGTGCTCATACAGACATATATCTATTAATAGTTTATGATCTGCGCTTTGGAGTAAATGTTAGGAGCTGCATCCAGGATGGTAACATTTTATTTTGCTGGATGACTTGGGGGGGGTCTTTGTTCATAAAATGTAGACTCGCTCTCTCAACCCCGCCAGAAAATGAAAGAAAGCTTTAAGTCTCCTTTGAAGTCGTGGGCTCGCTGACAAACAGATTGTGAGAAAAGTGATAATATGCCAAGATAGCGCATACCACTGGGTGCTGGAAGGCCACAGGACAGCAGCTCCCCAGGAATTTCCATAACTCTTTTATGGAGCTCCATTCTAAAACTGACTGCCCACTGTGAAACAGGATGAATCATACATTCATGCCTTGCATTGAAACACACAGAAGTGCCGGAGTGTGTGCACACGCACACGCAAACACCATTGATGTTGAGTACATTTCTCCTGTGTTGTGTTTGATGTGATAACAGAAAAGGAGAAATATTACTCCGAGTTAACAACTTGTGCTGAAACAAAACCAAACAGAAAGTCTTAGTATCCATGTCATGTAGGCTCTTCTCTCGGGCTCCCTCTCCCTCTCTTGTCAATCTCTTTGTGTAGTTTCTGTTACAGCACGTCCACATTCTGCAGAAGGCTTGGGCAACTACTTTTATTCCTCAGATCAGAAACACATCATATGGTCTTTGACAGATATCAGCCAAACCAGGATGCTAAATAAAAAACAGAAATGCCAGTGTAGAACATTGACATTCTGCCTGTATCCAAACAAACAAACACTGCTGGCCGAGGCTTCCTAACAGTGTAAAATGAATCAAATACAACAGAGAAGGTGATTTGTGACTTTTTCTTTGTAAAAGTAAATTTCACCAGCCTGTACTTCAAACAGATTGTACTTTCAAAGTCAGCTTATCTCCTTCATGCACACATACAGTACCGTATAGTCATAGACGAAGCATCTGTGAATAGTTGGAGAGCATTTTCCCTGAATAGTAGTCTGAACCAAAATCAAAATTTAATCGCATACACTTTAAAATACATTGTTTGTTTGTCATCACATGGATTAGTGATGACACATAAACTCATTGTATTTCATGCCTGCTTTATATTGATGATTACACATACTAAAAAACAAAAAAACATGATACACAAAATGGCATTATACTGTATGAGTGTAATTATTATATTTAAATGTGGAATCAGTGAGCTACCTCCGGAAAAGTGAAGCCAATGCTGAAATGCCTTAAACTTGCAATCTTTCTAAAAGCCAGCAGGGGGCGACTCCTCTGGTTGCAAAAAGAAGTCTGATTGTATAGAAGTCAATGAGAAAATGACCTTACTTCTCACTTGATTTATTACCTCAGTAAACATTGTAAACATGAGTTTATGGTCTCAATCGCTAGTTTCAAGTCTTCTTCAATACAGCATGATGTTCATTTAGTAAATTATGGTTCCATTTAGAGTCAAATAGGCCATAAAGCAGGGTATGATTCAGGGCGTGTACCTTGTGATTGACAGGTTGCTACCACGGCGTTGGGTCTGGGAGTTGTCCGTGTTTTCGTCTTACAACTTTAACCCTTTCACAGTGTGTTTTCAGTTCATGAAAGTTAATTGTAACATTTTGGTCGCCTAAAAATTCAATTAATTATTCAGCGTTTGGTTGTTCTTAGCTCCACCCTCTCGTGTCACTGCTGGTTGCAAAAAAACAACATGGCGACGGCCAATTACCAAGATGACGATGGCCAAAATGCCGAACTCAAGGTTTCAAAACGGCAGTCCACAAACCAATGGGTGACGTCACGGTGACTATGTCCACTTATTATATACAGTCTATGTGTGGAATATATAAATTAGCACCACAGGAAAAAAAACCCATAATATTTTGTCCAATTAGGGTGAAAGTGAGCATGATTTAAATGAGCACTGCAGAGCAGAAATGTTACTAAATACTTCACTTTTGATTTCCGATTTTGGACAAGAGGCCCAATATTTTGGTCTGAGGCTGCAACGTGTGTATATGTCTGTGTGTCTGTGTGTGTTGAGCGTGCACCCCGCAGCCGCCAAGGTTGAAAAAGTTAATGGAAGACTAATTAGAAAGCTGGGATCACTGCATGCAAGGCTGCCTAGTCATTACTCATCCCTGATTGGAGGGCCTTTGCCAAAGGGTGAGCGCAATATGATTGGGTCCCCTGGTTGCGTATGGGAGGGATGGCCGCCTCGACAGAAATGTGTTCTGCACAATAAGGTGCGAGGCGGTGTAGTTGGCTTGACCTGTCGCTCTTTGAGAGCCAGCCAACTCGTAGAAAAGAAGGTTTTTGATAGAAAAAATGAACATCAAAATGCTTTTTTAGATATTCCTTTCATTAAGTAAAAATCAAAGTGATATTTTGAAATATTTCCAATTAATTATTTCATCCCTGATGAGTCCTAGAAAATCTGTGAAAACTTGAGAAGCTGTTGACCGAGTTTCAACAGTGCGGCTGGTGAGGGCATACTTTAATTTCTATTACGCTGTACAGACATTCATTTATGGTGCAGACATTATTTGTCAACACTAATGCTGCACTGTGGAATATTTAATGATGCAGGTTAAAGATCTCAATTCAATTATTTCATTTAAACCCTCTGCAGGGTTAATCATAATAAATCCAAAAACAATGCGTCTTAGCTGTAATTGGGCTCTGAATATATAAGAGGAGAGTAATTAAAGAAACAAGATTTTGGAGTGGCTATTTGTGGCAGATGCATGTGCCACGGTGTTAGTGAGTATACCATGAAACAATATGAAAGTGTTCTTTACCCACATTTCTTGTTTCATGAAATGCTGTATGTGATTTTTAATTTGTGTGTATCTGTGGCTCATCACTCTGGCGCTGGGCTCACCAGGTGCCCCAGACTCCTATTGGCTGGCTGACAGATGAGCTGTCATAGCTGGCCACCCATGCCCATAATTACATCGGGGCTACTGCCAGCAGATTCTGACGTGCAGGCACAACGCACGCACTTTTGCTACTTGCATTTCCTTCTTGATTCTGTCACAAACAATAATAGGGACAGGTTGCCCTAGCATGTCTGCTCCAGCTGGAGCCCGAACCCAAGGGAGATCTGTGTCTATGTGTCCTGCTCTGCCTCGTTACCGCGGCGCCGGCTCATTCAGAAACCTCAATGGTTGCATCCAGATGGACAACAGCCACGGGAGACTGATATACAAAGTTAACACTGGCTTGAAATAATTCATTCATTCGCTTTATTTGCTCATGACCAAGGTCGTAGTGAGTAAACACCACCGGATGGGAGGGAACCTGGGCAGGTCACCAATCCATCACAGTAGCTGGGCATAATGAACTGTATGTATCACACAGTAAATACATATTGTGTGTGTTTTGTTTAGGAATTTATTCATCTCTGACATGACATATATGACATACGAGTGTTGCGCGTGTGATCATACACTGATAGTACATGCTATTGTTCGAGACAGATTGAATAATTCCAGCGAATTATTCCTGTGCCAGAAATATCTCCCCATAAAACACAGCCTTCTAGCTGCACCATCAAAGCCATAATCAGCGAGCGCTCGTCTCCTTTGTTGTCAGCGGCGCTGGATTGGAAAGAGGGTTCACTTTGAGGCAGGTGGACCATATCCAGGCCCTATTACTGATGTAATTACACACACCTGCGTCCCCCCTCACCCACACTAGTACACACAGAGGCTGCATCTTGGAAAAACTCTGCTTGGGTCTGACAGACATCTATAGTCAGAGCTTTGTAAACACTCAACACACACATAAACATTCCTATATCCTTCGCGGCCATGACAGCACAACTACCCAGTCCACTGCTTAAAATCTGCTCCTCACTGTGACATCCCTCGTGTCCACTGCCTTTACCAGCAGTAGGGATTATGTCGGTGGCGGGGCTGACAGCTGCAGCCAGCCGCTGGCACCGGCTACTCGGGTGAAGCTGTGAGCAGCTCCTCCATTTGACTTTGATTGACCCCGTCTGCCGAGAGAGCTGCGGCTCCACCTGCAGCAAGCTGCTGAATTATCATTTCAAAGAAGTGCCCAGAAAAGGTTATCCCTTTGAACAAAACGCCTCCATCCATACATCAAAGGAGAAGCCTGACATTGGGCTTTGAGAAGGCACGGTTACGACCAAAGCCTGGCAGAAAGTGCTGAGCTAAAATTCTTACTTTCCAAAGCCAGTCGACATTAGATGCTCACTATATCACAATAAGGGCGATAGGATAGTCAATAGAGTCGGCTTAATATTGCTAAACAGATGACAGATTTTGGTAAATGCTTATGTACACAATTATGCAAGAGTGCTCAGCACAGTGTGACTAAGTAGAAGTGATAACATTCTGGTAAGCTGCCTGGTTATTTCATCAGTGTAAAACATCACCATGCCGCTCCGTATGCCGTGCGGAATATAAAACATTTTGACAGGAAAACGCTGTCTTGCTAGATTCGGAAAAAACCTGCAAGATAATATATCAGCAATTTGTATGTTAATTCAACAAATGCTGCGTGCGCCTCACATTTTTTACACATTAGAGCTGAACAAATAGTTCCTACTACTGTATTATTCAGGCTTCATAACTGCATGGTACTGTAGACAAAAATTGAAATACAGCATGCTTGAGGCATCTAGCATTTTAGCTCACATTTTCAAAAATGGTTCTCTCAAAGTGAAAGAGACAGCATTTGACTTTCACAGGCTTTGAGCTGTTTCTGCCAGCTCCCGCTGCCAGCAGCAGAAGCACTGTGTTATCTGATTTTTAAAAAAAGCCAGACGATTTCAGCATGAAAAACTCCCAATTCATTCCTTGTATTTCATTTCATATTATTTTCATATTTAATCCGTCTGAAAGAAGAGGGCAGGCTTTATGGGTTTGAAATTCCCCAGTAAATTTGACCAATAAGTACACCAAACACAGTGGCTGGAATTATTCTAAAGTGGCTGTTTTACCTCTGCAAGCCTGTTCCAGCAGAGTAAAGTAAAATGTCAATAGCCTCCCACAGGAACAGTAACTGACATTGCCTGACTGCAACTAAATGTTTAGTAGTACATAACCAGCGACAGTAATGAAAATCCTTCCCCATCAACAAGAGGACTTGTAAGTACCTTGGAGGAGCTCTAAGGGAAATGTCAGTACACCAGTGCCTCCAGAGATGTTAATCTCCACAATAACACAGCATCTTTTTTGGCATGTGACCAATGGTGCACTAGACCTCCACTGACAAATTTGTCAATTGATATGGATGGTCAAATAATTATAATGATGGAATACTCGTGGTGAGTCTGTAGGGGACGGTGTGAGCGTGAAGGAGAAGGATTGGGCCATTTTCTAATCATAAAGATGAGAGGTGTTGCAGCTGCGGACGAGGTCAGAGGGGAATGATGAAGGAAGGACTATTATGAGGGCTGTATCTATGATCCATGGCTGCATTGGTAATGATCTGACCTCTGGACAGCCACTGGCCCATAACAACCTCTGCTGATGAGGCATAGTGTGTGTGTGTGTGTGTGTGTGTGTGTGTGTGTGTGTGTGTGTGTGTGTGTGTGTGTGTGCGTGTACTTGTTTTCATGACATATGAGGACAATTTTATGATAACACACCTTCAATATGAAGACGCTCGGAAATATGAGGACATTTTTCGCGTCCTCATTTTTCCGAGCTCACCGCAGTGTTCTAGAGCCTCCCAGAATGCCCCTGGACCAAAATCTACCATGTCCTGAAATATCACAATTGTATGACATGAAGTGTGTAAGTGTGTTTATGGAATTTGCTCATCTGCGAAAACGCCAACTAGTGGTCACTTCTGGAACTTAACACACTTTTAACACACTTTGGTCACGTGACTCAACCGTCCTCATATGTCTCATATATTTCATTTTGTTAAACACACTCTCCAGCTTTTAAGCTAGTTTTAGTATTAGCCTACTGCAATACACATAATTCTTGTAATCAGTCAGATAAAAAACATCCCCAATTATCAATGCTGATTTAAGACACCAACCTACTAATCTAGAGAACCAATTCCTCAATTAATTACTTAAATTTACATCGATTAGCCAGATAAGCTAATGTTAGCTAATTAGCTAATGTTAGCTAATTAGCTAACAGTACTGTAGAGGACATGCAAAGGACTCGTGCCACATGGAAGACTCTCCAAACAGAACTGGAAGGACTGCATGATAAATGGAGGTAATTCATTACTTTTTCTTCATTTTCAACAATAGAGACAATTATTTATAACAGTATTTATCTTTGAAAATGCTTTTCTGGTGCTTTGGTAAGTTAACTTTATTTGTTAAGGTGTTAACCTCTTAAAAATCAGACGCTTCACCGGCGGGCCTGGCCGCTATTCTGTCTTTCAGAGGTTGTAGCGGGCTCAATTTTAATGCTAGAGTGAAGATACTGGTATCATATGAAACTAGAAAACCTAAGGAATCCATTGGTACCAAGTTATGCTAGCTAGATTGTCGGGAAATACGCAAAATATCGCTCCAAAGTTGCGCTAATTTTGGCGAGGAATATGGCCATTTTAAAGGAGTCCCTTGACCCAAATGGTAAGAGGTTAAGGTAACTTCATATTACATTATTGTAATTGCAGTTGCAGAGGGTTTGCACTGATCGGTAAGCCTAATAAGCTAATGAGATACTGCATTAGTGATAACATCAGTAAGATAAGTTAGCCTGTGTTTAAAGGCAGAATAATAGGCTACCATTTTATAAATTCTATTTGATTCAAATCAAGTAGGCTATTGATATTCTTTCGTATTTGTCCTGCTGACATAAAATTGATCTTTATTCTCACTAAATTCTATGTTTTTTACTCATTTTGCTAATGTTTTTGCCCATTTAACCTACTGCTTATCAATTTACATGATTTAATTTTGGGGAAGTAGATCCATTTACATTACTTTGGGGCTTTTGAGCTTTCTTTGACAACAACAGGATAACTTAGAAGTCAGGAACACTGACTCTATATGTGTTCAGTCGTCATGTCCTCATTTTGTTTTAGGTTGTGTTAGTCTTGAGTGTGTTTCAGATGACGTCCCCATATGGTATGACCCAACGAGTGTAGAGTGTGTGTTACATTGTCCTCATATTGTTGGGTAGCAGATATTGTACAGTTTTAACCATTTCTATAGAGTCTATATTATTTAACAGAATATTTCTGACAGGTTATTGTTGTATTTCATTGCAGACACCAAGTGATAAGATCCCGACTCAATCTTCAGCCGAATCAGAAGGGAGCGTGAGATCTACTTCATCCTTCCAACAGGTTATTTCACTTTTATTGTGGATTCTTTCTATTTAAATCAAATAGAAGTCTCAGTTAAGTCCAATGCATGAATAAATTGCCTTTTCCACTGCATTAAAACAAACATCTTGTGTAAAATGTTCACAATGTCAACATTACCATTACTTGTTTCTGAATACCATAGTAGGAAGAAATCACCCCTACCATTTAATAGCACGAACGACTCCTTAAAACATAAAATTGATCTTTATTCTCACTAAATTCTATGTTTTTTACTCATTTTGCTAATGTTTTTGCCCATTTAACCTACTGCTTATCAATTTACATGATTTAGTTTTAGGGAAGTAGATCCATTTACATTACTTTGGGGCTTTTGAGCTTTCTTTGACAACAACAGGATAACTTAGAAGTCAGGAACACTGACTCTATATGTGTTCAGTCGTCATGTCCTCATTTTGTTTTAGGTTGTGTTAGTCTTGAGTGTGTTTCAGATGACGTCCCCATATGGCATGACCCAACGAGTGTAGAGTGTGTGTTACATTGTCCTCATATTGTTTTAGGTTGTGTTAGTCTTGAGTGTGTTTCAGATCACGTCCCCATATGGTATGACCCAACGAGTGTAGAATGTGTGTTACATTGTCCTCATATTGTTGGGTAGCAGATATTGTACAGTTTTAACCATTTCTATAGAGTCTATATTATTTAACAGAATATTTCTGACAGGTTATTGTTGTATTTCATTGCAGACACCAAGTGATAAGATCCCGACTCAATCTTCAGCCGAATCAGAAGGGAGCGAGAGATCTACTTCATCCTTCCAACAGGTTATTACACATTTATTGTGGATCCTTTCTATTTAAATCAAATAGAAGTCTCAGTTAAGTCCAATGCATTAATAAATTGCCTTCTTCACTGCATTAAAACAAACATCTTGTGTAAAATGTTCACAATGTCAACATTACCATTACTTGTTTCTGAATACCATAGTAGGAAGAAATCACTCCTACCATTTAATAGCACGAACGACTCCTTCAAACATAAAATTGATCTTTATTCTCACTAAATTCTATGTTTTTTACTCATTTTGCTAATGTTTTTGCCCATTTAACCTACTGCTTATCAATTTACATGATTTAGTTTTAGGGAAGTAGATCCATTTACATTACTTTGGGGCTTTTGAGCTTTCTTTGACAACAACAGGATAACTTAGAAGTCAGGAACACTGACTCTATATGTGTTCAGTCGTCATGTCCTCATTTTGTTTTAGGTTGTGTTAGTCTTGAGTGTGTTTCAGATGACGTCCCCATATGGTATGACCCAACGAGTGTAGAGTGTGTGTTACATTGTCCTCATATTGTTTTAGGTTGTGTTAGTCTTGAGTGTGTTTCAGATGACGTCCCCATATGGTATGACCCAACGAGTGTAGAATGTGTGTTACATTGTCCTCATATTGTTGGGTAGCAGATATTGTACAGTTTTAACCATTTCTATAGAGTCTATATTATTTAACAGAATATTTCTGACAGGTTATTGTTGTATTTCATTGCAGACACCAAGTGATAAGATCCCGACTCAATCTTCAGCCGAATCAGAAGGGAGCGAGAGATCTACTTCATCCTTCCAACAGGTTATTACACATTTATTGTGGATTCTTTCTATTTAAATCAAATAGAAGTCTCAGTTAAGTCCAATGCATGAATAAATTGCCTTTTTCACTGCATTAAAACAAACATCTTGTGTAAAATGTTCACAATGTCAACATTACCATTACTCGTTTCTGAATACCATAATAGGAAGAAATCACTCCTACCATTTAATAGCACGAACGACTCCTTAAAACATAAAATTGATCTTTATTCTCACTAAATTCTATGTTTTTTACTCATTTTGCTAATGTTTTTGCCCATTTAACCTACTGCTTATCAATTTACATGATTTAATTTTAGGGAAGTAGATCCATTTACATTACTTTGGGGCTTTTGAGCTTTCTTTGACAACAACAGGATAATTTAGAAGTCAGGAACACTGACTCTATATGTGTTCAGTCGTCATGTCCTCATTTTGTTTTAGGTTGTGTTAGTCTTGAGTGTGTTTCAGATGACGTCCCCATATGGCATGACCCAACGAGTGTAGAGTGTGTGTTACATTGTCCTCATATTGTTGGGTAGCAGATATTGTACAGTTTTAACCATTTCTATAGAGTCTATATTATTTAACAGAATATTTCTGACAGGTTATTGTTGTATTTCATTGCAGACACCAAGTGATAAGATCCCGACTCAATCTTCAGCCGAATCAGAAGGGAGCGAGAGATCTACTTCATCCTTCCAACAGGTTATTACACATTTATTGTGGATTCTTTCTATTTAAATCAAATAGAAGTCTCAGTTAAGTCCAATGCATTAATAAATTGCCTTCTTCACTGCATTAAAACAAACATCTTGTGTAAAATGTTCACAATGTCAACATTACCATTACTTGTTTCTGAATACCATAGTAGGAAGAAATCACTCCTACCATTTAATAGCACGAACGACTCCTTCAAACATAAAATTGATCTTTATTCTCACTAAATTCTATGTTTTTTACTCATTTTGCTTATGTTTTTGCCCATTTAACCTACTGCTTATCAATTTACATGATTTAGTTTTAGGGAAGTAGATCCATTTACATTACTTTGGGGCTTTTGAGCTTTCTTTGACAACAACAGGATAACTTAGAAGTCAGGAACACT
Source organism: Sebastolobus alascanus (assembly GCA_916701645.2). Lineage (NCBI taxonomy): Eukaryota > Metazoa > Chordata > Actinopteri > Perciformes > Sebastidae > Sebastolobus > Sebastolobus alascanus. The sequence goes on from CAKAOJ020000121.1 coordinate 1,444,215, forward strand.
GACTCTATATGTGTTCAGTCGTCATGTCCTCATTTTGTTTTAGGTTGTGTTAGTCTTGAGTGTGTTTCAGATGACGTCCCCATATGGCATGACCCAACGAGTGTAGAGTGTGTGTTACATTGTCCTCATATTGTTTTAGGTTGTGTTAGTCTTGAGTGTGTTTCAGATCACGTCCCCATATGGTATGACCCAACGAGTGTAGAGTGTGTGTTACATTGTCCTCATATTGTTTTAGGTTGTGTTAGTCTTGAGTGTGTTTCAGATGACGTCCCCATATGGTATGACCCAACGAGTGTAGAGTGTGTGTTACATTGTCCTCATATTGTTTTAGGTTGTGTTAGTCTTGAGTGTGTTTCAGATGACGTCCCCATATGGTATGACCCAACGAGTGTAGAATGTGTGTTACATTGTCCTCATATTGTTGGGTAGCAGATATTGTACAGTTTTAACCATTTCTATAGAGTCTATATTATTTAACAGAATATTTCTGACAGGTTATTGTTGTATTTCATTGCAGACACCAAGTGATAAGATCCCGACTCAACCTTCAGCCGAATCAGAAGGGAGCGAGAGATCTACTTCATCCTTCCAACAGGTTATTACACATTTATTGTGGATTCTTTCTATTTAAATCAAATAGAAGTCTCAGTTAAGTCCAATGCATGAATAAATTGCCTTCTTCACTGCATTAAAACAAACATCTTGTGTAAAATGTTCACAATGTCAACATTACCATTACTCGTTTCTGAATACCATAGTAGGAAGAAATCACTCCTACCATTTAATAGCACGAACGACTCCTTAAAACATAAAATTGATCTTTATTCTCACTAAATTCTATGTTTTTTACTCATTTTGCTAATGTTTTTGCCCATTTAACCTACTGCTTATCAATTTACATGATTTAATTTTAGGGAAGTAGATCCATTTACATTACTTTGGGGCTTTTGAGCTTTCTTTGACAACAACAGGATAACTTAGAAGTCAGGAACACTGACTCTATATGTGTTCAGTCGTCATGTCCTCATTTTGTTTTAGGTTGTGTTAGTCTTGAGTGTGTTTCAGATGACGTCCCCATATGGCATGACCCAACGAGTGTAGAGTGTGTGTTACATTGTCCTCATATTGTTTTAGGTTGTGTTAGTCTTGAGTGTGTTTCAGATCACGTCCCCATATGGTATGACCCAACGAGTGTAGAGTGTGTGTTACATTGTCCTCATATTGTTTTAGGTTGTGTTAGTCTTGAGTGTGTTTCAGATGACGTCCCCATATGGTATGACCCAACGAGTGTAGAGTGTGTGTTACATTGTCCTCATATTGTTTTAGGTTGTGTTAGTCTTGAGTGTGTTTCAGATGACGTCCCCATATGGTATGACCCAACGAGTGTAGAATGTGTGTTACATTGTCCTCATATTGTTGGGTAGCAGATATTGTACAGTTTTAACCATTTCTATAGAGTCTATATTATTTAACAGAATATTTCTGACAGGTTATTGTTGTATTTCATTGCAGACACCAAGTGATAAGATCCCGACTCAACCTTCAGCCGAATCAGAAGGGAGCGAGAGATCTACTTCATCCTTCCAACAGGTTATTACACATTTATTGTGGATTCTTTCTATTTAAATCAAATAGAAGTCTCAGTTAAGTCCAATGCATGAATAAATTGCCTTTTTCACTGCATTAAAACAAACATCTTGTGTAAAATGTTCACAATGTCAACATTACCATTACTCGTTTCTGAATACCATAGTAGGAAGAAATCACTCCTACCATTTAATAGCACGAACGACTCCTTAAAACATAAAATTGATCTTTATTCTCACTAAATTCTATGTTTTTTACTCATTTTGCTAATGTTTTTGCCCATTTAACCTACTGCTTATCAATTTACATGATTTAATTTTAGGGAAGTAGATCCATTTACATTACTTTGGGGCTTTTGAGCTTTCTTTGACAACAACAGGATAACTTAGAAGTCAGGAACACTGACTCTATATGTGTTCAGTCGTCATGTCCTCATATTGTTTTAGGTTGTGTTAGTCTTGAGTGTGTTTCAGATGACGTCCCCATATGGTATGACCCAACGAGTGTAGAGTGTGTGTTACATTGTCCTTATATTGTTTTAGGTTGTGTTAGTCTTGAGTGTGTTTCAGATGACGTCCCCATATGGTATGACCCAACGAGTGTAGAGTGTGTGTTACATTGTCCTCATATTGTTGGGTAGCAGATATTGTACAGTTTTAACCATTTCTATAGAGTCTTCTTCTAGCAATGGAAAAAGGAAGACTGTCTGACCTGCAGGGGAAAGGGCTGGATGACATTGAGATCAATCCTGAAGGTGAAATTTAGTTTGAAATATAGTTTATAAGCACTTCAAATATATAATTTCTAAACCAAAATTCTGGCCAGATCTTATATAGTGCTTCTTTAATTTAAATACTTGGTCCTTACTGTTTTTTTCCCAACCAGATGAAATAAGCATGAATGATGATGAAATTGACGAAGAAACCATTGCCGACCTACATCAACACAAAGGTATGCTGACTCGTACAGTATGTGGTAATATCTTTAAGTTATGAGACAGGATGCAGTTAATTGGGATCTGATAATAGTTTTAGATGGGCTTTAAGGAACAGTGGTAAATAAATTAGAGAAGATGGGAGACATACCTATGAATATGAATTCTACATTCATGAATTTGCAGTCAGATTATGTTTACATCTAAAAGATTGATTTATACCTAATGTACAATTGCATATTGCCTGACATTGAGGTTGTTTACAATGAGTAATACAAGCAAACAAAGTTATTGTCATTAACGCTCCATTGTTACTTTTCAAAGGCTCAAGAACTGAGACATCTGGGGACCGAACACTTTTGAGGCACACACCTGACTCAACTAACCTGGACAACATTAACATCAGCAACACTCAACCAAGACATGGTAAAATATAAAAGGCAGCCAAAAACAAAATAATTGAAGTTAATGTACTTGTGATGAAAACAAATCTTTATTCTTGCCCTCATAGGGATTGCAGTATGTGAATGTGTGCTTTTATCATAAAATATACTCTAATTCATCCTTTCAGATTCCCAGCAGAACACAGCACTTCAAGTGGTTACACCCCAAGCTTCCTCAAAGTGCTCCAATGGAAAGCATGGTAAATTAGCATTTTGTGTTCACATTACTGCACAATGCCTGATACTATCATATAACTACTAACTAGAAACTTTTCTATCATATCCTCTATTTTCACTTTAGTAGAGCCATTGTTCCATTGTTAATATATTTTATTTTGTTTCCATTTATGACAGCTGGGAAGGTGAGAAGCAAGTGGACAGGTGAAGAAGTGAAGGCCGTTGAGCGGCACATGTTTCATTTCATAACAAGCTGCAGAGTACCAGGTAAAAAGGACTGTGACTCTTGTCTCAAGGCAGAGCCAGTAGCTCTGAAAGACAGAGACTGGGTTGCGGTCAAATACTACATTCACAACAGAATCATAGCATTAAAAAGGAAGATGAGTAGATAGGATGAGAACATACCAACTGTGTCTCAGGTACAATTCAATTTCAATTGAATTTAAGAATATTTGTGTTTCATTCTCTGCCTCTTGTAAATAATTGTGCTAAGTTGTTCAGTGCATTTTTGGCAGGGATATAATAATGAGCTTCACCTCAGATATCTAGTGTTTCTGTGTGTAATGGGTTTCATTTTGATACTCTGTTATTATACCCCCGCGACAACGTAGTCGCGGCTACATAGTGTAGTTGTGCATTTTGGGGGTTAGAAGTCCAGGGTGCCCAAATGTTTTGAAATTTTGTCCAAAAAATGAGATTTTTTTCGACTTCAATTTCATTTCCAGAGTAGAACTAGTTCCATTAGTTCCAAAAGGGCAAAACCTTTGGGCCTACTTTAGTTGGGGTCAAGCAGTGAGCGGGGGTATGTGAGCCATGCTCACTTTTGCCTTGTGTCCCTTGAATGATTTCTATTGTTTGGTTCTTGTACAAGCATACCACATACGCTTGAATCAGCATTGATTTGTTCTTTGTTCACTATTAAAAAACCCATTGGAGTGGGTGCTTCTTGTAACAGGCCTCATTTTTGGTAACTTTGGTAAACTATGGCAAATTCCAACTTTATTTAGACTGGTTAGCTGAACATACTGTACACTGTCATGTTTCATAGAAGCTGGAAGCTCTAATAGATGGTTAATTGTGTTCTTTTTTTTTATAGAAAGATACTAAAGAGACAGTTGCCCGTTCATTTCCAATATGCCATGTGTTCTGCACTGTCTTATGCAGTGGAGGAAAGGAGGCAAAGTTCTTGGGTTGTGGGTGGTCTATTCTGGGTGTTCAATGTTGTAAAAAATGAAAAAAAAGTTATTTTGCATATGATTAGGGCTGCCCTTTCTTATTTTAGTCAACTAATTGGTCGTTAGGTTCCAAGTCGACTAATAATGTTTTTTTAGTTGTTGCTATTAGTCATTAGTCATAACTGGTAGCCCAGTTGATTGAAGCCCAGCTCTGGCAACAGTAATACTGACAATCATGTTTTGGCCTTTAAAAAGCACTACATTTTGAGAGATTCCTCTGCATGACTGCATTAATCTTCAGAGAGATTGTAATATTAGACATTGAATATAAAAACTGATTTGTAGATCAAATCAAGGTATTGGTTGACAGTATTCTGTGACTAGTGTAAGGATTACTCAAGTAAGGATTCGTTCATCTAGGCAGCCTAGTTACGATGGTTCCATCGTAATACAGCATTAGTCAAGTAAAATATCCTTATTGACAATTTAAGGAATAGTCATGAGAGCATCCTCTGATAGTTAATCATTTTCATACTTGCTCCTATTTTGGTTTATATTGTAATTTACATATTTTGCTAGCAATTTTTAAAGTATGAATGGCATAAAGTGTTCCATCTTTTTTTCACATGAACATTTACTACAGAATTCATAAATAGACAATAATAAGACTTAAACAGTAGACTGACCATATTTATGAGCTATGTCCCTTTTTAAGTTAGCTTTTTCGAGTTTCTGAACAGTTCAGTTTTACTATTTTGTATCAACATGTGAATATGAATAGGCATTTCTGTCAGAGGCTACCTGACTGGTGAACATTACTGTTACATTACTATTTTTAAAATTTTAGTTCTTTATTGTACACTTGTGCTTCTTATGCAGATATTTCAAACATATGTAACAGGAGCCAAGTTGCAAATACAGATCATATTTTGTGTATTACCAGGTCTTTAGAAGTCACATAAACCAGAAAATTTAGTGTGTATGTATGGGCTTCACAATTCACTTAAACATGAAATATCAGTGTGTGTTGCTATGGGCCTCATAAGTCACATAAACCTGACAATGGCCTCACAAGTCACATTAAAATCAGGTCTGACCAAAATATAGCCTTAGTCAAAATCTCAACAGATGGATGTATTCGTAGAAGCATGGCTCGAACATACTTTGATTCCCAGGTCTCTAGGACCTTGGGAAAGGCACGTCCCCATTTTTCACGTTTTTGTCAAAAGTCCTGATATTTCCTATAAACACGTATGTGTGTGTGTGTGCGTGTGACTGTGGAGGGAGGGTTTCTGTGCTAACTTGTTCAAATGTCCAAGAAATTGATGAGGTCCAAGCGTAGTGTGGGCTTAAATAAAGTATTTTTCCTTCTTGCTCAGAGTAGAGAAATGTGTTTCCTTACCTTTAAGATAACTTGATGCTCTATGATCAAACAGATTGTCCAGTACCTGAGCTATGCTATTGTCAGCTTGTACCTATCTTCAAACGGCATGCAGAGACATGAAAAAGTCATCACTGAGTTTGTCTGCCTCTGGTTAAAGGTATGGTGGAGTTTTCAACAAACACACTTCTGTTAGATTTCACACTAAGATGCACGGTTTGTCTCCCTAAGGAGATAAACATGTTGAATGCATTTATTACCTCATAAAACCTTTGTTTGAGTGTTCAGCTTCTGCTCTTTTATTGGTTCATTGCAAGCGTTTACGGCCCACCAACTGCTAATATACATTATGTCCCTCTGCATTTGGCAGTAGCGTTAACATGTTTCCCTATGCTCACGGTGTGCATGCACTTTTCTAAAATTTGAGATACAAGCAATATGGGGTACCCCTCATCAAAACGTTGCTCCATAGCGAACCACCCGATTCGACTGTTATCAGGCCATTAAATAGGCGTCATCAGTCGCTATAAGCACCATAGATGTGGGTCAGTAGGGACCTACTATGCCTACTACGTTGTAAAAGTGAACGGTAAACTTCGAAGCAACACGTTCTAACATGTAAAACTGAATGAAACGTCACGTTTTGAACAGAAACAAAAAGGCTTCTTTAGGTTTAGGCAACAAAACTACAACTTCTTTAGGTTTTGGAAAAAAAAACTGTTCTGTCGCTGATGTGTTATTTTATACCTTCTTTCGGTGATCTATGTGAATTGATGATAAAACCTACTATTAGGTGTAGTAGGCTCCTATTGACCCACATCTATGGGGCTTATAGCGACTAGATAACTAATCGGCTGAGCGAACTAACTGTGGCATATAGAAATACGAAACAAACTACAATTTCTCAGGAACTGAACTAAGTCTAGAAACATTTATTGTGTAACTAAATTCTAAGTGTAGTAGAAGTGGTGTATGCCATTGACCCGCAATGTTTTTCCGCTTGCAATCTTCCTCTACATGAGTCCATCCATCCTGTTGAGCTCCTTTTAAAGCAATGACTGGCCTCCGACACCTTTGCTGTGCCCCCAATTCCCATATTGACCACCAATAGGCAGTATTACATGTCAAGTTGAAGGATTGGTGCTTGGTGCGGATGTGTCAGGCTCTGTGTCTGCTCATCTGCTCTCCAGGATCACGCAGGGGTTATCCTGCTTGGTTGTCAGATCCACTCATATTTTCATTTTTCCTGTTTCTATTTAGTCAATACCTGCTCAGTCTCCGGGAGGAGGCCAATAAGAATCAACTCAGCCCTCTGTGAGGGAGGCTGGTGTGTGCAGCCAGGTATGGACATCCTCTAAGCTGAACCTGTTATGCCCAGCTCATGCTGATGAAGTCATTACACAATGTGTGTTCCTTGTCAGATGGAAACAGTTTTCACACAACAAGGGCAAACCCTTTTGGGTCCAGCAGGAGAGAAACTGTATAGAAAGAACACCGTCTGAGACAAATGAAATTCACTGATGTGCACTAAGGAAAATAAAACAATACAAATGTCTCTTTTCTATTCCTCAGATCAATCATTTTTGATGTTTCTCTCTGGTGTATGTGGAACTTGGAGCGGTCTATGCATGTCTCTGTGTGCTTGTTTGGCACGTCCGGCGTCTCCTTTTCAGCTGCATGTTTGCCCTGTCTGGGTCTGACTGGTTCTGAGGGGGTTTCCTGGGAGGAAATATGTGGTGTGATCCAGCCAGGTCCTCTCCGGTTTGAATGTTACACAAAAGCTGCCAGACAAATGGGAATCCAATCACAGTTCCCGCATGGCAAAATTGCCTGAACTGCATACAAGCCTGGATCTGGAGAGGCACCAGTGACCTGTAATTTATCTAACAAATATGTCCGCGTTTCTTCGGCAAAAAACGGATGCGCTACAGCCGCCAGCAGTCAAGTGCCTTCTTATTAATAACACAGCCTTGTAACCCAGTAAGTAGCCTACTTGAACATGATAATGCATATGAGCGAGAGAGTACGTGGGCTGTGCTATGGCTCGCTACACGGAAATGCTAATAACTGTCAGTTCTCTGAGGTTTAACCCACATGCTGTGTTTTTATTCCTGTTGAGTTTAATGTCAAAAGGTCAGGTTCGTAACACTCTTTAGAAAGTACTCTGCTTCACATACACTTTCTTCTAAAGCTATTACCCCTTTGTTACTTCTATAACAGAGCCCATACAAGATGCCAATACAATGTTGAGGCAGAAATATAAATACATTTTTCCTTTTCTTCCTGCTCATGCCCAGACTGCATTAGAGCTGGCACCAAACACTGGAAGAAAAGCTTCATTAAAGCCCTTTTAGCTCTCAAATCCAAACAGCAACCCAATCAGCTGAGCAGTACTGATTATTTAACTACGAGTTTCTGTCTACCATTTGCCACCTATATATAGACACTCAAATTCTAAATATTCTCATTAGATCGCAAAAATCATCCTGTGATAATATGAATAGTTACTGGAGGTTGTAGGTGTCTATCTTACAAGGCAATAAAAAAGGATAAAAAAAATACTACAAAAATTAAAGCATAAGCATAAGTGAACATGTGCTATGCCAAAAAGGTGATCCTTTTCATATTAAAATGCCATGATAGCCCCTGTGAGGTTATGGCAGATTTACACACTGCTGAATAGAAAACAGGATGAGTGTAATGGCAGGAAATAAAAAACAGAAAAAGTGATCCTGAGAGCGATACCATATGGCTGCGTGGGCGACATCAAACAGGGAAGCGAGCCTCAAAGCAGAGGTGCTGTTTGACATAACTTACAAAGTGGAATGAAGATCTGATCTGGACTTTGTCAGATGCGTCGAGCAAATTTACAACCTCTCGTTCAATGTGAGTTGTAGCGAGTGTCAGGACTATTTATTAACGGTGACAGACGGGCAGAAGGTAAAATGCTTTCTGAGGGGGCCAGTGGATTAGGATTACCATGAAAGTAGAGGAAACAGTTAAACATTACGCAGATGCATAAATCATTAACAAATAGAGACAACGTAGCAGAATATCTGCTGGAAATGAATACATGTTACAGTATCACTCCTCAGTTATAATGTTAACACAGAAAAACAACTTAAAAACAAAGCCAAAAGCCAAAGCAGACAGGCACAGATGTTGATGTTGTAACAGGCTTGTGAATAAAATACAGTTCTCACAGAGAGTACCCAAATCAAAGATCTTTGAAAGCAGTGATTAAGATAAAATTGTCTGGTTTTGGTTTCCTCTGTGTTGCTGTAACTGGCAGCAGCAGCAGACTGATAGGAGGTGCCTGGAGGTGTTTGCTCTGGAGATGGGAGGCTGATTAGATATTGTACATGTAAGTGGCTCACAGGGTTTATAGCAGGTTCATCAACTAAAGGAGAGTTAAACCACGGAGATTTGTGCAAATGAGTGTCACCCACTGTCGTCTGCACTTTTTTTTATGTGAAGCAGCTGCGTAGAAGTAGATCTAGTCACTCAAAGGCCCAGTTACCGCGCTGTTATATTATCATGACACGATGGTTACCTTTACAGCTGGCCAGCCTTAACACGCACATCTCACATCTGGATATCTGGACTCCATTTATCTGAAATAATGATTCTGCTCCAGCATACAAACCAAAATCATGATATTCCCTTAACAAAACATAGATGGCTGAAGGCAAATTTCCTCTAATAATATTTACTCCTTGTCCTTTTTGCTTTTTCCCTACATCCCTGTGATCTCTCTATGACGACATTACTGTCCACACGACCCGCCTCCTGCTTGATTTACACGTGAAAGCATTGTGTTTAGATAGATAGATAGATAGATAGATAGATAGACAGACAGACAGACAGACAGACAGACAGACAGACAGACAGACAGACAGACAGACAGACAGACAGATAGATAGATAGATAGATAGGTAGATAGATAGATAGATAGATAGATAGATAGATAGATAGATAGATAGATAGATAGATAGATAGATAGATAGATAGATAGATAGATAGATAGATGGATGGATAGATAATTAGATAGATAGATAGATAATTAGATAGATAGATAGATAATTAGATAGATAGATAGATAGATAGATAGATAGATAGATAGATAGATAGATAGATAGATAGATAGATAGATAGATAGATAGATAGATAGATAGGTAGGTAGGTAGGTAGGTAGATAGATAGATAGATAGATAGATAGATAGATAGATAGATAGATAGATAGATAGATAGATAGATAGATAGATAGATAGACTTTATTAATCCCCAGAGGGAAATTAATACGCAGCCAGGAACATTATAATATAATGATAACAGGTACATGAACGCAGCTAAAGATGACACTAAAATGAATAAGAAGACACAATCGGATTTACTGTGTCTTTGCGCTATTAAAAAATAATCTGATTACCCTATTTGGTGTTGATGCTAGGTGCAACGAGGAACAGAACTCGTGTATGGGGAATATAATCTAAATCAGGATTAGGGTTTGTAGTGGGAGGAAGAACACTTCTAATTAGCCGAGCCCTGCTATGCGAGCAGTTTTGTTATATGCTGAGAGAAGACCGGAGAGCTGTCAGGCTGAATTCCCAACTAGTTCTAAAAGAAGACCATAGAACTTAAAAAGCTTTTTGGTGTGATGGAACTAATGGGAGCAAAACACATCTCACTGAACTACATGAACTTAAATTTGCAAGAGTTTAGCACAAAGTTTAATGTAAAGAAAGTCTCTATGAACATAAATGAAGGCATTTTGTCATCATCCACAGTGTGGCACAGTCACATCGGTGCAGCGGGGGAAGGGAGAGAAAGGTAATCCTCCACAGTCTCCCTGATTTGCATGATTTCTCTCCGAGAGACTGCAATATATCTATATTAGTGTCAGTGTCCTTACTGTGTTTGCCGTGCTGCACCTCAGGGTAGGGCCACATGCTACTAACTCACAGGCCACTCAGGAACAAGGAGGGATCCCCATAAGGACCTTCCAGGCCATCGAGACACAATTCATTGTGACTGATCAGAGAGCTCATAAGAGTGGAGTGTTACTGAAATAGGCAGCGTTGTGCTTTTCAAACACCAATCTACAAAAAAAAAAAACATTCAAAAGATCCCCCCGAGTAACAATAAAACTGCTAAAGTGGGTCTAATTAGCATGGTTAGTGGAAGAAAGCTCTGCACTCAACTCTTGAATATGAATCAAACCGTTTCGCTTGTTGGCAGATCAAATAAAAACATCAAAAATGTATAAAAAAAATATATCCAATTACTTGTTGACTTTAGTGGGATAACTGTGGGCTAATATAAAACAAATAAACAAGGAGATGTGAGCCGCTGCAGATACAGTATGTGCTGAGAGGGAGTAGTCAACAGTATTAGCTAGACTCGGCATGATTTTTGTTATGTTGGGGGTTTCAGGAGGTCATGCTTAAGAGACAGGGTGGCCTTTTGGAAAATAACTACAGCATAGCAAGGTGCTTTTATTGGAAGCTGTAGAGCAGAAGATGGTTTATTTGTATGCAGCGACCACATTAGCTCAGGGTGCTGAGGTAGTCTGTGTCGCGCATGATGGACGGTCGTACCGCACAGCTCCAAAGACTAATGCTTCCCAGCCTTGCGAACTCTCCTCCAGCTTTCTACAACTATCCCAAGGAAGTCTCCAATCAATACAGTATCTGTTTCGGTCTAGCTGTCGCTTAGAAAAAAATCAATGGACTCCCCATTTCTAGCACTGTTTTCCACACTGTCTCTTGTAAGCTTCCTTAAACCTGACTGGAACCAAAGCAAGAGCTAGTTATCTCCCAGCCTCAGTAGCACCTCAGCGACTACCCACAAGAGATGGGTGACATTTTGTTAATGCGACAACACGGGGCACAGAGGGCCGCTGTAATTAATAATGCTAATCCAACATCACTTTATATGTGCACTTAGAAAAAGACAAACAAGGATAAGTAGGAGAAGAAAACACACTGCAGAAAGGGTATGATGAATGAGCCGGCTCGCTAAGTGACTAATACCAAGGGATAAGAGAGAGTATTTCCCCCCTGTTGTTAATACTTTAATAAACAAGGACATCCACTATTTTCAAAGTAATATATCCAGTCTAGGTACTAATTAATGTTCCTGATAAATACGGACCGTTAAAGATGCGTCTAGGGACTAATTAGATCAGTGGAAGGAGAGCCACTAAGCATGCAGTGGTATCACATGGGACTGAGGAGTAAAGAGGGAGAGCACCCACTCTGTCATGTGGCGGAGACCCAGCCGGCTCAGTCTTAAGGAAATCCTCCCTGCTCTGTCAAGAGGAAACCACGGGCTAATATAAAACCACGAGATCCATAAGTAACAACCAATGGAAAAACTGGTGGCAAAATAATGAAATGTAATTCGTCTTTACGTGGCAAACGGCCACTTAAAACAACGTCTGAGCTGTAAAGAGGGGCAGGGACGGGGCCTTGAGAACATCAAGGTGGTGTGTTGGGACAGACCAGCTCCCAGTAAGCCTGTCTTAACCACACCTCTAACCAGGTCCAGGTGGACACTCTCACTCCCTCTTCACTGCCAGATCTTCAGAAGTGGGTCAGCACCAGAGAGGAAAAAAATAGTCTCAAGGAGATACAGATTTTAATGCAATCGACAGACATGCTGTTATGCTTGTGACCGTGTAACACAGAAATGGCAAACAGTGCTAAAATGGATCTTTAAAGTCTTAACATACCCCATAAAGCCATCTCTCCAGGATGTGAGAAACGTGAAGGAATAAAGCCCACGTTGACCCTGTGACCTCTGGAAGCGCACTCCTATATTACCATTCTGCATGCCTGTGCTTTGACCTTTTCAAATCCGTCTTTAAAGGTTGCGTGTTCCTGTGTCTGTGGGCTGCGCGGGCTCAGCAGGAGCAGCCGGCTGAGTGAGCGCACCTCGCCTCTCCACGGAGTGACCTACAAAGCTATTGTATTAAAAGAACCATATTTATTACCGCTCTCCACACCACTCTGTTCTACCTGCTGCACGGAGAACATAACCCTTCCTCAAACTCAAGTGCTCCTCCACTCAGCACTTTGAAAAGCTTTTTAGGAACGATTGGTTAGAGGGATATCTGAAATATCGCTTGGCTGCTTTGAGAGGTGAAAATGGTATTCAGGAGCCACTGAAAGTTTAATCAGTCTGTGATATGTCTGCGCTGGTCCGCTTCAAACACGGGGCTGAGCTAGTACAGGACAAGACTGGTCACTGATTACTGGGGCTGTGTTCATTAAATCTGCATTTGTAATTATTTCTCTCTAAAATCCATGAACATAAATGTAGAATCTCTAAAACTGATATCTATTTTTGATAGATTTCTTGCATCAAGAATGGAATTCTTTAGTTTCAAATTTAATCTGGTAAAACCACTTTACCACCTTACCGCAGAGGTACATATCTTCTATTCAAAACATTTATTCGCTTCCCAAGCGGCGGTACTTGACGAGTTGGGAGTGAGACTGGGTTGTCTTGAATTGTCCAGGCGTAGTGAGAGTGTTTATTTTGAGAATGTGTTGCAGATATTCAATGTGTTTGGTCCACAAAAACTAAAGGCAGAGTTTCCCAGTTCAGAATAAACCGCGGGACTTGTAGCACAAGACAGTTACTAGAACAAGTTTGGTTGGATCTTAAAACCAGCATTAAAGAAATACTGACACGGTGCTGACAACAAGGTTATTAGCCAGAAGGACGGCCTGATGATGAAGGGTTAACCCGAGGGTCTACACTAGAAGCTTTTTCATCTTTTCAGATTAGGACTGAAGCTGTCAAGATGGCAGATGATGAGGCCCTTTGGAATAACAGGTGCTCCAGGAAAGGCTATAAAGCAGAGGTAACAATGAATTGTTAATCACTAGAATGATCTATTCTTACATGATGTGTAGTAATCATCCCGGGTAGCACCCCAATCCGTCAGCTCCCAGTCTAATATCCTAGTGTGCTGTAAGCAAATGTGGTTTTCTGCCAATTTTGGATCCAGCGCAACAGAGCCTCCGTGTCCATGTTCTACATAACTTCCTTCAAAATTAGTAGCAAATAAAACACTTTTGTTTTCAAGGCCATATCATATCAGGCAGCTGTGATTTAGCAACAAAACAAAACAATTAGCTGGAAACACTCTGTAACCAAAAGAAGCCCAGGGCAAACCGAGCCACAAGTTCCCCATAATTCCTCCAATAATCTAATTAAGATACTTACTGGAACCATGGCAAGCTAATGAGAGGGCTACGACACATTTGTACTCTAAACACTCTGCTGCTTTATCTTTGTTGCGCTGGGAATTATTTCCACAAATGCATCTCAAGTCTGATATCCTTTCTCTCCTGGAATGGTTTTGTTTCGCCCGCCCTATCTCATCTGCTCATCTCCGCTCCAATCTTATTGTTAATTCTTCCAAGACGGGGACACAATGCAATTCCATTTTAATGATTAAAAATAGAGGTTTCTAGAAAACGTAAGTAGGTTGAATAAACAGTGGAACTCCGACGGGCATAGAATGACGGCAGCAGATATTTATAGCTCAGGGTAACGGTGGTGTGCTGTGATATGTCTCTCTCCACAGGGATGTGGCTGTGGCTCTGTTTTGACATACTGTGTATCAGTGTCCTACTGTCTTTGCGACCTAAACATACAGAGGAACATGTTGACAATAGTGCACACACAGCGCTAACATGCTGTCCTGTGTGCATCCTGTCCTGCCACTGAATCTTTAATTCATGTGCTGTGCCTGTGCCGGGTCCTCGCTGTGTTTTGGCCGATGGCTGCCTGCCTGACGGGGGAAGGGGTGTAGGGGTCGAGGGTTGGGGGTGTTGATACGGAGGTGTGAGATGGTTGGGTGGGGTTAGGTGCATTTAAAAAATCAAGGCAGATGGCAGGATGTGAGAGTTTCAAATAGAGACTTCACTTCCTGCTTCGCGGTGCCCGTAGGTCGGCGGGGTCAACAGCCAGCTTTGCCGTCGCAGCTCATGCTGCGAGCACAGGAAGAGAGCGGGTCACTCTTTTATCACCAAGACATATTGAAAAAGCAGCTGAGAAAAGATCACAGCAGCACAGGGGGAGTGCAGACCTGAGAGGTATATCTCTCTCCTGCTTTCACTTACTCAGACACGACCCTGAGCCCGACAGCACTTTCACTTTTGCCACTTGCTTATTTCATTTGATTGATGGCTTTTTGTGGATAACATCCCTTTGTTTTTCACTGTATTTCTTTCTAATTAAGATTCAGCATGACACGTTGACGTCCTCTTGTTTTTGTAGCGCCAGCCTACTGCAAAATGAAACTGAGCTTTTGTGAACAGGGGGGGTAACCATCAGGAAGGAATTTAGATTCTCATTGATCTTTAAAACTACAAACACTTCTTCTTCCTCTGTGCTGCTCAGCAGAGATTGAAAAATCCTTGTTTTCCTTGGAATATTCACTTTGAAGAAGTAAAAAACCTATGAAACAAGTTGACAAAGAAGGTGGTGAGGTGGTATTTTTAAAAACCAAAAGGAAAAGGATAAAGGTAACCTCTGCCATGGAGAAAGAAGCTTGACTACGTCATTAACATGGAAATGCGTTAGAGCTGAATAGTATGAATTGTCACTACCTATAACAATAACACAGATTTACATTCTTTTGCTTATTGAAATTCATCTGTCATCGACGGTATGCTATAATTGGCACAGTTTAGTAATCTGTGGCAACTGTATGAATATGAATGAATGAAGCTACCATAGTATAATATACTATATTTCAAATCAGCAGCCACATCTATCTTTCAGCACGGCCCAATTAAATTTGACATTCTGTATGAGGCGGCTTTGAGCAGTCAGTGGTGTGTGTTTATGAATATGTATTCCTTTTTATGGTGTCAATTAAGCATTGGATAAACGTCCATGATATGCTTTTCGCGAGCTTAAGTGTAGTCAAACTAATTCTAATTAGCTGGTTTATATGAGAGGCTCAGATTAAGTGTAAAGAGCTGTGGACGTCCCATCGGCACAAGGCTACCGGCCCATGTGTGAGACTGTGTGTGTTTTGTAGGAATAATAAATCGTCTCACATGTTTTACACTTCAGAGTTGTTCAGCCTTGGCGCTTAGTGGATTTGCTTGCCAACATTCCCGAAAAAAAAAAGTCACACATCTGTGAGACATTTCCAAAGTCGACGGTTGATGTGCTTTAGACAGTGTCATTTAAACATCCCAGGTTACGGCCCGTTATAAAAATGCCCCGCTATCCAGGTGTCAGGAGACATTTACTGGACTCCCCGAGGCTTTGTGAGGGAAAAGAGGATTTGGAAGTTTCTTGAAAAGACATGAAAACGTGCATGAAAACCTCTTCACCTAAAACTGCAGGAAAGCTTCCAGAATGAGGATTAAGGTTCAACTTCCATCTGTGTGACGGACAGACGAGTGCTTAGCAGACAATTATAATCCGTTAAAAGCTAATAAAAGCACCATCATGCTGCTTCAGCATGCTGGCTCTTACCCTCTGATTGGCTGTGTGCTGATGAGAGGTAGACATCCTATCTACAGCCCCACAACAGCCTCAGGCTTAGGGGGTCAGAGGTCAGACCTGGGATCACATCAATCACACGTCTACTGTGAACACTATATGGGTTAATTTAGGAACTAATTTATCTGAGATGGGCTCCTGCCTCATATCAGTGTATATGCCTCATGGATGTAACACGGGTCTTTATTGCTCTGTTGAGGAGAGAGCAACTCCCATGTGCCCGGCTGCTTCACCGACTCGCTGCAGCAGGCTTTAGATCAAAATGGGACTGCTTTTTGATGTCTCTCTGCAATCTGAGGAAAAACACTAATAAGCCGAACATCCCTCAACATGCAGACCTCTGGAAAATGGAACCAAACTGTCAGTGCCAGTCTGAATTTGGGTATGCGCTACTGCAGGACAACCTGGGGTGTCACTACTTTCATCTGCTTGGACACGAGTACATCAGGGACCTCATTAGGACGCCAGTCTTTCAAACCGAAAACTCTGCATCCCTGTTATCCAGTCTGGGAAACATCGGCGTGACACCCATCCATCCGTCCACCACTCATGCCCTGCCCAGCAACCCAGGTTACTAATTAATTGGTATCCATCTAATCACATGTGACGTCTGATGTCATAAATTGATTTATTGGCTTAAGTGATGCATTTTGTAACATCCTGCTATTAGTATGAATCAAATGCCTGTCTGTATAATTCAAAAGATCACAGCAAAAACACAGTATTCACCGGAATATTATTATTCCTTAGATCAAGGCACGCGGCTCTAAAGCCTTTAGCACAGACGTGTTGAGGCTGCATTGGGAACAAAACTACAAAACACCTCCATAAGCATGAATAATGCTCAAAGGTGAACGGAAATGAGACATCTTATCGTTACTCTCCAGCGAGGGAGGGAGGAGGAGGGCTACAATGAGTCAATGGTTCAAGATGCATTTAGAACATGCCAAATGAAAGTTTATTTTATTATCGTCTGAAGCTATATAAACCTATCACAAATGTTATGCTCTTTATCTCCACTGTTTGGATATACATGTGAGCCCAGAGGATGAAAATATTTATTCTCTTGCTAGCAATGGATAATAGGTTGCACCCTTGAGCCAATGGGCTTTCAGGAGGAGCACAAAGACACACATTGGAGATGAATCAATACTGATGATAACGTGAGCTGGATGCCGTGAATCAGCCCGGGCCTGGGCTTTGTGACCTGTCACATTCAGACATAAAGCAGCGACTCCAAAGATTAAGGGGAGATTCTGGCTCTGCCTCTGTTCTCGGCCCGTAACTGAAATGTTTTAGTCGTCCTTTAGATCCCTCCCGTATGCCACGAATCACAAACCGGTTCCTTGAGAGATGGCCGCGAGTGCAGTCCTTAGAAGTGGATTGTGGGGGGAAACCTGATGTAAATATGTGCAGCTGGCAGCTCATGTGGTTTTGTTCACGCAGCTCGGCTCGCGAGTCTTGCGCTGAGAGGTACAGTATGGATTTCTATGAAAATAACCTTGCCTTGGAGTTTTTTTTAAGCTCAGTTTGAGAGTTAACCTCTCGAAAAGTGCATTCTCCATCTGAAAAACATTTAAAGTGCTCTCCATATGAACCCTCGTAAGTGCTCGTCGACAAAATGAAGTGACTGAAATGGTGCAGGGTGTCACCGCATAAGACTTGAATAATTACAGCCCATGTTTGGTTTCTGAATGTTGCAGTTAATCCTGTGTGACGGGCCGCAATATATTTGACGATATAGGCTACTTGAAGACTGATTGACATCCTTGACGTACACTCAATCTGCCAACATTTACTGCAGAGCACAAAATAAAGCTGGATGCAACAGAAAATAATAAACGCCTTTCTTCATGGAGGCTGAATCCATGGTCTCTCCAGGTTGAAGCAACCGTGCCAATTTAAAAAATAACAAATACAGACACAGAGCCCACAGGGACCCAAAGCTTTTACTGTAAACTGTAACAGCCAGAGCAGGGGTATCACACAGTTGATAGATACTTCCAAATACGATACGAGACATGGTTTCTCTTGTGTGTTACCTCATAACCTTTCAATTATATATCCTGATAACATCTCGACTTTTATTGTCAGATATGATGTTGATAAATGTCACATAAACCGCAAAGAGCATAATGGCTGCAGTCGCTCCGGCTCTGCTGGAACAGGATGAGATGGTGCCAGAGCACACGTCAGACTGAAGTACTGCTACATGCGTTTTTACAATCCACAGTTTAAATCCATATATTTTTAATCACCACATCACTGTTTCTCTGGATATAAATTATGCATGGGGGCAAATTCACACTAGTTTGACTCCTTCAATGCCTGTTTTCGATCAGATTCCTGTCTGGGATGGTCGCTGTGGAGATGAATTCTAATGAGCAAGACACACTTACATCCAAGCTATTCCATCCACTTTATGCTTTTGAAATTACATTAACCTTTTTAGACACAATTTTCGGAGGATTTTGAAGGCGGCTGAGTATTGCATCACTAATTGACTGCTTAGTAGAGGAAATGTGGTGGAAAATGACAAGATTATTAGATACAGAGGGCGAGAATGTAATGGAGTGCCAAAGAGAGGGCTCGCTGATAACACCTTCAAAAATGGCAACAAATAGCAGGAACGCTGCACTGCCTAACCCTCTGTATGAGGGAGGGAAAAAACAAACGGCGCTATTATATGTTCGAACACATTCAAGGGCAAAGTTGTAAATGCACAACCACACACGAGGTAAGTTTTTGCATGAAAATGTGAACAAAGATGACTATCTCACACTCGCACAGGCCGTTAATGTTGCCCCTACTATAAACATGTTAAATTCAATAAAAGCTTGATACTATTTTAATAAGAGGAAAGGCTTGCGGCTTAAATAACTTTGTTTTTCTTCCACAGCGCCCCCCTCATATCACATTTCTCAATTTCAGGCTTTTTCTAATATCCCCCCATCCCCTGCAGGAACACTTGTATGTTTCAGTCAGTGTTCAGTAGGCGGCATGGGTTCACTCCTCTAACTCTTACCACATGTGCAGCGACTGCACGCCACATAAAGCCTCCGAAAACACACAGCCACGCTTATCTCCCCATCCAATTCTCCCAATTATTACTAAATAAAAGATCAATCCAAAAAGCATTACTGACATGCTTTACGACAGGCTTGACACAACACACTCGCAAGACTTTAAAGCAGAATCCAAATCAATTTAGATGAAGTATTGATAAGGATTGGGTTGGGTTGGGGGGGGGGGAAAGGAGGTGACAGATATACAGAGGGCATGAGAAAGTATCGCAGCAGATGAGATGTTTTTCATCTTCTGACACAAAGGGATCTATGAAGGCCTGCCGCGCCGCGTGACTGCATATGAATTCTTTATGAAGAAATTAATTGTTTTTGTCTATCTGGGTGTTCTAGATTGCAACACATTCATTTTTCTATCATTCACTATAATAAATCAAAGCCTAATCTGAGTGAAATTTAGTGGACACGTTCTAACTTGAAAACTATTTCGCTCTTTATTCTCATTAAATTCAGCCTCTCATAGAATATTACTGAAGCGACCCAAATGTTACACAATAAAACAACGAGGAATGAGTGTAATTACAACATGCTCACAGCTCCGGCCTTATTGTTTTACATGGTACACTGCACACAAACAGAGGGGCAACGTTTATTACGCAGTGCAAACACTGTGTAGATTGGCCCGAACATATAAAGATGCAATAATTCTGAAATGGGCCATGAAATACGCAGGACTGTAGATTATTGCCGGTCACAGAGAGGAGCTAATCAGCTCGCCGAATGAATGATGAGGAGAGAGCCGAGGAGAGGACTCCCTCCAGCTCTGCCCATTATCCGGCGACATGCAGAGAGGCTACCTGGTGTGAACACACAGACTTCATGCCTGTGCAGTGGGCAGCGGCCCACGCTGGGCGTCCCGCGTGCATCGGATAATTGGTAGAGCACCGCCATGTGAAGCGGTGTGCCAAGGGGGGACGGCGTGCAGAGAAAAACACACAACTTCAGCAGATGGTTTGTCTGATGAACAAACAGCATGCGGACAGAGACGGAGAGGTAGAAAGAACCGAGAGCGTCCTCAATATACTATATAGGAAAGAGTGTGTTTATGTGTGTGCGTCTGTGTGTTTACGCGCACCCTGACTGACATACAATACGACAAAAGCGGAAAGATCTGACGCTGACTGACAGCAGATTCGTTCATTATCACACGACATTGGTTTCTATCAGTATTTCCTAACAATCCCAGGTGTCAGAAAATCAAAAGGCAGCTGAGCAGCCATGCGGGGAGGAGAAAATCAAATATGTCACAGTAATAACAAAACACCATATATTGGGCTTTTGACGACACAATAAACAAGCGCACTGAGCAAAAGAGAATGTAGACGCTGCAACAATAGCAGAGAGGATATCATTACAGCCGCTTTATTCCACAGTATGGGTCAGAAAAAACAAAGCTAACGGAGCTGAATCAATGTGACAGGGTTAATGACTGTTTCTCTCTCCTAAACTCCGGCTGTGGAGCAGCTGGGCCTCAGAGACCCCCAGATGACAGTTAGTCTTTCTGTCATATCCGCCCAGTCACACTTCAGTTCTTCACCTCACTTCACCACCATGATGCGGCGGCGCGTCCTCCCCTGACGCCAGCACTCAACCGCAGCGCCTGGCTGGGCTCCTCACCTGCAGGCCTCAAGGGGCCTCGGCGTGCTTAAATCAAAACAGGTTGATTGTTTACACCCACATCACTTTGTCGATCAGGCTCAGGTACAAAAAAAAAAAAAAAAGCTCTCACAATTTTTGGTTTGTTTAATTCTAATTATGTGCCAGATGGGCGAGACTAGACACATGGCAAGACAATACAGAAAGCTTTGAGAAACTTTTGACCCACAATCCACATGTGTATTCAAAAGATAATTTAGTATGCTTCTTTGTGATTCACACATTATCTGTAATTATGTGTACACTACCTGCATCCACATCCTGTGGTAAAGCTGTACTACAGAATAGAATAAATGATACAAAGCACTGTATTATTTGTCTCTAGTAAGAAATGTATAAAGCATGTCACCACAATATGTAGCACAAAAACATATAAATGCCTACAAATGTACATTTGACCCTTTTCATATAATGAAAATATGCACTTTAACATTTAAGAGGTAGGGTCGGAGATCTTGAGAAACTAGCAAGAGTACACTAGATCTTTAAAAATGATCCAACCGAAAAACCGAGCCCAGTGTTGCCAACTCTAATCCAATTAAAGTAGTTAGCAGCAATAGCTTCAAAAGTCCCTAAATCTAGCGAGAAAGTCACAAAGTCAGCAACACTGACAGTCTGTCGCATCAAGCCTCCCTCTAAAGCCACTACCCTAAAATTATTAATGTGAACGTAAACAGATGCACAGGTAGGCAGGCAGGTAGCCCGTCCAATCATTACATTCAGGACGAATGAAATGATTGGGGACAGCCACAGATACCGGATTTTTTTCTTTTTTTTGTCAGAGCATTTGATTTATTGATTGCTGTCGGGATGTAATGATAATCTCAACAAATATAACAAAATACGTTTCTAAAATCTTTACCAACCCTACCTTTAATACCTATATTACATATTTATAATTTAAAAATATTAAAAATATTTTTACTCTTATTCTATTTATTGTTATTGCATGTTTTCACACATCTAATTGAGTATGCCACCCCTGCATTGCACTGCACATACTGAAAATAAGAGAATTGTTGAATCTCGAATCTTTTTTAGGTCATCATAGTAGTTGATTATTCTTCTGATTCTGATTTCAACAGTGTGTAACATGCAATCATGCATTTAAGGCTGAAATCTGTAACTTTGAGCAAATATGATACAAAAGTTATTTTTATAAAACTGTCACTATACCCTGACGGTAGTGCAAGATTTCACCCACGCCCAAACGAAAACAACCAATCAGAGCCAAGAAATCAGCTCCGAGGAGCAGCTGTCAATCACTGCGAACAAAACTGGCGAACAAACTGTCAAACTAGGCAGCGCTGATCAAATATGATTCAAGATTCTGTTGAAATGAATGAGAAAGTTTGTCACCCGGCCGCCATGTTGAAAACAGTCGAGTCAAAACCAAGCACCACCCACCGGCCAGAGCAAACTTTCTCATTTTACAGCTAAACAGTACACTACAAGATGTTTCTGAAAACATTTGAGGTGAGAAATAGGCATTACAGTAACAGAATATTGATTCATATGTGATCAGCGCTGCCTAGTTTTACAGTTTGAGTTTCGCGAGCAGTGATTGACAGCTGAACAGCTTGGCTCCAGCTCGGCTCTGATTGGTTGTTTTTGTACGGGTGCAGTGAAATCTTGCAAATGCCATTAGGAGCACTAGGAGGAGGTGGCGGAACATGATTTTTTCCACAGATTATCTGTCTCATGTACTACTGTCAGGATATAGTGACAGTTTAATCAAAATAACTTTTATCATATTTGCTCAAAGTTCCCGACTGCAGCTTTAGGTGGCAGACATGCAGAAACTATGTTTGAGGTGTCCTGATTTTAATTTAATTTTAATCTTTAGCAATTTCATGGATACCTGCCAACACATCAGAAGAATTAAGGATTTTGTTCAAATTCATCCCACAATACTTAAAACATGAATAATTCTGGGCTCAAATACGAATTTTCGACTAAAAGCAAATGGGATTTGTAATGTCAATATTAATCCATAATTAGTAACTTTTCTCTCAGCAATTTTTAAAATCACAGTTATCTTATTTTGAAATGAAACTCTTCAAATGCTGTCATTTTTATGGTGATTATACTATAAAACGATGATGGGATTCAGAAATCCAAAAACTGTAATGATGTGTCGGTGTGTGTGTGTGTTGTTCAGAGGTTCTTGATGTATCAGTATGGTTGTACATGACGTCGGGGAACCAAAGTGGAAGTGGGTTAGTGTGTGAATCGACTCCATGTGTGAGTGTTTGACCACACTCTGGAAAAGTTGCTGATTTAGTGCAAAAGGCCATCTGTGCTTTTTTCCCTGACCTTCATGGGGCTGTGACTGTGACAGCAAGCAATTCCCTCTCTGTAGGATGCCTGTCTTTTTATATATATATATATCTCAGTGTGTGCGTCTGTGTGATTGTGTGTGTGTGTCTATATGAAAGACACAAAGGATCAAAACATTTTTTTAGTGAGGCTCTGAGTGTACACACTTCACAATGATACATGTCATTGTTTGATTTTCTATTTGTCTGTGAGCTGGGATTTTTGCCACCACAAATAAATTGACTACAACAAAAAAAAAGGCTGTTGAATTGAACATGTCCAAAAAAGGCTCCTCAGAGTGTGTTTCTTCCCATGAGGCAACGGTCCCCTCACAGTGAGGGTGACCTCCTGATTTACTCCTCTTTGCCCCGGTCACAAGCACTTTGTCAATACGGCGTCCACCATTCAGGAACGCATCAACACCCAAGGACAGCCCGCACAGGCCTGGCTGGTCGGCCTGTACAAAATCCAAACAAATAACCTTCTCCGCATTCGCAGATTTACAACCTTCTGACAGGAATGCCCGCCAGAGGACGACAACAACGCGGCACAACAGGGATGAATCATCCCTACCTACTTTTTCCTCCTCACCTTTGAATCGGTGAAGTGGTGATGAGAGCGTTGAAATTTCACAGAGCTGGAGATAGAAGACATCAGCTCTCTGAATTTTCCTCACAAATTGGTATTGAATACCTGCCGTTTTACTCATTCGGTCGGAGTTATTGTCCCGATAACTGAGCACTGCAGGAGAGGATGAACATGAGACATTAGTAGGCGGAGTGACTCTTGCAGATGGGACCAAGTTGCCCCACTTTTCTACCACATGCTCCTCAGAGCTTATCCTGCCTGAGGAGCCTCTTTCTCTCCTCTCCTTCCCTTCTGAGGGTGAGGGCAGTGCCAGCCACTAGCACGGGCTGTCTAGGGGATGTCGGGCAGACCGGTTCCCAGCTGGGCTGCTGCTGCTGAAGGGGCTGTCATCACTGCCACGTCGCCCTGGGCACCGCAGCAGGACCGAGTAGCTGGTCCCTTGATCGCTGTGGTAAAAGCTCATCTGTAACTGTGCTGGGGCCAAAGAGACTGCTCACGCCTAACCGCTAACATGGAAGCAGGCCAGAGAAGAACTGTGACATTAGCCAGTAGAAAGAAAAAGAATATTTAAAAATCTCACACCCTGTATCACTTAGCTTTTCACACTATATTATAACATGGCTTGTTTATCCAAAAAGTCGGCTCACAGCGTCCACTGGTTGTTGATGTTGATGTTATGAAGATTATTTGAGCGAAACCCCTAAAATCTTTCTATTAGGACTGAAAACAGCTAACTGACAACATGGACACATCTACAGAACGCTCTGTGCCCACTGGAATAATAGGTTTGAATTGGAGACGGCGTTTGCTTGTAAATGTCTTGTAGCTGTGGAGGGTTGGAGAGTTACTGCTCTGGGTCTGCTCTGAAATACTCATATATAACAGTTCTCAGTTAAAAGCTTTATTGTGTCTAATATTTCTATGCTTTATGTAACTAGAGCAAACTCTAATCAAAGGTCATATATTGTGTTTTTTCAACATATTCTCACACAACGTTTCGTATGTTATCTTACGAAAAAGTTATTCCTCCTATTTCGTTCGTTTTCCTACAAATGTCCAGCAACCCCTGTCAATTTCTGCTCGTTACATACATACAGTCTTTTCAAAATAAACTTCAGTTTTCACAGGAAACAACTTCCTTAGGTTTAGGCAAGAAAACTACTTAGGTTTAAGAGAAGATCGTCTTGGTTAGGTTTAGGCAAGACAGCTACTTAGTTAGGTTTAGGAAAAGATCAACTTGGTTAGGTTTAGGCAAGAAAACATAGTAAGTTTTGGCAACAAAACTACTTAGTTATGTTTAAGGAAAGCTCATGATTTGGCTTTAAATAACTCCGGAAGTGTCGTTATTTAAGTACGTAAGCTACGTGACAAATAAATCCATTCATCCACCCCAGCCTCATCTCTACGCAGCGTTTGCGGCTATTTATATCTCCTGGTTCACGATTATGTTAATTACACACAAATTGATTTTGTGGGATATACACAAATTACAGTGCATTACTTTTCATAGGTATAGCTACAAACAGTGTATGAGACCAGCCTGTTTTTTTTGTTGCAGTGGACTAACTCTGCTTTATACTGTATTTATATTTAGCAGTTGAGGTTGAGATTATAGAAAACAATTATACTGTCCTGAAACATTTAGATTTCAGATTTACTGTCTCTAAAGATTCCTTACCTTTTTCTCCGTTAGTATAACTCACATAACAACTCTTTCTTGGAAAGGCACCAAATTTAATTGTAAAATTCCTCAGATGCCGCCTCCAATGACATTTTCCGGTCAAGGTTAATTCAGCAAAACCCTACATTTGACCATGACCATTTGAGCCAGAAAATCATATTAATGCATCGACTTTGCCTACTTTAGGTTGCACTTAAAATTATTCTAAAATGTCATCAAGAACCAAAGCGTTTAGGGAAATTTCCTTGGCAGGTATGACTTCATGTCCATCTAGATGGAAATGGAAAAATAACCGTATCCCGTCAGCGACAGCTGATGACATTCACATACATATCAGACTTCTATAGCTATAAAAGGGGGCAGTGAAAGATGTCCTCTGTCACTCTATCTCTGATATTGCAGTGATTAAGCAGTGTTGTGGCTCTGATACAGTTATCAGCAGTAATGCTGGAAGCTGGCTGAACAGACTCCCCGGCTCAGGGAGGAATGTACCGTCTGATGGAGTGGCTCGGCTCCCAAGGCAGTCGAACTGACATTACATTAACACCGTGCCACGG
Source organism: Sebastolobus alascanus (assembly GCA_916701645.2). Lineage (NCBI taxonomy): Eukaryota > Metazoa > Chordata > Actinopteri > Perciformes > Sebastidae > Sebastolobus > Sebastolobus alascanus. Next base: position 1,470,332 of record CAKAOJ020000121.1, read on the forward strand.
CGCGGAGAGTGGCAGAGAGGGAAACAACAACAGTGCAAAATGTATCTCTTTGGTCAAGTCGCACTGGGCGAAAAGGCAAACTTTGGGAATAAAATGACATTCACGGGAAAAAGCATTTACTGTGATGGAGGCAGGAGATGATATTTTAAATCACATTTGTCACTCTTGACATTCAACTCAGTGACTGACTTTTATATGCTTTCCATTTTTGCCCAATTTGCCCGTTAAACGAAGTGATGGTGGAATGATAATCAGGCTGGCTTTTTGTCTAGTGGTGTAAAATGACATCATTGTGATGTCGACAGGCATGTTCTGTTTATATTCAAAGACAAGTGAGTGGTACTGTAAACCCGACCATACTCTCATGAGCGCATGTACAACAGATGCAGTAATGTAATGTGTGCTTTATTTTAAACCGTGCTTAGCAGGGAAACATGACTGCAAATCCAATTCATCATATAATACGTTGTCACATTCACCTCAAAATGATTTAGTTTTAATCATTGTTGCACAAATACGGCATTGACATCTACCATTATGGGTTCCAACAACTATTTGCACAACAAAAACTGCGTAGCAACAAACACTTTTAATCACTTAGTTGGATGTGTATCAACTTGTTTTCTAAAAATGTTTTCATTAACTCTTAATTGCACCTTATTCTGTTTTATTTTATACGTAGACAAAAGATTCATAAAAATCAAGAATAGACCTGGTATTCTGGATACCAGGTCTATTATTTTCAAACCATTCATTGTCCTTAAGTAAACTGTGCATAGCATGCTAGTTCTTAACTTCTACAGTCAACAACAACATGGTTGTGAGGCTGGTTTAGATGAAGCAGAAAGGGCGGATGAGGTGAGGAGGATTCACACTGATTGGAATGCCAGAAGTGGGGAAAGCTTAGCAAACAGTTGGTTTGGTGAGAGATTTGTGTAGTCTGTATAGTTCCAGCTTGCTGTCCCAGGTGTATTCTGCACACACTGTGTACACTAACAGCATTCAGCTTGCATTATTCTGTGCTCTGGGCTGGAGACAGTACGAGGAACAGTAAAGGACAAGACGAGAGCAGGCCTGCAGGTCCTGCTGTCATGGTAGCCATCCTCTCTTTATCTCAGTCTCACCTGTGTCCTGGACAATTTAATCCATCCAGCTCCTTGTGGCTCGCCAGAGTGACATTCGATTAGTGGCCCAATTAGAAACAGCATTGCTTCAAGGCCTCTTTTTTCCCCTCTTGTGTCAGGGTGAGAGACCAAGATGTAGTCTGAGGTTAGTTCAAGGCTAGTGAAAAGGTAACCATGATGCCAATACCAGGTTGATAATGTAACTTAATTCTACGTATACATTAGGGCTGGGGGAAAAAAATCGATACAGCATAGTATCGCGATATTTTGCGTGGCAATATTGTATCAATGCATGGACGTCAAGTATCGATCTTTTATTATACAGTGGAAACTGCTTATAGTGATCACGGTTACAGTGATCAACCACTTATATGGATCAAAAAGATTGGGACAGAATCATTCCTATGCAAACACCGTTTAAGTGATTTGCTTGTAGTAATCAAGTAGTCCGCTTACAGTGTTCATTTTGGGTCTTTTCATACATGACAAGATATGGAAAACATTTTAAAATTGTTAGACTAACGTTAGTTGAATTTTTGTGTTGCTTTTTACTTTACTCCCTTGACACGTTGCCTCGCGGACCGTCTGCTTTCCGGCTGGATACCTGAGGCTGGCGCTGCGTGCACATTGAAATCATGACGAGAAAAATAATTTCTCTGAATGAAAAACGAATGAGCACGGGGAAAGCAACTGTGGTTGAAGCCACCCTCGTTAAGTGGATTGATAATGCCTGGTCACGTAATGCCCCCAAAGTGAAACTTTGACGATCCGGCAGCACATGCAGACTGCCGCCCGTCTCCCTCCATGCTGCTACTGGGTGAGCGAGCGAGGAGCCCCAGCAAAGCTTGTGATGCAGAGCCGGCCAAAAACGGCAATGGCTCACCCTTGGTGAGGGAAAAGGCAGAAGAATTGGCAGGGAATAAATATACAAATGTCAATTAGATGGTAATTTGCATGAGAAATGAAGCACAGCAACAACAATTTGGTTATAATAAGCATCCGCTTATAGTGATCAATTTGACCCAGACATGTCTTTGAGAGATTGTAGCGGGCTCAGTCTTAAAGCTAGAGAAGATACTGGTATCATATGAAACTAGAAAACCTAAGGAATCCATTGGTACCAACTAAGTCATGTTAGCTTGTTGGGAGGAGTGCTAATTAAAGCGCCAAATTTATGTTAAACTGTGGCGAGGAAAAACTGGCATGGTCATTTTCAAAGGGGTCCCCGTGACCTCTCACCTAAAGATATCCGATGAGATGAACAGAGTGAAAACTGTATCTTATTAGATAAAACAGATGTTGACAAACTGCATAATTTGGAGTTGAAAAAAGGTGTTTAAAATCGCAATAAGATCGTATCGTGACTTAAGTATCGTGATGATATCGTATCGTGGGGCCTCTGGTGATTCCCACTCTAGTATACATGCAAACAAATATGCTCTATACTCTTAGACATGACACTATGGTCAGCTCTTAATGTTCTGTCTACATACACAACAAGATGGGATGTTTCACACCAAACACTAGTTCAGAAGAATCTGTGGTAAATGAGTCATTAGCAGCTGTTTGTTAAGTCCTGAGAGAGTCTATACACAGATGCTTCTGCTAAAACACGGAGAAAAAAAAAGAGCTGATGCCACACTATTGATGAAAGACATGTTTGCCTTAACCTATTTCCTCTGATAGTTGCATGGATTTTCTTCAAAGAGAGGTTAATGTTCATGTTGGCCACCTTTTAACAATGCAATTAGCGAGGCAAAGGTAAGCGACAAATCACTCCGATTTGTGATAATTGATTTCTAGTTGTTGTAATTATGACTATCAATTGTGAGTCACATCAAGGAGGACACTCCGCCCTGGCTCCAGTTTTAATTTAGTCACACTAAGTGGCTGAGCATCATGGTGTGAAAACCCAAGATCTCTGTCACATGTACACACACATACATACAGTACATACACACACACACACCCCCTGATTGGTTCAGTTTCTCACCAAATTTGCAGGGATGTGATGTGGCATATGCTCCTGCTATGGCCAGGCGTGTGAACAGGTGGAGCAGAAGATGGTGTGAACGGCCAGATACGCAGCAAGGTAGCGGCAGCGCCTTCTGTCACAATCTTGGGACTAACTCGGGTGTGATCAGCCCACCAGGCCCACCGCTGACTTCTGGGTCATACTGATGAGAAGCTGGGATTGGGTAATCACGCAGCTGTCATGCTAATGCAGTGATTCAATTGGAGAAGACAGGACTGGTGGATGCCAACGCAGCGCCTTCCCCTTGACTTTTGTTCTTTTGGATTTAATTGTGAAGTGATGAAACAATTGCCCTCTGCGGTTAGCTTCACTTCTAATATTAAATAGACCGTAAATGAGCCGGTGGAAATCACTTCTTATGGTGTGGGAAAATAGAAATGAAAGCATCGCTGAGGGCATCCATGAGCATTCTCCTCCACCCAGGACCTGTAAAGAGCAGGGGAATTGATCTTTTCCTTCCACGGGCAACAGTAGCCGTCTCTAATTGTCTACCAGAGCGGAGTAGGCTGCCTTGGTGGAGGGAGGCTCTGCATGGGGAGCCCCTTGTGCACCGCGGGAGAGCACCTTGGGCCCTCGTGGAGTGACAGGAGCTAACACACACTTATGCAGCACGCTCTGAATAATGCAAATCATGTCAGCCCTCACACAACTCTACCTAACAAGACTCTGGTGGCTTCACACAGCGTCATCTGTAACAGTGACAAATCCCAGCGTGATGCAAATTAAAACAGTGTATGAGATTATTTTCACTATAGTGTACCACCTCCACTGAATTATGATGCAATAAATTTAGCTTCGTGAAAACGGCTCCGAGCTGTTACTGATAGATGCTTGGCGAGACGCCTTTTTAATAGGATTGTGGGTCTAATAGCAAACATTAGCACACATTTTCTGACACTCCATCACACATAAGTGACGTCCTGATTTGAATTTACCAACACAGACACACACGTGCATTTCATACATTTTTAGGCCGGTCCCAGAATCCCAGCAGCGGGTTCAGAGCTATGTCTCCGGTCTTGGTCACTACTGAGGTCTAGACCCCCAGGCCTCATTCATCACAGTTGCTTCTGTCTGGTGCTCTGAATCACAGCAGGGCTTTTATTTCCTGCCGACTCTGCATTTTAAGTTGCTCCTACGAGGAAGGGGAGGCGATGATGGACGCACCAGTCAGGGCATCTGCGGCAAAACACACTGCGAGCCATCCAGTCAGGGGAAGTCTCCCTGACAGGACCGCTCTCTGACGAACACGTAGTGCACTGCCCATCTGGCTGTAGTCAGCGGCAGAGAGAGAGAGCAGTGCCAGAGGGGCCACTCACACTCCTATCCCGAGACTGATATATGTGTACCACTGGTATTGTTCTCGCTACAGAAAAGATTGGCTTGGCCAAAGACTGTCAAATAAATATCGAAGTGTAATTCCATCTCGTACAGCCACCTTTAAAAGAACTCCGTGCCATAAATTCTTTGCAGTGGCAGATGTGTCCAAGAATATCCTATTATACTCCTCAATGTGAGCCTGGCTTGTCCCAAAACCATACGCACTGGTTGTGGGCGATAGGTAAACATAACAAGATGATGTATTGTGTTGGACAGTAATTCTAGTTCCTCTCCATCTCCCCTGGGGCAAATGGAAAAGTCTCAGCCTCACTGCTGTGACTCACCAAAGGCCATTTTTACACCTCGACACCTTGGCCCGATGAGACAAACCATGCATGATAATTACGTGCGACTCAACAAGCCGCAGGGACGCTGTTAAGTGAGCACGCCGCTCCCGCGGTCTGCGTCTGTCATTACTCAATTCCCATTTAGCTGGCTACTGACATCTTTGACCCCAGAAATAGGCATAGCAATAACAAACTGGATGGCACTAGTATTAATAAAGTATGAAAAAGGCAGCGTTTGAATCTAATTATTAATCCAATGCGTTAGATGTGATCACGCAGGCTCTTCAGTGATGAGGAAATCATCTCCCGTAAGACTCCACACTGATAATTACAATAACATTAACCTTTGCCTTGTTAATTCAGGCCCTCATAGCAATTCATCTCAGGTCAGAGACCTCTTAAAATATTTCTTCACACTAGCTTTGCAGGGCAGTGGAAACACTGATGTGGCGTGGACAGAAATCAAGCCGTAACAAGCACACACTGTTTCTTTAAAATGAATAAATCAAGAGCGCTGTATTTGCTGCCTGCTGGAGCATATTTTCTTATCACCCTGTCAACTGTGGACGAGTGCACACATGCGCAGTAACCAGTGCCGTGACAAAAATGGGAACCGGACACGCAAATGCCAACAAATTTAAGTCATTTACTATAGTAAAAAGAATAAATCGAAAGGTAAACTTGGATGTGAGGTGTCTTAGTCGGTGTCACCAGTCGTGTAAATGTGAAGTATAATGTGATGTAAGGCGCTGTGAAGTAAGCCAAGCAAAAGAAAAAGGGGCTGCATGCGTTGAAGGTGGAAAGTAACTAAGTACATTTACTCAAGTCCTGTATATATTCTGGGTACTTGTAATTTAGTAGAGTTTTCCATTTTATGCTACTTTATACTTCAATCCACTACATCTCAGAGGCAAATATTGTACTTTTTACTCCATTACATTAATGTGACAGCTTTAGTTTACTTTGAAGATCAGGGTTTTACATACAAAATATTTGCTCAGCTTATAAAATATGATGCATTACAGATAAATGGTTAGAGATTAAACTACCCAACAGTATTAAAAGTAGTTAAGATTATCCTCATTCTGACCCGCTAAAACATAAAATGCTGCTTTCACAGTAATGCATACATAATTATAATCCAATAATTGGTGGCAGTAGCTCAGTCCGTAGGGACTTGGCTTCGGAGCCGGAGGGTCGCCGGTTCAAGTTCCTGCACGGACCAAGTACGGACTATGGACTGATAGCTGGAGAGGTGCTAGTTCACCTCCTGGGCACTGCCGGAGTGCCCTTGAGCAAGGCGCCAGACCCCCAAACTGCTCCCGGGGTGCTATATAATAGCTGCCCACTGCTCCTAATACTAGGATGGGTTAAATGCAGAGCGTACATTTCACTGTGTGACAATAAAAGCTGATTTACATTTTACATTTAATGTCACACTGACAGGATTCATTCTGCTGCCTAATGAGCACTTTTACGTTCGATACTTTTAAATACATTTTTCTGCTAATACTTGTATACTTTTACTTAAGTAAGAATTTGATTGGAAGACTTTGACTTGGAGTAATTTTACCCCGTTGTACTGCTACTTTTACTTTATTACAAGATCTGAGTACTTCTTCCACCACTGCAGGGAAGAGAGAGAGAGACTTGTGTTGGAAGCTGAGACTTAATTATCCTCTGGTGCTTCAGATCAGGCTGGACACTGCAATCAGGGATCTCTGGCACCGTAAAGACAACATGGGTAAATAGAGTAACCGACGCCGCTCACACACCATGCAAACTAGGCAGGGGCCGTCACACATGTGAGAGGAGTTCTGAGTAAGGTTTCAAGCCGACGCTATAATTAGAGCACCACAATGGCAAGGAAAAATGACTCATTAATCCATTCATGTCTCACACTTAATGACTGTCTTTTCTGCACTCATGTTGTGCTATTTGGATGCTTCTAATGATGTGTGTGTTGTGAGCAGACAGAACTTAATATGAGAGCTACACACACACACACACCGCCTCCTGCACCCTCTCTCCTGCCACACACTCGATCTAAAAGGAGCTGCAATAACAGCTACCAAAAATTAATATGGATAAAGCAGACAGTAAACACTAGATAAGACACACAAATAAAAATATAAAAGATGCATACACACACACACACCAGGGAAGATACAGATCACACAATAAACTCTCATATTCAGGTAACACAGCGACTATATTGAACTGTGAACACTGGAGAGGTTTCAAAGGTTCCAGGTTCCTGTTCCCTAGACTGTATTATTAGATCAGGAGCAGGGAAATCAATTACTTTTCTCTTCATTACAAGATTAGCTTTCTCATAAAAATATAAAAGTATCAAATTAAAGTTTTAAAATATCGTTAAGTGGCCTCCTAATATTTCTATGATGTGAGTGCTGTCACAACAGTCTCACATCATCAACGTGTCGGTCAGCATACATTGTTTCTCACCGAAGCTGAAAACAGGGCTGTCGCTTCACGAGGTGGAACGTAACTGAAAAAGCATGTTTTCATGTGAGGAACAATACACTGAAATGGAGCCGGTGTTCTCAAAGCTGGAACATGTAGCATGGCAAGCGTCTTGTTACCCATTAGGCAGGCAGAAAATTCTCGGTGTGAAACAGTGGGGAAAAAGATGCACTTGTCAAAATAATCAATCACACTCGGGATTGACACAACCGCATGATTTGGCGCGTGTGGTTATTACTTGCCAATCACACTTGGCTGCTTGGTGGGTTTTGTTCATTCTTCAGTGCGCTGCACAATCCTGCGTCTCTAAACCAATGATGTGATCTCTGCAGCCAGCAAGAATATATTTTGTGCATTTTAAGAAATAAAAAAAATTTGAGCTCTTATGTATGAGTATTTAAAGGAACAGTGTGTAACATTTCAGGAGATCTATTAGCAGAAATGGAATATGATATTCAACACTATCTTTTCATTAGTGTATGATCACCTGAAACTAAGAATTGTTGTGTTTTCGTTAGCTTAGAATGAGCCCTTCATATCTACGTAGGGAGCGGGTCCTCCTTCACGGAGTCCGCCATGTTGCTCCGCCATGTTTCTATAGTACGGACAGACCAAACACTGGCTCTAGAGAGAGCATTTTGTGTTTTTATGTTACCTGAATGCCACCGTAGTTCTCCGACATGCTTAACGTGAGCCACAAGTGCAAAACTGTGTAACCGCCAGCCACCGTCTGACTTCAATTGCTCCTAAAGTAGTGTTATTATGGTAAGGATGGCCTCTGAGCGAGGTAAACGGCTTTACCACAGCTTTGCACTCGGCGACTCACGTTACAACAGTCTTGGAAAGGGAGGATTGAGCGGAGGGGTACTCAGCTGGTTGCAATCTGCAACCACACCACTAGATGTTGCCTAATCCTACACACTGTACCTTAAAAAGATGGCTTGGTGCAGTTCCCCTTGCATGTTATCCAGTGTCTAAAAGTCCTCAATACAGAAAATATGCATACCCTAAACAAAAACAGCAACTTCAGAGCCACTAGTTATCGAATGCTGCAATTATTTTGAAAGAAAACAGCATGTGAGTATTGTTCGGGTAGGAAGCAGACGTTACATCTCTTGAATTTGTTGAACTTGGGTTCATTCATTGTTATGAGAGAGACAAAAACATACTTAACACTGATCATATTTACCATTATGGAGCTGTGGGTTGATAAAACACAGAAACCCTTAGAGACGCCTAGAAAATAACTAATCGAATGTTTAAATGAACTCTACTTAACATGGAAATGGGTAAGAAGAACAGAACATTAACATTTGCAATTTACATTAAGTCTTAATTAGCACTGTGATTGTTTGATCTCTTGACAATAACATAATGGAGCGCATGTGTGTGTATGCAGGCGTGTGTATGTTGTATTACTTTGTGTTTGCAACAAAAATAAAGAAAGATGCATCCTTGGATAGTAAGACTTGATATGCATATAGCACAATATGCCCTCTGACGTTCCCTGATTTGCATCTAGATAGCTTTAATTATGAATAAAAGTCAAGTTACCCGATTGGATGGGATAGTGGAGAATCGATTGGGAGGCGTGAATAATGACAAAAGGCACAGCACCACTTCTTATCACAGCTCCAAAACCATATCAATCCCAATATGTGTGGCACAGCAAATAAGCCCTCTGTTGCATTGCATGCTGGGAACATTTGTAGCAATTTAATGGCCTTGTCAAATGCAGATGATCAGAGATCATTTTCCTATGTAATGTGGTTATTTTACTCATAAGGAAAAGAGGTGTTCATGTCGAACGGTAGCTATGAGTTGGCACCACACCTCAAAAAGTGAGAGGGTAAAATATGTAGGGCTGCAACTAACGATTATTTTCATTGTCAATTAATCTGTAGATTGTTTTCTCAATTAATGGATTAGTTGTTTGGTCTATAAAATGTCAGAAAATGGGGAAAAATATCAATCAGTAATTCCCAAAGCCCAAGATGACGTCTTCATAGACGTTAAGTTTAATGTCATAGAGGGGTAAAGAAACCAGAAAATATTCACATTTAAGAAATAATATTTAAAAAATTACTCAAACTGATTAATTGATTATCAAAATAGTTGGCGATTAATTTAATAGTTGACAACTAATTGATTAATCATTGCAGCTCTAAAAATATGATTTACTCAAAGTCGAGTCATATTGACTTTAAATGTTTTAATGCATGTTTTGCATCCAAGGACACTTCATGTGGATATACGTTTTCCAACAGCTCCACAAAATGATGTTGCCCTTGTATGTCCATTTACTGACTCCTTTAGCTCAGGGTAGGCAAATGCAAAGTACAGTATATATTTGTATCATAAAAGGATTTCATTTGTACATTACACAAAAACGAATGATTTATTGTTAGCAAATTAGTAAATGAACAGTATTTGATCATTTCGTTTCCACCCACTCAGAAGAATTAATCCGAAAATCCTCATTAACAGTGAAAAAGCATTCATAAATACCCATCGCTATAAATGTTGGAGTTAAGAGACTTTAACACAGTTCACAAGCCAGAGAAAATAAAGTCGAAGCAATTTAAATTTTGTCTCGACAGCCTTGTCCAGAAACTCTTAATTAAAGGGATTTTTTGTGATCAACTATTTATTATTTAACTTAAAGTAAAACGGAACGAGGGTCTGACTACTTCTTTTTGGTCAACTTTAGTTCATGGTCATACCAAAAGTAAGCACATATACAACTAAAGGAATCTTTAGTAGAAAGAAGAGGGCTGCATATTGTCAGTTATTAAAATGGCTGCTGAACGTTCATGAGGTGAGAACAACTTTTACTACTTCCAACTGCTTTATCTTTTCCTGTGTGACCTGAATAAAACACTGCCTTTATTTTCATAAAGCACCTCCTTAATTATTGAGCCCTAAAACCAAAAAGGAGCGGCTGTGTGTGTCCTCCTAGCTCGTGTTGGCAAGACAGTGTGCACCCTCTAAAAGCCTTTTGAAGTTTGCCATACTTAATCTATTGAAATCAGAGGAGGGAATCAAACATGTTGGATGCACATCCAAAACCACAAAGAAAAACTCACAAACAGAACATCCGCCGAGAGAAGAGCTGCATGAATCAAATAAAGAATGTATTTAGCTTTTTTTACTGCGGGCGGTAAGGTTGAAGTGTGCTAGCCCCCACAGCAACTCCACATCAGAACAGCAGATGAGACCCTGATACTGAAAATGACCGGTACATTGAGCTGACAGAGTGTTTGATGTCATCATTAAACACAACCCTAAACTTCAGCACTTTTTAATCCCATAAACAAATTGCCTACTCATCAACATTTACAGTACAGAACTCTGTTTTTTTTCTGTTCATAAATTATTATAAACACTTTCTCCTGACTATCAACCAGAAACAGCAGATTCTCATTTCTATGTCTGTCCTTATTATTTACCTCTGTTCTGTTCATATCTATACAACATGTTGTTATGTTGTTATATAGTTAAGGGCAGTGTTGCACTGAAGACCACATTTAGCTGTTTCTGTTTGTGCTTCTGAGCTACTGTCTTACAGTCATGTCTTTGTCACTCACGAATGCCTCTCTAGAGCTGACAATCCTCCAGTAACAACACTGTAATGATGCAAACAGCTTGACATAGACGACTCTGAGGCCAAACTCTACAGAGTTTTCTTAACACACTATTTATTTTTCTGCCCCTGCTGCAGGCTTTTTGACCTCCCAAAAGCCACATTTGGGGATTCTGCGAGCCATTTTTCTCTGTCTCTAACTGGGCCGTGGCATCATCACCAGGGCCCGATTGTACTTTGATTGTTTCCAGTCCACTTCATGAGCGTGTGGTGTGCCTGCCAGTCCTGGTGGACTGAATCAGGACATAATGGGTTCATTAAAAATCGCCAAGACTGCTGGCATTGGGAGGAATGATTAGTGAGATAAGCAGGGGGATATGAGCTTAATGGAACAAGAGGTGGCTCACCAAGATTAAAAGCCTTTTCCACACCACTGCCATTTTCCCTCCAATTCAGCAAATCACTTAATTGAAATTCTTTTAATTTTCTTTTTAATTTTCTCCTCAAACCCCTCCTGGAATTGCAACCCCCATGATGAATGGTCGACTGAAGTACGACTGTGATACGAATTGTATTACTCTTAAGTCATTTAGTGTGTCATCTTAGAGCCCTTCTGTGAGACCATTACTAGTGGACTATGAAACCGTTTTAACAAATCCAATGTTTTGCCAGAAATATTCCTCTTTGATACCCATATCAGCCAATATTTACTGTATCTACAAATATAGAAATAAAACATAAAATACTCTGCTGTTGCTGTTTCTCTCCTTGTTCTAAAGTCAACATTAGAACAAAAAAATAAAAAGCATATTTTCAAAGTCAAATTAGAGAGAAATATCCCCCCGCTGCTGATCCAAAGAGCCATTACTAAACTCAAGGGCACAGACTGAAACATTAGTCCCCACTAGTTGCAGACTCATAATAAACCATAAAATCCCTACATCAAAGATGTCAAGAACCTGCTAAGAGCCAGATTTCATGGCGGCACAAACACGGAAATTGGAGGTTGGCTGCTGCCAGTCAAAAATGAGTGTGAGGCCTTTGTAGTGCGATACCCTGTCAAGAGCTGTGCACTCTCTGTGGTCTGTAGCATGGGCCTTCAGAGGAGCTGCACAGAGGATGAGAGACATAAATAAGTCTGCTCTGTCAGAAGAAAACCGCAAAGCTGTCAGATGATGAAGGCCCACAATACAAGGCCCAGCATGCGTCCAGAAAAAAAGACAATTTGTTTGTATGACTCAAATTGACGCCACGCTATAGCTTGAACCAATTTAGAATCGACTCCTATTGTAAATGGAGATCGACAGATGCCATTTAATGCTGCGCGTAGGCGCACAAACACATACTGTACATGCAGGCACAGGCCAGGCTTAAAGCCTAACCTTGAGAGATGTCTTTGTTAGCTCCATTAAGAAATCATCTCCCTGCTAAAGCCAGACCACGAGCTGCCACTGAGCACTCTGTCAGCAGCACATAGACAACAGCACGTCTGAAGTCTCGGTGATGATGTGACAGGCTGAATTTGGTTATAGTCCAACCCCTGGCTGGCTGATGAAGGGAGGGAGGATGAATGGGGTCTTATCGGGTCGTGTTGAGAGAACTCAAATGGCAAAAAAAAGCTCAAAGCCTTCCAGAGATCTCTCTCAATCTGCCTGTCAGACGAGGATGAAAAGTGCCTATGCCGACGCTACCCAGCGCTCGTACTTTAATGCCATTCAGTTTTGCCTTGACAGCGGCACACACAAAGTGGGTAATTATTTTGCATTGTAGTTTTTTTTAAACAAGGCTTGTGTAAATTCTTTCTCTGCAGTCTGGAGCCAGTGTTACATAAACAGCGTGCTATGAAAACATCTGAGGATGCCAGACGCAAAGAGGATGTGTCAGAGAACTCAGTGTTTGGAGAGTGAGGCGAGCTCAAGTGTACTCTGCGTGTTGTGAAGGTCACGGCCCAGACAGTCTGTCTATCTTCATTACATCCCGTCTTGTTTTATGATATACAGGACAACATCTCAGACCCAGAGCGTGGCAGTGTGAGCCAGACTGACAGCATATTTAATAGTTGTTACGCATTGAAATACAGCACAGGCTGCTTTCAGCCTCCCTGCCAGAAGCCAAGCTAAGCAAAACCTCGTACAGTATTTCATAAGTTTGCATTAGGAAGCCATTAGACCGGGATGCTCACAAACAACAGCACAGGTGTCGACAGGGATCTCCACTAAGCTTCAATAACAATATTAGACATGGGCATATGACTGATTACACTTCTCTTTCAGTCACATTATAATGCAGCATTGATAACTACTGGTATTACTCTATTAGCTTAGCAGCTTGACGATAGGTTTTTACCTGCTGATTGCGGGTACTACAGGCTCTTCCATTGAATTCATAATTTCAGCTCTCAGTATCAGTATGATTATCAGTATATCCAAGATAACTCATTATCCCATTTGGCACAGTGGAGTCCATTTATTTCAATCGCTTTTGTTCGTCGTGATCAGCCTGCTTTATCTAAAGCTTGTTATTCGATGCCCACAGTGCAGAGCAATCCCATCAATCCAACAATTTACAGCACAACAACGATCACAGAATATGTCATTTTCCTACCTTACTCTTTAAGAAGTGTCGACAGATTTTTCAAAACACCCTTCTAAGAAGTATTATTCATAGTAATGGTCATAATTACAAATAAAATCACAATGCACAATAGATAGAAAGGGTCTTTAGGAATTCTGATGGGACGTATGTAAATTAATACGCATTCAAACATCATTAAAAGCTTCCCCCAATGCAATTAATAGAATATATTTTCTTCAAAGGCTGCCATTTTCACAAAGGTTGTGATTTCTCATATTTAAAAGGGCCTTTTTATTCTCTTTAAAGCATCTGAGGGGAATTCATCTCATTTACATTTTATTTTTTCTGACATTTCCAAACTTTTATGAGACAGTTGGATAAAAATGTGTCCATATTTCATTAATGGCCCCAAGCAACAATGAAAAGGCATTCAACTCTCAATATGAACTTTCTGGGTTTTACGAGTAAGGACAAATATCTGACAGAAAAACTCTGGCATGAAAGTGCTGAAAAATCCCCTAGCCAGACAGACATGTGAAATAATCAATAGTTCCCATTGGAGAACGAGTGTCTGCAGTATAACCACATTCTTTGAGCAAAAATCTTGTCTGCTCAGTTTGAGGTTTGCCCTCTTCAGATGGGAAAGCTGAATTACTGTGCATCAAAGGCAGAAAATCGGACCAGATTTGCCAGAATACTTTGGCTCTGTATCCTTCAGATTAGATTTGATGTCCATCAAAAGCTTTTATGAAAAACTCTATCTGTGGTGTTCACATTACAGAGTTAGAGTGCTTTTCATCGCATAACTGTGAACAAATCTAATCCGATGACTTCATGAAGGGGGTTCATTTTCATTTCAGCACTCAGGAGAGACCGTTAACAGTGATTAAAAAACAGGCACAAATCCCATTGATTTGTTTCAGCTGAGGAAACAAGCTGGTATACTGGACAACAGATTCAGAGATTGTCTGAGCTTAGAATTGGGAGAAAGTTGAGGGTGTATCAAGAAGAGATATATTCTGTCTTTACTGTGCAGTGTCTGCAAGCCACAGCCTCTGATAAGCATACCGTTTTCATACTTTTTTACTCTTCCCCACTCCACTCCAGTCTACCTTTTGCTCAGCCACGAGGAAATCATAAAAGCAGAAGACAAAACTTCACAGGAACACTGCTTTAGCTATGCTGGTTGAGCAGGGACAGACTGTGGCGTGCTGTCAAAGTTCAGCACGTAAATAGTAATTCAGTGGTCCAGGCGAGGAGAACACAGGAGCGTACTAGAGACCCCTCTACAGGAAGACAGCTTCTTAACGACCTCCACTGAATAAAAAATAGGAAACACAGAGCACAGAAATGCTAGGTTCCCTTTAATATGTCTGGGATACGGAGGAAGAAACTCTTGTCAGCCTATTAATGAGAAAGAGGAATTTAGGCAGATCGAAGAACCTTGAGCTCGGCACTGCAGTCCGCCTGTAACTAGAAAGCAGGTGAGTGTATACAGGATTTATGTAGGCCTGTTTATCGATTTGGAATTGAACTACCGTTTATTGCCCCATTAAAATATTTCACTGAAATATAGGCTTAACAATAAATACCTAACATAGATATGACTCACAGCCGGTAAGAAAAAAATAAAAATAAGCGGAGCAGCTCCACCCTCTTCAATACATTACCGACATAGTAATGGTCAAATTCGGTTAGGTTCACACTGATTTAAGGCCCAGAGAGGGAAACCCAGCAATATGGAATCCACCAGTGCAAACAACTGAAATAAACAGCATTACGGAGGAGCAGAGAGGCAATATCTGAGATTGCCCTGAGAGAGTGTAATGGAAAAGGACTTGTTCTGTCACAGCCTCTCATGGTGATAGAATGCCACATGCTCCCCTCTGACAGTGTGATATTGGCTTGGCACGAGCTTGATGAATGTATCAGCCATAAGTCAGACAAAACCCTGCCCTTCCTGCAACAGCACCTTCTAAGATGTTTATGCCGGGGTATGGAGAAAGACATTGTGTAATAGGAATGGGACCATTGTCTGAAATGGGTTTATGGAAAGCGGGCAGGCCCAATTCCAATCCCAGCTATTATTTCAATTGGAATATTATTACTCTTTGAGGGTCGATTCATTGCTGCTTGGCAAATAAGACGGGCATTTGGCTGGGGTGACTTTGCAAAACCCCTCGAGAGAGAGAACGGGCCGTAACTTCCTGGTTGTGGCAGAAGGTGAAGGGAAAGAAAGGAGGTGGTCGATGAGAGGATGAGAGGATGAAAGAAAGGATGACCTTTCCCCGGGCAGGTGATGACCCATGCCAGACCACCTGGCTTCCTGCCAGGGTCAAGCAATTAATGCTGCCCTCCTTTGATTACTTCAGACAGCCTGGGGATACAGCGGGCCAGCAGATAGTGTCTGGTCGGGGAACGTTGGGAGACAGCTCTGACGAAGGTTCAAGCTCGGGTCACATTGTTAACATACACAGCCGTTATAAACATCAGAAAAAGTAAGCCGCTTTGCCTAATCATTTTTGCATTTGCATAGTAATGCGGCGTAAACACACTTGGTTGTCTCCAGGACTTGACACTCCTGCCTACAGCATCACCAACCTGTACAGCTAATATTACAGTTCACAGAGAGGAAAAAGGGTCTACAAACTTTTCATACAGCAGGTGATACAGCATGATGAGTTGGGCTGTTAGGATATATTTTCTTGTCAGACTAAGAGAACAGAGTTGGTATACACTGAAGCATCTACTCTCTGAACTCCAGCCCCACAGCCTTCACACAGCGGGTGCCTCCTGCTCTATCCATCACCCTCCTGTACCATGCAGCTGACCTCATTGCCCAGCCTTATCTCTGAAACCCTGTTGAGTTACAACATGTACCACTCCTACTGCGCTAGCCTTGCCGGCTGTGTCCCGCGGAGCGAGACGCCCTTGTCAATCAGCGCTGCGGAGATCATTCGTCAGCAGAGGTAACAGTCAAACAATGACATAACTTAAAGGCCTGCTAGACGTAGGGGTGGTAACTAAGGCAAAAGGCTTCCTTACATCTGGCCATAATCACACACCTGGTAATGACGTACATTGACCCACAGCTTTAAACGTCTCTCTCTTCCTGCAGCTCAATAGAAAGCGCTCTTAGAAAAAGGCAGACTGCATGGGGGATTAGCTCTTCAGAACTCAGCAGGACTTGAACTGAACCACAGCTTCGACCTTTAACACAACTTTGAAGAGCATTTACACCCATTTATGGTTCACTGGATCAATTGGGCATCACTGGAAAATATGAGCATCTTCATCTCCACTTGAATAGCTTTCAGTATACTGCTGGTTTGTGCAAAGTTTAATTGCTTATTATATGGTTTAATGTAGATGTATGAATGGAATATCAAGGGAAAGGCAAGTGACTAATTGCACAGGCTAAATGTGTGTGTGTCCTTAATTCGGGCCAATTTCATGCAGAAATAAACATCAACTTGATGGGAACATGTGTGACATGACATATGCAAACACTAGAGCCCCTCTAACTGTGGCAACCCTTACATCTGAATACAACCTTGGGGAAAAAAAGTGCCCTGATCAAGTAATTTATGCTTCGAAATAAAACATTGACTTTCAAATGCACCACCGCCTGAAGCCAGGCTTTGAGGCTGATTTGATCCCCCTTTGAGATGGTGAGAGATACGGCCCATTCCCCCTAATCACATGCCAGAGACTGCATGTGCAATCACACAGCAACAGCTAAAGTAATCACCGCGGTGGTCCTCACCCCTCCTCCCTGAACCGAGTCTCAACCCTTCAACATCCGTAGCACCAGCAAGTCCTGCATTATGTGCTCCCCATACAGAAACGTACACACACTGTAGCCTGCAGCACTGCACCCCGATATTCACACTGTAAGCAAGTTTGTTGATGAGGTGGCCGACAATGACCAACTGTGACTGGTGAGAGGGGCTGCCGCTGAGTAGTGACCTCATGCAGAAACTAATGTTGCTGCTTGGGGTATTGCTTTTCATTATGTTGCAATACATGGCCACATGTGTTGCCCAAATGGTGGATGTCACAAAGCTGCACGTTAAATGGACCTGGGATTTGGAAATCACATTAGTGTGAATGCAAACTAAATATCCGCGTCTTAACATAATTAGTCTATTAAGTATTTACCCTGCTAAATGCCAAAACATTTCACCTGTTAAAACACTTGCATTCTCTCTCTTCTCTCAGTTACCCAGGATAAAATGGAACTACTCTCTATATATATATCGAGATTTGCAGCCTACTGTTTACTTCCTAAATATTAAAGGTGCTAAATTTGAAATTCAGAGCATTAATATAGCAGCAAACAACTATTTGATATATGAAAATAAAGTGGAGTAGTGACATCCTGAGCAGAGTATGAAGTCACTCTCCCTCTGTGTGTGTTGACATGTGCATGTTAGTGCATGTGGGGCTGGGCAATATGATAATATATGTTGTCAATACGATAAAAAATGTCTATTGTATACATTTTTCTATATTGTTTCTATCGTGATATAGGCTAGAGCGATATTTATTTATTTCTTCTCTATAATTTCACTTAAAACTGTTATGTTCATTTTGCACTCACGTTTTCTAAAATGAGAAAATACTCAGTACTTTTCATTTGTATGTAATTCAAACAGGAGAGTACAAAAAATAGGCTTTATCATGTAGTTATTTCATATACTGTAGACTTAATATTTTTTGAATTACCAGAAAACATGCTATAGCGTGATATATATCATCATAGAGATATGAAATTACCTATATCGCGATAGAAGATTTAGGCCATATCGCTCAGCCCTACATGTGAGTCCCAGTGTGTGAGTGCCCCACTGGCTAGCTAATGGCCGCCGCTCTGCACTGCGCTCATATGGCGATTACAGCTGATAACGCCCTCTCGACCCACAGCGGTGTTACGGTAGCGAAGCACCCACCCTCCGGTTTCCCCTCATGTTAACACTGTTATCTCTGTCAGCACTGTTGCCGTTGCTTGCACTGTTCGTGCTGTTAGCCCCGTTAGCTGCTAGCTGCCTGCTCAGCTGTCGCCATGTTGAGAGCCGTGTGGAGGCAATCCCTATAGATCTGCTCTGAATTTGGAATTCAGCACTTTTAAATTATTTATAACTTTTGCCCCTTAATATGTTTGGCAAGGGATTCAAATGTATTCAGTTAACTTGTGTTAGACTTGATACTGATGTCAGGTGTAATAAAATGCTATTGAAAGACTACTTTATATTCATATTCACTTCGCAAACAACTGTGTTCATACCCAATACGCAGTTCATTACACTGGCAATGCTAACCAAGGTTATTTGTGTGTCCCAGACTTTATGGCTTAATATCAGCACAAGTGAGTGAGAGGACAGTGGAGTGGTCATAATGTTTTTCATCCACTATCTGTTTCTGCAGGCCATAGATAGACGACATAATTAATGGCTCTGATGAGCGGCAGAGGGTGTTTTTTTTTTGTGTTGTCTGAACTTGCGTCAGTCTTAAAACGAGCTCACTGGGTTATGTACTGTACTTATAACAGCATACACTTAACAGTCTGAACACAAACACCCACACACACAAAACACCTCCACAGTAAAGGTCTCCATGCTTCAGCGTGGGGTACTGCAGTGTAAAATTGTGTTCAAATAGAGTGAATGAGCCAGTCGGAGTTTGATGAGCCTCCTGTCCTCTCCTGAACCAATAGCTCGACCCACTCAGGCTTTATCACAGTGTGCCAGCCTACCGCTATCTGTGCTACACTAAATCAATTAGCATGTCATTAAGATAGCTTGTTCCAGCGCAGTAAGCACGGAGGTGGGACTACAGTATCTGTACCAACGGAGAGAGCTGAACTCAGAGGGCATCATATCTCAGTGTCCATGTGTTGGAGTGCAGTGGGCTGTATTTATTGGTGGGCTCGGTGCGTGTGTACAAGAGCACCTGGATATGAAGGAGATATCAGTCCCTAACAATTAAACATCGAGGTCTTTCTCACCATGAAAAAAGGCTTTTTACCAGCCCGTTCTCATTCCCAGGGCGTCAAATACCGACGCTACGTCACGGCCGTCGGCGTTAGTTACCGATGCTTAAGGCACCCTTTATCATTGGTAGGAGACGCACCGAGCTTTCCATTAACTACAATGTGAACCCATCCGCGTCATTATTAAACGCTCAGGGAAAGTGCGCCAGGACTGTGGTGACGTAGCTTTCAGAGCGAAAAGATGCACACCGGGCGGGCAAGAGGGGAGGTGGAAGGGGAAGCCCCCAGGAAGTGCGCCGGGCTTTGATAGAAATTTTCGTAGTGGCTAAACGGCGGTACTACAACTTCCGTGTCTGTCACGTGATGCAATTGGGCCCAAAAATACTTTTTCCCATAGACTTACATTGGGAAAGAGACATCCGTGAATCAGCGGATCATTTTTTTTTAGGTAAATCAACTTCCCAGTATGAACACTTGAATAGCCCTTATTTAAATCATTAGGTCCTAAAAGTTGTAAAATGCACAAATAGCCGAATCCAGAGTTATTTCCCTTCCTCAATTCATGAAATGAGCCCAAGACCACAGCTGGACTGAGGGCTGGGAGGTGGAGTTAAAGGAAACGCTACTGCTCCTTCTCCATGGGCCAAATGGATGCAGAAGATCGGCGGATGATCCGGGTACTTTATCACTTGGCAGTTGAGCCATTTTGGCTTCATGCACCACTGAGCAACTCTCATAAGAATGAACGGGAACCCAACCTACAACGTTGTATCCAGTTCTCTTTATACATCCATGGTCCAACAAACACAAGGCTTTCATCCAGGAGACCGTGCATCACGTTACAATCTTCTGTTCGTTCATGTCCCCTGTTCACAACGTTCAGTGTAATTTTCACTGTACAAACGTAGTAGTTTTAAGCCCAACCATGTTGTTTTTTCCTAAACCTAACTATAGCGGTTTTATTGCCTGAGACTAAGCACGTGTTTCTGTTTACTACACAAAATTAAGCACGCGTTTACTACGACCGAAAAGAGTGACGGCGAGGGTCTGACAAAGCGTCAGTATATGACGAGTTGGGATGAGAACGTGTTGGTTTAACATAGTCCCAAACAAGTAGCAGCGATCTGTATTACCCATACAAATAAATTATACATACCTGATATATCTTATGGTGTTTGTTACTTGTTAGTTGGCTCTGTAATCCTCAATGACAGCCATAGCAATTACATCAAAATTACTGTTATCACAAACAGCCTTTCAATTATTCTCTCAGAGAGAGAGAGAGAGAAATGTAATCAAACCTATGAATAGAGTTTTATTTATTCTTTAAGTAGAGACAGAGCATTAACAGGAACATTCAATATTTATCTCCCTCAGAACAGAAGACTCAAAGTCACCTTACATCAGAGAATAAGGTGATCATTCTGCAATTACCAGAAGTAAAGCAACACCTTGGTCTTTGGACAAGATAGAGAGATGATAGGCTTAATCCCCATTCGTGCAGAGAGGATTTCTCTCTGAAGGCACAAGCTCAATCAAACCATTCAGATAAACACTGGAAATACTGTAGCATTCGCTGCTCGTGATAAACTTTTCTTTATCTTTGACAGCAGGAGCGCTTAATCAAAACTGTTTTTTTCCCTCCGCAGATAAGAGCTAAAAGTTAAACATTTAAGAAATAACTTTGTGTCAATGCAGAAATTGGATCCGTATCGTCTTAAATCTATTTAAATACTGAAACTACTAGTATTTTAACTACACCAACCTGAGGTCAGGGGAATCAAAGAGCACACATCATATTATCCAGAGTGAGCCAGATAATAAAATCCTCAGATCATAAAAGCCATAAAATCCCCATTCTGCTGCCTTGGGCCAAATGGCTGCCACTAATGTATTAGACTACATGGCATGCATTAGCACTGGTGCCAGAAAAGTAATTATCTGACAGAGAAAACTAATAAGGCATTCACACACACTCTCTCTAAAGTATTTCTATAGCCAAAATGTGCAGGTGTTTGACAGCGAGGCTGAAGAGAGAATACAGTTATCTCAGGACAAACTGTGCGTCTCCATCCACACGAGACGGTACAGTGCGTGGATGCAGAGTCGAGTGTTTAGCCGTGCTCTCAGCTCCTGATCTGGCCGTATCTCCCTGATGCTCTCAGTCACAGCAAAACGATTCAAAGGGGCTAGACACTGACTTCAAAAGACCAGTGCTGCCTTTGAACACCATGCCAGTTGCACAAACCATCAGCGGCACATCGGCATCCTCGAGGCGTGCGAGGGAGCAAATTTGTGCCTCTCTCGGCTGCAGATGCGACACTTGGCAAAGTGTTTTCACTGGATACTAGACAATAAAAACACCATGAGGAGGCAATGCAGCAACAGAGAGCTAAAGCACAGCCCCACTTAGTGTTAGCGTCTGTTCCGGTAGCTTTCGCTTCTCAAAGTGTTTTCCAATAGAGAGCTTCTTTCATCACTCTGAGCTGAATTTACTGAAGTTTTCAGTCCAAACTGTAATCTAAATGTGTATCTATCGTTCATTAATACTTTTAGTGAGCTTTTTTGACATAACAGAGGAAGGGAAGAGGAAATATGTAAATTCACAGAAGAAAAATAAGGACAACAAGGAAGAAGTTACTTGTCATCAATAGATTGAATAACAGCCACATGACCAGTTTATCTTAAACATATAGACAGTATTAACTGTAAGTCCCTAGAGGTGAAACAATTAGTTAAGCAATTGACAACTATTTTGATACTAGATAAATCCTTTAGGTCAAATTTAAATGAAAATTTCAAAATTTCACTCTTTCCTGTTTCTCAAATGTGAATATTTACTAATTTTCTTTGTCTTCTAGATCTCAAACTAAATATCTTTGAGTTTTTGACTGTTGGTCAGACAAAACAAGAAATTTGAATATGTCAACTTTGGCTTTGGGAAATATTTTCTGACATCTGATGGATCAAATGATTAATCAAGAAAATAATTGACAGATTAATTGATAATGAAACTAATAGTTGCAGCCTTATGGGTCCCACAGTTTTCCCAGAACATACACCAGCAGATACAATGGTTTCTATAGACTGTTTTACCAGACTACATCCTTTATAGAAAATATAAAAAATAAAGAATATCGCGATTTTATGTTTTGTGATACTGTATCAATTCTCAAAAACACTGTATTGATTTTTAATTAATTTACATCGAAAGATTAACTCAGTCAATACTTTATTTCATTTGCAAAGTTCTGTGACCTCTCAGTGTATTTGCTCTCTCAAAGTAGTGCTATGATGTTGGATGTTACAGGGACTGTGATAAATACAAATGGAGATCCCACTGTTCTGATTACATAAAAAAAGTACTTTTTTTTTTACTCAGATTTTATGCATATGGTGATGAGTTTTTTATACTATGACAGCTTTCCTAAATTTAAAAAATCGCAATATATCGTCTTACATACAGTTTCGCAATACATCACTATATATTGAATCGTAACCCCTGTATCATGATACGTATCGTATCGCCAGTTTCTTGCCAATACATAGCCCTAATCCATTAGCATTAAAATCTGTCTTTAGGCCTTTTCAGTGCCCATGTAGTCCAAGCACTGGTCCTAGATTTTGTAAACAAATAGCAACGGTTTGTCCTTCAGAGAATAGTACTTGTTACAGTTTTCAGCCATTGAATCAAGACAGACTTCTAACTGTAGTCCAGAGACTCGATATGATGTACATTTTCAGTTGCAGTGCAATAGATTATGCAGTAAATGTGCCGATCAAAACCTCTGTGGTAAGTCATCATTAATGCCGAGCACACACGTCTTAGTCCCCAGCTGATCGGAGCATTTAAAGATTTGGTCCGACTGTGTAAGAACCTCAGACCAGATTCACATGAGTGGGCTGATCGCATACATCTCTCCAGTCTGCTATATCTACTGTAGTGCCCAACTTCCATGTTGCGACCAAAACCTCATGAGAGATGTTGTTGAATACTAAGAAAATAGTCACTTTTATTTTGGTTATAATGGAGGTACTGTCCCTTACAGTAGAGGATATCATTATAACATGCATTATTATGTTTCAGCCTTTTAGAAAGACTGATGAAAGAAATCTCATATTGAAAAAGAAGTCTGGAAGAGGCTAATGGAACAGAGCGGCTAGCTGGAGATGGGACTCTGTATTCTCTTTGTGTTCTCCGAGGCAATTCATCATAATTTTAACCAGCATGTATAGACGGTGATAAACAAGCACAAGGAGCACGTGTGGTTTACTGTCTGCTTACCATGCCTGTTTGATAAAGCTGCTCACAATACTCAAAAATGTAATTCACATTTTCTAAAGGTGAACCGAACAATATAGCCATGATAACGTAGACCATCCATCTTCTTCAGCTGAATGACAATGGACGCCTCATGTTATAGCTCCATCTGCCACAAAACCTAGACAGCCTCCTTAACTGATATCCATTCACATAGAAAAACACAATCATACAAAACATACACCATACTGTATTTATTCCTAATAGTCACTTGACATTTGTCACAAATCACTGTTAAGTCTCTGGCCCTGGCTTGAGCTGGAATTTATTATCAGGCGTCTTAAATGACAAATGCTGCTAAGGTAAACAGATCATTCACAGGACAGGGAAAGGGATGTAAACACCTGTTTTGGGAGCGTCCTCGGCACAGTGCGGTGCTTAATACCAAAGCCCAAACCAGAGTGATGTTGAAAGGTGAAATCTCTACACATCAATTTTGTCCTGAGCAGCACAGAGCAGCAGAGCTTATTACAGACTCCCAATCTGTCTCAAGTGTTCAGACTGTGTCAGTAATGCTGGACTGCTGGGCCCTCTCGAAAACGCTTCATTAAAAAGCTTGGCCATCCAGAGCACATCCGTGGCGGCCAAATAAAGTGTCAGACCGCGTTTTTCATCTGCAGATTAAACCTATGTAGGGCTGAATTAAACCAAATTAAATGTGAAAATGAGAAATAAACCAAAGCCAGATGAGCGGAGGGGCGTGTGTGCTGTGAGCGGGAGGAAACCACTCCAATACCATATGGAGAACTGG
Source organism: Sebastolobus alascanus (assembly GCA_916701645.2). Lineage (NCBI taxonomy): Eukaryota > Metazoa > Chordata > Actinopteri > Perciformes > Sebastidae > Sebastolobus > Sebastolobus alascanus. The sequence goes on from CAKAOJ020000121.1 coordinate 1,494,863, forward strand.
TTGTGTCGGGTTGTCACTGCCTCTGTGTCTGCAAGCCTTTGTGCATATTTTGAAGAAATTAGAGCCTTCTGGTCTGCTGCTTACACATATTCTATTTCATTTGTTTGTGTGGAGGAGACAGGGCAGCAGAGGCCGACCTCCCTTATTCTTTCATCTATTGTGATCTGAAGGATCATTCCTGCACTCAGGTCTCTCTAGATTAAAGGAGCTGCTCTCCTTGACCACAACAAGGCTGTTTATTCTTCCACAATGGAAGTCTAGATGCTTTTAAGAGTGAATTTCACACTGTCATTGGGGCCCTTTCTGTGCTGGTGAGTGCATCAGGGCTACAGTGTGCTGGCCTGAGAGATAAACTCACTGCTAATCAATCACTCAGTGTCCTCTTTTTTCCCCCTCTCTCTCTGTCTTGCACACACACACTGTATGTACACAAAGTCCTTGATGTAACAGTGCCCTAAGACCTCAAACCCACTTGTGTGCACATTTCAATCAGTAGAGAATTACAGTCCAATTGCTGTGTGTGTGACTACATCCTGACAAGCTCACATGTATATCAACTGGATAACCAGTAATGGAAGAAATACTCCTATATTTTACTTAAAGGGATAGTTTGGGTGTTTTGAAGTGGGGTTGTATGAGGTACAGTATCCATAGTCAGTGTATTACCTACAGCAGATGACGGTCGGCACCCCACCCCCAGTTTGGAGAAACAGACAGGAGTACCGGCCCCGGAGCAAAGCAATGTACTGCTGTGAACGGGGCCGGCAGCAAAACGAATTTTAGCCACAATAAAAGATAGACCCACCTAAAACAATCAATATCATAAGTGTACTACGCTATATCTAGAATATTTTCACCGATTTACCTTGCTGTCAGCCCATTCCAACAGGGAACTGAAGCCGTTGTATCCATCTATGCTTTGGTTAGTTCGGATTCACCAATGTCACACAATTAAACAAACAAACTCGAGGCAGCGGTAGACCAGCAACTCCCGGTGTTCTGCAAGGTAAAATTACAGTTTTTTTCAATGGAGTCTGGTTGCTTTGGTGAGAGCATAGATAACAGCTTCAATTCTCTGTCAGTACTCCTGTACAGTTCTCTGACGGCGAGGTAAACCGGTACTCATTATGCAGAATGGCTTATTCCACAATAATGTATCATTCGATTACAATTATTGATGTGTACGTCTCTTTAATGTTGCAGCTGGTAAAGGTGGGGATAATTTTAATTACTTTATATGCTGCTGGGTATCTTGTGATATTAATAAAGTCTTCTCTTATATTAACCTATAACACATCATAATTTATTTGATGATTATGTGTTGTATTCTTAATCTGAATCCGAAACTAAAGTAATAACTTTAGTTATCAAATATATAATAGCAAAATAGCATAAAAGCAAATAAAAGCGGAGTCAAAAGTACAATATTTTCCTCTGAAATGTAGTATTAAGTAGCAGAAAATGGAAATACTCAAGTAAAGTACAAGAACCTCAAAATTGTACTTAAATACAGTAGTTGAATTAATGTTCTTTACATCACTGTGGATAGCATACACACACACATAAAGAGCTGGACATACGCAGACAACGCTATCAAGTGAGAGAAAGTGTGTGTGTGCGCGGAGGGGGTATGCGTTGGGGGGCTGTGGCCTGTACTCTGCCACCCCAGTGTGTTAGATCCTCAGCCAGCCCATTGTACTGAAATTCAGCCACAATAGCACAGTATCTTCCCCAAAGCAGAGCCCTTATCATGGCCCTGAAATGACTCGTCTCTGTGGACGCCCACAACACAGGCTCCTCGGGGCCGAGCGCACAGAGCTGGAGGTGAGCGAGCGGAGCAATCTAGTCCTATTGTTCCGTGCACGATAAACCGGGCTTCAAACCGTTCATTCTTGCTCTATCTCCGGAAAGCTGGTTGCAATCTGTGATTTGAGCTTCTGTAGCGATGCTGAACTTTGGCGAGCCTTTTGATGGTGGAGCACACGACATCTCATCTCTTTCTCAGCCATAGAGAGAAAATGAATAAAACAACAACCTGCACAATATTGTACAGTAGGCTTTTATTCCCTATGTATTTACTGACTTTAAGCTCTGTATAAGACGTGCAGTCAGCTCATAATGTTCTCATGAGTTGTGACACAAACTCTGAAACAGAATCATGTCAGTTATCAATCAGGTTGACACCGGGCGTGTCAATCGAGTAAATGCTGCGTTGATGAATTGCTTTTCTAAACATATCAGACAAAGCAGGCGGCATTCGTCTTAACATTTAATGTGCAAACGTTAAAGCAGCTAACAGGAAAGACATCATGCTGTTCCTTCAGGCACCATGAAAGACATTTATTTGAATTCTGCCTAAATTCTGTCTGGTAAAAACTAAACTGATATAATTACATTAAAAAGGATGTTTTTTTCCATCACATATCCTTTTTAAAAATCTGTTTCAGGATGCACAAAGAGTAAGCACCAGGCAACGGTGTATGAATTGAAAATTGGAGGGGAAGACCTCCTGCTTCGGTGAATGTTGTTCTGTGGTTTGATTGGAAGACTTTCCAATGTTAATACTGCTGTGCTTCTGGGTAAAATGCATCACTTTATTCTCTCTGATCTCGTTAAAAGCTTACTCACTCTTGGACTAGTTAGAGTTGAAGATCCACGGCTTGTGCTTGCGGAGCTTTGCCAAACAGTGTTCAGGGAAGCCTCTGTAGACGTCTACTCCCTCTCCATGAATTGCAATATTTTCCACTTTATCTATACCCCACACCGGAGACGGCTATCAGTCAATGCATCTCACAAAATTGTCTCTTTATGTGCGGCAGTGCAGCTTCCATACGGCAAGTAGCAATCCTTGGATGTGGAACAACACGACCACAAAAGTCAGCTTTGCACATTAGCTCGTTATTTACAGTCAGCAATAAGCTATATAAAACCTTCTTTACGCCAGAGTGTTGATGGATTCCCCAAGTGCATGTTACAGCGATCATCAGGCAGTGAACAAGTGCCGGGAAACATAGCACATCAACTAGAAAGTAATCCAGCAGCTTGGAATCATTTGGCATGCCTGTTCACAACATCCATAACACCAGCTGAGGGATGTTGAAGCGCGTCAAGCTGTGAGCTTTATAAAACACCTCAATCCACAGTGACAGATATAAACAGTGGCACAGTAAACAGAGATGACCCCCGAAGGTTACCATCTCTCGATGCCTCCCAGACTGATGGATGTCCTGTACAAACAGCCTCCTGACAACTGGACAAAACTCTATCATCACGAACTGTTAATGAAATCATATCAAGGTGATATTATTATAATAACGCCGCTGTAAAAGCCTTGTGTAACTAATTGCTTGTATTGAAATTAGTCCTAACAGTTTCACGTGGAGTTTGACCTGTTTAATTTGTGCTGACACATTACAAGATAGTCACATTTAAAGGGTTTAACACACTGTGTGACAAACACAAAATATGACACCGTTTCACTTGATAATCCGTTCTAGTCTGACATCAAGGCCACATAGATATCAGTATAAAGTAGTAACTTTTTAAACTAGCACACACAGTATTTGTTTTTCTCACTCTGTGGATAATTCGATAGTAATATTGAATCATTACAGCAGCATGCAGCTCAATCTGCAGCAATAGCAGCTTTGAAATTAAAATGTCCACATCTATTTCAGTGTCCCACAGGGGAGATGGATTTATTACTCTCTTTGTGATGATCATTTCAAATGATGACTATTTTTCCTACTCACCTAAAAGCTCAACTTGAATATGATCGTCTCTTTTTTCAGATTATACCATTCCTCGTGGTTTTTGCTTAAGATGACTGTGTTTATGTATGTTTTCTACCAAATAAATTGTGGTGGTACAATGGATCAGATAATGTCACTTTACCTTTATATACCTACTGTTTTATAACTTCTCATTACAAATGTACATTTATTACATCCCTATTTACATTACAGTTTATTCATTTAGATTCATTTAGCAATTACTGTCCAACACAAATATATTTTATTAATATATGTTATATTTTATCCCTATATATTATCTTCTTTATCTTATTTTTACTTGCGTGTTTTTGTTTTTATACATATTTAACTGAGTATTGTCGGAGGGAGCCTGAGCTTTAAGATTTCTATTGCCAACGACTGCTTCTCTGTAATTGTTGTACATATGACATTAAAGAATTTGAAACTTGAATGCCAAACTATTTGAGCCTTCAGTCCTTGGAAGGCATCATTATAACTCATCTAATGCAAAACCAATTTCAGATTATTCCATCTGATGTGTTTATATTCTTTTGGGTTTAATAGCTCTCCCCAGCATAGACCAATTAAACCGTCAACAGACCATTTAAGGCCTGATTAGTCTCAGACTGGCTTTTAATTTGATATGCATTCAGACCACAAACTAAACGGCTGATCAAGCGGGACAGGTGGATGAGATGTCTGTCTGATACGGGGACGCTTGATAATTAGCGTTCTGTGTTTCTGCCGTGGTCCAATCATCTCCACTCGCAGCAGAAGACTAAAATAGACAGTGCTGGCACAAACGGATAGCTGGCTTGAGATTGACAGCTATTTGTTTTGAACATGCATTAGCTGGCCATGTCCTACCTTATCAGGATTCTCTTCGATCCAGCTCTTTACTGTGTTCAGAGCGATGTCAGCTGCAGGCTCATTCGGAAAGCCTAGAAGGGAGGAAAAAAAGTGTCAATATCAGTTGTATCCAACATGCAGATGTGAGAGGGAGACAAAAACAGACAGGCGGACAGACAGACAGACCGATATCTCCACAGGTAACAGCATTTCTCCTAAATCAATGGAAAGCAGCACAAGCTGCTTGTCTCTGGTAGATGAGACCAGCTGTCTGATAAACTGCTGTAGACATGTGTTACCAGATGGGAAATCACATACAGACATATTCAGGGGGTACAAAGTGTAGATACAAACTACATATACTATATACATCACACCCTCACTCATTACCACCTCAGGTAGAGACATGTTTTGTCTTTAGGTGGAAAATTACACGTAGATGTGTGATCATTCACACTCTCCTATATTAACATTTAGTAAAGCTAGTTTGGCTTAGAAGCAATGTGCCTAAATACCGTATTAATCACAGCGGTTGTGCCTGCAAACACTGCGTTAACACAACATATCGATCTAAACACACAGATTGCATTTTGATTAATTTTTAATAAGGCCAGCTGAGGGAGGACTCAGCTGGATGCTGATCTCGAGATCATTTGCTGCCACCGTAGAGAACTTCCCAAGATCCAACACTTAGAGTGAGCTATTGACTATAAAAGCCCTTAGGCCATCCTTGCTACAGCTGGAGAGTCTATAAGCCATTACTAAAAGCGCTGACAATCTTCTACTCTGTCACAGAGTAGTGTTTCAGTTGTCTTCATTTCTAAGTAATTGGAGTTGAGTTTGGTCTTCTGTGTCTCTCACAAAACTTGACTAAAGCATTTTACTCTAAAGCCTCTGTACTAATCTGTAGAGCTAGTTGGAAGCTACCGTGCAGGTGAAACCTTAACACTGCAAAGTTAAAGCCCAGAAGCCAACAAACAAACATGGCTAATTTTTTCAGTCCTGAGTGACCCGGCTCACAATTTAAAACTCAACGCTCTTCCATATTATTATGACCCCTGACTTCCATAAGGGACCATATGTGGCAGCAGGCACTGTCTTCCTCTAACGACAGAGGTCAAGACCTCAATTTCATCCCACATCAACTGATACAAGGGCCAGGCCACAGTTGTAGCCTGTTGGTTATGGCGTGGGTCACATTCTCAAATATTTTTCTTTTCCCGGGTCATTGCCGCGACTATAACACTCTATGACCTACGAAACAGGCTTACAAGCACTGCAACGAACCCTACTCTTTAAGGTGGATGTAAAGAAAAATGAAAGGCCTTACATTTCCTGAATTCTTTCATCTCTCACTCGGACCGCCTGCCGTCAAAGCCTCTCAATAACTGTCCAGTAAATGCTTTAAGTGAACTGCCTTGACAGTCAAGATATACTGTATGAAGCTTTATCCCAACCTCTCTCACCTATCCGACTACCGTTGATGTCTCTCTCTTTCTGTTTTTCTTTTCCTCCCCCTTCTCAGCCTGACAGGAGTGGCTGAGTTACTCTGAGGAGAGGCGAGGAGCTGAAGTGCTGCCGAGCCCTAGCCTGCGCTCCTGTTCAAGCCCTGGGTGGAGCGAGATGTGAGCTGCATACCAGCCAGCAGTGACAGCCAGTCTGCTCCTATGGCTCTGTTAGGCAGCGTCTGCAGACAGTGCGTGGCCCGTTCACGGCTCCTGCCCTTCAAAAGCTGCCCCCAGAGCTCTGCGCTCAGAACCTAATCCAGCATGCCAAATCAGTTTGCAGGTCGCCTGACTCCTCTTGTCTCCCAAACACACTTAACCTTTTCACTGATATCACTTTGTCTGGTGATGTTTCCTTTTTAAAATCCGTTTCCACACGTGTGCAGGTGTACCGACACTCCAACTCGCACGTCAAGCAACACAGGCAAACAGATGTGCGGAAAAAGCTGAGAAAAATAGATCCACAGAGATAGGACCAGCTGTTTAAGAAGAGCAGACACAACAGGAAAGGTGTCACAGAAGTAAGCACATAAACAAAAGAAATAATTATAACAAGAAGTCAGGACCTGTCTTGGTGCTCCTACTATGCCCCATTAAAGCAGCAGCGGGTAGAAATGGAGCAAATATGATTAGAAAAAAGTTATTTTTATAAAATGGTCACTATAACCTGATAGTAGTGCATGAGACAGGTAATCTGAAAAAAATCATGTGCCTCTGTGTCCTCCTAATGGCATCTGCAAGATATCACAGACCGAAGGAAAACAACCCGTCAGAGCCGAGCTGGAGCCTTGACGTCTCTGAGCAGCTGTCAATCACTCGCGAACTCTGATCAAACGGTCAAACTAGGCAGCGCTGATCAAACATGAATTAATATTCAGTTTCTGTAATGCCTATTTCTCGCCTCAAATGTTTTCAGAAACACCTTGTAGTGTACTGTTTAGCTGTAAAATGAGAAAGTTTGTGACCTGGCAGCCATATTGAGATCTGTTGAGGAAATACCAAGCACCACCCACAGGTCAGGGCACAGCCAAAAGGAACGCTCTCTCTCTGAAATGACCTGTGATTGGTCAAAGTCTTCCGTCACGGGCTAGATTTTTTAAAGCCTGAAAAAAGAGCCATGAGGAGGTGCAGAGTCTAGTTTTCTCTCAGAACATTTGAATTACAATATGCTGAAAGGTTATTATGGAATTTTTACCCAATGATGCCAAAAGCGTGTTGCCTACTGAAGCTTTAAGAAAGCTAAAAACAGGTCTTAGTCATACTATTAGGACATTCTGGTCATTTTGGTCACCAGCAGTGGGTGAGTCCATTTAATCTATTCAGTGTGGAGTTTCTACAAATGCGCTATTGATTTGAGAGCTATACCTATTAATCATAACAGAGCTGAACGCAGAGAGAGAGGTGAAAAGAGGTGAGCTGGAGAACCAGTGAAGACGATAACAGGAAAGTAGCATGATAGAGGTAAACAAATGCTGGAAAAAGAGATGACATAAAGAGAGTTAGATGGAAAGCTGGAAAAAGGGGTCAGTGCAGCTCGGGGCAGTGTGCCAGAAGGATTCTGCTCGACAGGAACATCATCGGCCCAAGGTCAACAGCAGCAGTTTGAGTGCATCGGCTGCTCTCTCTCATCATTTGTCTCCTTCGCGACATCCACACTACCTTTACCTCTCCTCTCTTTGTCCCTGTCAGCTCGGACAAGTACGTTTATAAGCTTAAAAACAGCTACAATAAAACACCCTCAATCATCACTTCCGTCACCTCTCTTGGCCACGGGAGTCACGGCCCTGTTGGAAGTGCAAAATCCACTTACTGGAGTTAAAAAAAAACATGATGTTCAGAAAAGGATTGAGTGGGCTGACTCTTTTATATGCTCAAGTACACACAAATTGAAAAAAGGTCCAGTGTTTTACTTCTACATCTTCTCCCCTTCAACACCTCCTTCTCATTCTCCTTTGCTCCATTTGCTGTGTGGAGGGTTTGGTGAAAGCTAATCTGTCAGGAGGTGGAGAGCTGGCGTCAGGCGCAGTGATGGTGGGCCCTCCAGGGTCCCTGCTCTGCTTGGCTCGGCTCTCTACTATGCTGGGGAATATGGCCGGCTCAGGGAGATTTGTCTTAGTGAGGCGCACTGATGGGATATGTGCAGCGCAGCGCCGCTGATGAGGACTCAGGTGGTGCAGTGTTATTTCTGCTGAAGGCTCCTCTACTTCATCACCAGGCAGAGCGCAGCATCCAGACAGAGAGGGGGAGAGAGACTGTGGCACGTGCCACGTGGAGACAAAGGCTTACGGTGGCAAAGTGTGCTTTTACATCCTGTGATGTTGACCGTAGTTATGGGTTCAGTGACCACAACAAATCTGGACTACTGACCAGGAGAATTAAGTCAGATAAACACCAAATCTGACCTGAGAAGACTGCAAGGCAGGTCTTTTCAGTTAAGTTGAGTCCGAAATTCCATACTAACATGTATGTATGTGAGATTTTTTATGTCCGAAACCTTAGTATAAAACCAACAGCAGTAATAGTAAGTAAAGGTATAAGATTTCACTTTGCTAGGCGTAATATATATTTCAAAATAACTCAGACTTTGATTCTCACAAATCGTCGTTTTGGTCACATGAGGTTGGCACGGGTTACCATGGTTACAAGCCCTTACCAAAAAGAAGTTTATTCAAGTGTGCTATTAGTATACTTCTTTTAAACATAAAAATAGGAAAGTATGCTTTCAGTTTACTTTGTATGTACTTATCAGAGATATACTTAATACAAGTATACTTAAGTATACTTTGCTCATACTGACAAGTATACAGAAAAGTCTAAGTATACTTGGCTTATAGGCCTACTTGTACTTAATCTTTTGATCGAGATTTACTTAAGAAAAGTAGAATAAAGTATTCTTGCCTTATAGGCCTACAGAAAAGAATACTTGGTTTGTAGTTGTGCTTACTTTTTGATAGAGTAGCGTATTAAAGTGTCTCAAACCGGCAAGGAGGCTCTCGGGAAGTGACAATGTAAATTACTGCTCAGTGCGTCCAAAAAGATACATAGTACTGTTCATTCAGTGCACAGTATGCGATTTCGGACGAAGCCTTAGTGTTCTACCAATCATTTCATCCCTTTGACTCATTTTTTTAAGCCACAATTAAAAAGCATGATTGAATTATACGAGAAAAATTACTTGGTTTCATTTCCTTTTAACTGAAAGGTACATTTTCATTCATGTCTCCACGTCAGCCCAGCGAGTTAAGCCAAAGGGAAGATTCATCTTAAAACAGAATTCAAATATTTTATTCCTATGATCTTGGGCATGTAGGACCTTTGTTAATGTGAAGAAAAAAGAGAGCCGACTCTAATCTCTGATGCAACCAGGAGACAGAGTCTCTGGCGCTTCTCTTAGGCATATGTAAAACACCTTTATGAACACGTTTGCAGGACCCTGGGTGACTTTCAAGGAATATTATGTATTTTATACAAAACTAGAAACCAGAGGAAAGCCGCTGCTTTGGATGTTAACGCTACACATAGTCACATAATTTGTAATGAAACAGCTCAGAGTTAACATCACAGACAACTCTGTCTAGACTCTGTGGAAGTTGGGAAGAAAAGTTCATGTTCAAAAATATCCACTGAACTGGAACATAGGCAAAGTAATATAAATGTGCACTCTGCTTTAGGGGGAATTTTTGCTTTAAGAACAAGCGAGCCCATTGCTCTCTCTTTTGCCAGCATGGCAACTCTTTCATATCCTTAGAGTTAACTTTCACAACAAACTTGTGTAGCTAAGGTGTTTTGCTGTGGTGAGAAGGAGTGAGAAGTAGCTGCATCACCTGATAAAGCGAGTAGAGGCGAGTCAACAAGTTGAGCACACGTCTGTGCTATGATGCATTCCCATTCTTTGTTTGCAAATATATGGGTAGGCTGTAGGCACATAGTGCAGACCACACCAGTTTTGTTTTTCCCGAGTGAGCTTATATTGTGAAGAGGAGACCACAACCTGCTGTTATTTTAGGGCTTTATCATTTCTAGTGGTTTTTCTTTGAGCACATACTGATTTTTCTGTATGTGGCCTAGGTTTGATAAACATATGCTGACTGAATTCTTGAAAAATACAGAGTACAGCTCTTTTCTCCCCTTGAGGCAAGAATCGTATTGTTGGTCCCACTTTGCTACCCCTCAGCTGCGGTTGGTCAAGTTCACGTCTCAACACTCGTCATTCATTTTGATGAGCTGTCTACCTTGAAGCAGCATATAGCCCGGGGCTGAGGTATCTGGCACTCGTAAATTCACCACAGGTGTTGAAAACGTCAAGATTAGGAAATCTGCTACAGAAAATAAAAAGACGGCAACAACAAAAACATAAAATGCCAATGTTTATCTGATTTTGAGAGGTCTTTAACAAAGATTTAGCATCTAATTTCTTTTTATTGTTGCCTAAAAACATCTATAAAATGTTTTTTTATAAAGAAATCCTCCTTTTAATAAAATGTTTAGAGCCTGACTGCTGCCTCTAAAGACCCTTATTATAACAGACAGGCAGGGTGGAATCATTTAAGCACAATATAATACAAAGTAGATTAGTTGATTGTGGTTTGGGCGGCAGGAGGAAATCATTAACTGCAGCACTGCTCTAGTTGAGGGCAGCAGCCCTGTTTGTTCATCTGGAAAGGGAGGGGGGGGAAGAGGGGTGTCACCCCATCAGGGCCCAGAGGAGAGGTGAGGTGACCCAGGGTGGAGGACAGAGTAGCGCCCCAGGACTCTAGACGCCGAAGCGTGGGTGTCAAATGGCCCGGAGCTCCCCTCTACACCAACACTGGGACACGGCAGGGCTGTGACCATGACCGACTTTGCAGCCCACAGAAGGAGACAGAGACAAAGAGGGATGGGAGGGTGCTGTGTGAGGAAGACAGGCAGAAAAAGAGGCAGGAAGAAAGGGAGCAGCCTCCGTGGCACAACAGATGATGACCTTCCTTGGAAACGTTCCATATAGGTGATGCCACGCTTTGTCCTACATGCTAAAATTAACACCTGACATTTCACTTTTTTTTAAAAACATCCTGAAGAGTGTTTGATTTGCAAAAGTTTAATGCTCAACCAAGTTTCTCAAAGGCCTACATCTATTGTCCTGTGGGTTGGGGGTATTTTTTTTTTTACATTTGGCTTATCATCCATGAAAATGGTAGAGCAAGGCTATTGTTGAGTACAATGCACACTGTGTGACTCAGTTAAATGGGCTCCTGTTCCCTCTGAGCACACACTCTGCTGCCCACTGATACAGCACGTTGCTCCTATGTACCTTGAAATTCCCAACCCAGCTGGGCTAAGCTCCCCGTAGTAAACCCTAGGTTTTAAGAGAAGGGGGGACTCGCCCGGGCCATCTCTGGCAAGCTCGCAGCGAGCCATCACTGTCGAGAGATAAGGTGCCATGAACGTCTCCAACCTTCCTAATCCTAGACAGGGATGAAGAGAGCCAGAGTATGATGCTGGCTGGAGGAAAAAATTCTTAGCTGCTTGACACCTTTGATCTGGACTGCACAGTAGAATGGCAGCGTGGACATACCAGTAGAGCTTGGGTGGATTACATATTACATCCGCATATCTCCCACAGCCACCAGTCAGTGCAAAAACTCCTCTGTCAACACTCCTCAGATCCGTCACAGAGACAGATGAGCCAGAGGTGGAGGGTGAGCAGTAAACAGGGAGATATTTGTCCTGTGTAGTGGCATTGCCGTGTTGCGGGCCTCTGATTGTTTTGATAGGGTTATAAATGCATGTGAGCGACGGCATCTGTCAGGTAAGTAGTACACTTAATGTTTGTGTCCTTGCTTTTGCATTGTGCAAGCGAGCTCTCTGCTCCGTGCTAAGATTGATCTCAGCAGACGCCTCCTAAACGGTACAGCTCATTACAAGGCTTTTGGAAAGTGCTCTTTCAGCGCCAGCTTAGATGCGATCTCCACAAGGCTAAATTGCCCACAATGCATCTTGAAATGGGATTTTTATGTATGTGGCTTTGCTTGAGCAAGTATCTCAGCCTGTGTGAGAGCATGCAAGACGCGTGAGGGAGGAAAAAGGACAACAAGGGACGAGAGAACGTATGAGAGGGAAGAGACCGGAGGGATACAAAAAGAGAATATGACCTCTCTAAGTCTAGGTAGTTGGACTCTTGGCACTGATCTTGTGAGACATTGAGAGGTGTCTCCTCTTCCGAAGGAATAATCCATTTAAACCCGGGTCGCATGGCTGTGATTGATGTGCAAACAGGAGCAGCACTTAATAACCTCTACCATGCTGGGTGACCTCGTGGCCCACGGTGGGCACCAGTTTGTTTATGGGTGGTACCTCCGACACACTATCCGTGCAGAAATTCTATTGTGGCTAATGGGCCGGACTGAGGGATTGGACTGTCAGCGCAGTGTGAGCCCTCATTTTTCTTTCCGAGCGTCTAAGGTACCCCCTGTGCACCCCTGCTACACCCAACCTCCCTGTTCTGCCATCATCTGTCAATGGTGACTGAGTCTCCTGGAATATGGAGGCGTGAGAGAGAGTGTCAATTAGCATTAGCTTTCCTGACAAATCTATTTTTCTTGCCACAGAGGCCTTGGATAACTTGTTCCTGATTCCTCTCTGTCACAATGTTGGGGGCACAGGATTTGTTTTTCTACAACAATTCAAGTGTGAAAATGGGTCAAGCACATGTGCATATAACTGGGTGCATGACCGTGTGCACATATAAAGCTATGGCTATATCTACGTGTATTCTACAGAGACAGAGACACAGAGAGAGAGACTGATAGAGAGAGAGACCGGGAAGATGTGCCTTTCACACTAAAAAGCTTTTGTTTACATTGCTGAAATGGAAGTTGACCTTAAAGGTTATCTAAAATGTACAAAAAATGTCAAAACGCCTGACAAGAGAGCAGGGCCCCTTTCAGAGCATGGCAGTACTCCAGGGGCACAGGGAGGAGTCATACAGAACAACACCACCGCACTGTACTCTACTGTAGTTCCTTTGAAAGTCCCTCCTCTATTTGCCCTCTGCTTTGTGAATATCTTCAGTCTTAATCAGCTGTATTGTTCTGTGGAGATGCAGTTATGGGAAGCGCTAAGCCATTTATTGAACAGGCTGTTTAATTCCCCCCACCCTGCTGCATGCTTGGCTCTGCCCAGACTACCACTTTGATGTGAGGGGCTGCCGGTGGAGCGCTACGACGGTCTCCTACTGGCAATGCAGCACACGGCACCAGAGTGAACAGCAATAAGCAGTGCGCTCGTCAGCAGCGTACGGTACAATCAGTGACCCTCTCCCTCCTGCATGCACGCGGCCCTCCTCTGTGTCACTACAATAGAGCTGTTTTACTCCAAAATGTCACATATCCATTTTGAAAATAGGCCTGTATGGATCCATCACCTGACATTCTTCATTTCATTTCTTAAATTCAACCTGTAAAAGTGTTATCACTGTCAACAAAATATAACACTTTTATGTTTTAAAAGCAATACTTTGGAATTTATGTCCATCATTTGAGTTAATTTACTGATGATTTGCTATTTAAGTCAGTACAGTTTTTAAATCACTACAGTCAGACACTAACGAGTCAGACACTAACGAGTCAGTGACTAACGAGTCAGATACTAACAAGTCAGACACTAACAAGTCAGACACTAACAAGTCAGACACTAACGAGTCAGTTACTACAGAGTCAGTCACTAACGAGTCAGACAATAACGAGTCAGTCATTAACGAGTCAGTCACTACAGAGTCAGTTGCTACAGAGTCAGACACCAACGAGTCAGACACTAACAAGTCAGACACTAACGAGTCAGACACTTACGAGTCAGACACTAACGAGTCAGACACTAACGAGTCAGGAACTAACGAGTCTGGAACTAACGAGTCCGGAACTAACGAGTCAGGAACTAACGAGTAAGACACTAACGAATCAGCCTTTTTCAAGCACTAACGAGTAACTAACAAGTTGTCGTTATTACTATGCGTAAGGGTCCTATGCTGCATTCCAGACAACTCAAAACTCAAAAATGTCTGACCTCCAACTAGGAAAAGTAGGAAAAGGAACGCCACTCAAAGTACTCGTGAACTCGGGGCAAATCTATCTACTCAGACTTCATGAAGAAGCAGTTGTCTGACGTCATACTTATAAATGGTGAACCATCAGCTAAAAGGCAAAGTAAAGTATATTTGCCTGTATCTAATTAAAATAAAACCTATTCTGGATGTGAATTGATGTCAAAACATGTTGCCATGTTATTATGTAGCTGGTTACGGTGAACAATCTCTGAAAGTTATCCTCTCTGCACAAACGTAATTCGGTAAAACGTTACAAATGCCAGAAAAATGTGGAGGCTGCACTGCTGACAGTTCAATTGTGTGTACACGTGCCAAAGAAACATCAGTTTGTCACGGTCAGCCATGGTTTTGGTTTACATTTGCCGTCGTGCATCTTGAACGACTTGGAGGTCGGAAGTTGGAAATTTCAACTGTGAAAATTCCGATCTCTGTGTTGTCTGGAATCAGGATAGAGGCTGTTGTTTGCTGTTAAGATTGTAAAGCCCCTTGAAGCAAATTTATGATTTGTGATATTGGTAAGTAAATGAAATTGACTTGACTTGATTTGACTCTGGGGCCAAACCAAGTTTTGTGGTGCCAAAATTACGATAATAGCAAGAAAAGTGGCACTGCAACATGAAGCACATTCAGATTAATGCAGAATGTGCTCCTTTCCTATGCAACACAGGAAAATATGAGGATAGGGAATGCATTTTACAGAAATGACTGCTGCACTTATCATCACTGACTGTAAAACGTGCAGTGAAATAACCAGCAAGGGAGGAAGAGGGAAGCGAGAACGAGAGAGCGAGTGAGAAAGAAATTACAACTTTCGCCCCTCTTATCATTAACACATCAGTAATAGCCATTTTGAGATGCGTGCATAGACAGGTGGCAGCCAACAGACAATACTGCAGAGAGAGATGGTGAGAGGACATGATGAGGAGTTGTTGTGCAGTAAACTGTGCGAATTGCAAAAGTGATGGGTGGAAACTGTTCAACATCCCAAGAGGGGAAGAGTTCTTTCCTTCCAGCACAGAGTATAATTATAAACATCTAGTGATTTATAAGCCCGAAGGCTCTCTTTAGTACACACACTGGGCTTCGCTAACAAGTGTATGCTATGTTGTTTATCAGGATGCACGACCACTTGGACTATCTCGTACCCATTTACATGCATGGAAGTTTAACTGTGCCAACTGGGCATTTACGTATAGACCTGCAGCTCTATGGTTTTCAATCTGTGTTGAATAAATGGACAGCTTGTTGGACTGAAGTGCACCATAATTAACTACTCGTTTTTCAGCATCCTGGATGTTAATAATGTGGTAGAAACCAGAAACTGGTGAGGAAAGAAAAAAAATGGATGTTACTCTGTTACTGTGTGTTTACAGCTGGTTTAATAAGCACATAGTCATTTTGCCAGGCTCTATAATCAGTGATTTGCTAATCAGTAAGTGTATGTTGTGATGTTTTCAGTGACAGCTGCCAGTTAGTCATAATACAGGGTTGATAAATGAGGACGAGTGATGGCTTTGGATGGAAATTGCATCACTTTGTTCTGACATTACAGAGAAAAAACAGATGTAAGGTAGTAAGTAATTCACATGTGTGCAAAGAGGCTTTTTGATGCTGATACATTTTACATTTTACAAAACCTAAATCTGGCATATCTATTTTCATATATGCTACCAATACTGACGCATACTCCCAGTCATGTTCTGGGATTGTGTTATTAGTCAATAGCTTCTTTTAAAAGGTGCTAAATTCAATATTCAGCGCATTAATATAGCAGTAAACAACTATTTGCTATGTATAGATATAGTGGATTATTACACAGCTTTGTTGAATACTCGATCCTGATTGGTCAATCATAGTGTACTGCGGTCTGTTATTTCTTTATAACAGACCGTTGCTATGTATAACAGACCGTTGCTATGGACGCAGTTCGGATGTCGGATTCTGGCGACCATTTTGGTGTCAAATTATTGATTTATTTTCTTCTAAGTAGCCGTGTAATAAGCAGGATAATGTACAGCGAGCCGGTGACATGTTTGTGAAATAAACCCCTTCAGGATGATGCAAGACCTGCCGGGGTTTATTTCACAACAATGACCGGCTCGCTGTACATTATCCTTTACGTAATGTCTACCTGAGCAGATAATGAAGTTGCTCTCCCTCAAGTCAGGTGTTCAACTGCCACTGATTTTCACCTATTCTTTTTTTAAATAGATGCAGTTTTGTTTCACGTTGAGCTGTGATAAGCTAGTTGTATCAAAGAAATAAGACATGGTACGACACAAGGAGCAATGCAACTCATAGAGGCAAAGCTGTGTGCCATGTGTGATATTTGTGAAAAATTTAATGAAAATCTGTGACGGTTGACGATTCACTCGCATTTTGCATCTCAGCTGCAAATGTCTGCGTGTACAGTTAAACAGCCCAGCATCAGACCTTCATTAGAGGCAGTGCATTCAAATAACTCAACTGTGGCTGTGCTCACACCATCAGTGCCAGAAAGAACCCCGCTACATTGGAAACAGTAAATTAACACCTAGGTATTGTGTTTTTTAAAAGGTTGGCAGCTTTGTTGGGAACCAAAACTCAACACAATTACACACACAGTTAGACACAATTACACACACACACATAGTGTAAGATATCAAAATATTATGTCTGATGTAAACCTCATGTGGACGTATCTACAGCACAGAAGCATACGCAGGTCGGACAAAACAAAAGAGACACTTGAAATGATATAAGTTGTCAAGCATCTGAACAGAATTAGGGCTACAGAACAGCTTGTTTTTTATTCTGTGTTTCAGGGAGATTACATCATTCTTTGTGAAGCAAAGCCTCCAGCTCTTTCAGTGATGATGGAGATGTAAACCCATAAAGGATTTAGCTTTGGTGACTGGAGAGGCCATGGACGGGTTATGAGTTCACCACTTTTGAATTTGTTTTACACTGGGCCCAGTTGTATTATCATCCTCTCAAATGTATATGGGAACATCTTGGGGAAGCAGTGTTTGCACCATAGGGAGCACCTGGTCTTGTAAAATGGTCTCAATTTCCGTGGCTGTAATATGATCATGGAGAGTGATCAGAGCACCTAACGACTCCCACGAGATGACTGCTCAAACAATTACAGATCCCTGATCATGTTTAACTGTTACTGGCTCACATTGGCCTTTATTTAAACCAAGGCAAAAGCACTGTGGTACACAAAATAGGCATCTTGGTCATTTGAAATGATTCAAATTCAAGTAAGTAAACCAGAGATGTGGCTGCTTTTATAGAACCGTATTGCTGCTGACTTGTTGTTAGCGGCAGCAAACGAAAATTAGCATGTTTATTACTCGTTACATATTTGGCACCCACTGTGATTATTATGTGCAAATTCAATGGATGGTGTATACCCGTATACAGTGTGTCAGAACGGTGGGAAAATAATTATTTCTTCTCAGCAGAGGGAGTTTACTCTATTATATAAACTCCAGTAGCTTCCCTGCATCCAGCACCGTTTGCCATCATAACTTCAAAGCCTGTTTATATCACCAAGTTTGGCATGTTTTCAATGTGACTTTGTTTAAGTCTAATTAGCACACTCGCTCTTTGCCAGCGATGCCTTGCTGCATATCGGGCCTGGTCCCACGAGGGAGCACAAGCATTGTTCAGGGTCTACTTTCTGTTCACCTTATACTAGGTTGTGTCTTTGCGCAACATGGTGTAAGGTGAACTTGTTGGTATGTTTCCACGTACTGTATTCTTCTTCAAAGACAAAGCCTGTACCCCCTGTACTCCCCTTGATGCCGAATTTTGAATATAATGTACTTTATTTGTCCCCTTGGGGAAATTAATTTTTTCATTCTGTTGTTATTTTACTTGATTTACACACACATGCATCAAATATGGAGAGATGTCAGCAGCACAGTGCCCAAAGCAGTTAGGGGTCCGGTGCCTTGCTTAAGGGCCACCCCAAACTGAAGTGATGTTTGCAACATAAGGCAGTTGCACAGAGCTATTGTGTGCAGCTTGTTAGATAAAACATGTATGTAATGCCATAAATTAAAATTAAAATACAAGGGCAAAGTCAATCAAACAAAATAAGAGAGATTAAACTTACCATAGATGCCTGTGGATATACATGGGAAGGCCTGTGTAGAAAAAGATAGAGAAATAAAAGTCAAAACATATTCACACAGATTGAATAACGGGACAAAGCAGCAGCAACTTTTATCAATCTCATTGAACACTAGCACTACATCTGCGTTAAACTGAAGCACACCTAGTGTTTACCTTTGTATGTTTGCTGTTTACCTCTACTGCTTCACTTGTTCATTCCCAAGAAGAACAATTTACAAATCCCTTGCGTAAATCCCTGTAATACTAATGCAGAACTGTATTGTAAACCAGCTCCCAACAAACACACTAAAACAGTGTACCTTCCTCTTGACATCCAAAAACAGGCACATTAAAATTCATCCTGGACTTGAACACTCCTATTCACACATACACATTAGATCGATTATCACGATCACACTGATGCTTTAAAGGGGCTGTTGGACTGTCGGAAAATCCCATCATGCACTGTTGCACGGCCTATCATTACTTAATGCCCATACTTGATGTCCATAACAGTCGTAGTTTGCATATGTTGCTTAAGGGGACGGTGGATCAGACTCGTGTGAATTCAAAAGGTATACGCGTAGAGCTTGCTGCTTAATAATCTCCAGCACATGAATATCCAAATGAGGTCGACTGATCCTGTCTGTCGCCTACAGCCCAAATTTACACACAGACCTTCTCTTTTATCAATGTCTTAGCCAAGGACTAAGGTTGCTTCACAGCTAAAATGCATTTTCAGCCTATTGAAACATGTCTTTAATTTAATTTAATGAATTTAGCTAGACTGCTTTAATTCTGTGTAAAGTTGAAAGGAAACTCAGCTGGGTCTCAATAACAACAAGGATATCACAGTGGGACTTCATTCAAATGATGAGAAAACTAAAGACAAAATCACAAAGTCCTTGTCGCCACATTTGGATCAAAAGCAGGAATCAATAATATCCCACGGACCAATAAAGTGGTAGTATAGGGACACATACACAGAACAAAGAGACATGCAGAGAATCAGAATACATATTATGAATATTTTCATAAGCTAAAGAGCAAAAACCTACATATATTTATGGATGTCTTTTCCAAAAAGATTATAAAAAGTAACCACCTTGTAATAGTTCTTGCTTTGTAGCACTTTGCAGCAGACATATTATTCAAGCATGGCTTTATAGCTGAAAATAGTTCCATTATTCTTTACTTCTGTGAGCAAATACATTATGATACATAGGCCTCGCCGTAAGCTTCCCTATTTCACATTCATCTTTTTAAGTGTATTAATAAACAGTAAAGAGAAAGGATTTTTTCAAAGGTCCCATTTGTCCTCAAAAGCCGCTGAATACGTGCTTTAGTTCCCGCATTCATCAAAAGGCGTGGCCACAGCATTAATATAATACGATGACAAATGAAGGGAGAAAAGGGAAAACATTTCCACCAGCAGCTCACAACTATGAATATAGAACAACAAAACACTACAGAGATTCATCAAAGAATAACACGCATATGTCAGATTCTCCCGGTGCCAAGACTAAGCCCAACAGTTTGTTTTGCCACACTGACCCTGTCAAGTTGTATTTAGAAACACGCTGTTGCTGGCAGCCGTGCCGAGATCACTTCATTTTAGAACTAAAAAAACAATTAATAGATCTGAAAGAGAGATAACAAACACACATCTGCTCAGTGGTGATTAAACATACAAGTAGTTCTAATCTGGTGAGTCTTTTCAGCTAAGAGAAGAAATAAACTTAATTCAAACATTTTGAAAGTACATAATTGATGAAAAAGACTGATGAAAATAGAGACTTTTACCTCTAAGGCATCACAACCTCTGACACCCCCTTTGAAATGCAATGGCCCGTCTGTCCTTGCTTTATGCGAAGAGGAATGAGTCTCCGTTTGTATTCTTATTTACCAGTTTTCAGGTTCCGCCTGTCAAGGTGAATCTCTCTTCTGTAGGATGATTTAAATCTTTTACCGGAGCTTTGACCTTTCCAGATGACTGTCTGGGTCTGACACAAACCACAGATGATGAAGCGTGGAGAAGCATGGCCATTTTTAGTCCTGCGCCAAGTGCCGCCCAACATGGCGCATATTGAGACTGAGGACACAAAATGGTCAAATATACCAATACCAATGGTATCAGAAAGAAATCAGACCTGGAATTTAAACCAATTTGTATTTGGAAACCCAAAGGATGTCTAAATTAATAACCGCACGAATGAAATGCAGTGCTTCGTATAGGTGTGCTTATGATTCAGGGACTCATTAGCAGCATCTTGGCATTTAGACCAGTGAAAATCTCAATAGCTAAATTATGCCAATTCTACTTTTGGCAACAGTCGATACAAACACGATCAAGATTTACTTCAGCAGGAAGAATCTATTTGAAGCTGTGCAACAATAAGGAGGAAGTTAAATGAATTTAATCTTCAGACAAGAAGAGTATTATTTCCTGTCAATGCCTGCAGCCAGTCTCGGCTGCCAAACTGATCCCGAGCCAGAAGCCTCGTTATCGTCTCTCAGCTGAAAGGCCGCGACGTCAGAGTCTCTTCAACTTGAACTTCTGCTCGAATGGCAACTAAACCTTAACACATTTTAGGCAGTGACATACCATCAGCATAATCAATTAAAATCTTTTTTATTAGTTCCCTAGCTGATCCATTAAAGGGTATTGATCTTGCCGACGTGAAAATGCATCGGGTAATCACTTAATGGGATGCTGTGAAGAGCTGACACCTTCGTGGCACATGCAGACACGTCACTTACTTGTTTAAAGGACGGTTATTGCAGAAAGTGAAGAGACGTATATGTGCAATAAAACTGTAAAGCCTGGCGAGCTGTTTGGCAGACGCACCTCTTTTTCATCTACAAATCAGCCACACATTGCAATAAATGACACTAAGCTATGCACAAATTATAAATAGTACCGATAATCAATATTTGTAAATACCAACATGCTCAGTATTATTTACAAGCTTCAAGTGTTGTTGAAATCATTAAAAACTTCAGTTATTAAATAAAACTTTCCTAATGTGAAGGTGAGCAAGGGGAGGACGCCAGTACCTGTTTACTGCAGTAATAGTACCTGCTTTAGTATCGCATTTATTCCCATGCAGAGTAGGGGTGTAAGAAAATATTGATACACAAGTATCGCAATATTATGTTGTAATACTGTATACTGTACCCGGCCACTATTCGGTCTTTCAGAGGTTGTAGCGGGCTTAGTTTTAAAGCTAGAGTGAAGACACGGATACTCATTTTAAACTACAAAACCTACGAAATCCATTGGTACCAACCATGTCATACTAGCTTGTCTCAAAGGAGGCTAAATAACGCTCCAAATTTATGCTAAATTTTGGCGAGGAAAAACTGGCATGGCCATTTTCAGAGGACGCCCTTGACCTCTGACCTCAAGATATGTGAATGTAAATGGGTTCTATGGGTACCCACGAGTCTCCCCGTTACAGACATGCCCACTTTATGATAATCACATGCAGTTTGGGACAAAAAACATGCTGTTTTTTGCATGCAGCATAAATGTGTTATTTTTGCCTATTCTAAAAAATACTGTATTTCTGGTGTGGTGAGTAGATGAGTGCTGACGGTCAGTCCTAATGGAACTGTTAAATCAAGTAGAACTTTTGCTCTTTTAGAGACAGAAAACAAATGATTGCCGGAGTCCTTTAATTTGCTAAAACCGCATGAAAGCCAAGAATACTACAAGTGAATGCAATAAAGAGCTGCAGCAGATTTCAGAGGCAGCCACAGCGTGCAACACTGTAAGAGCAGCAAAGCCTGTTTCTCTTTTTCTCTCCCATCAACGCCGGGCCACCGTAGAAGCTATTTTGATAGTTGTTAGCGTACATACTTGTACACCTGCTTACATTGTATAAGGTCCAGAGTTAATTAGGACAGTGAGCGGTATATATGACCTATGATTCGTGGTGGTTTAGGTTATTATTTCTATCTCTGGCTGCTCATTAGGAGTGAGTCAGCATGTTCGCCTGCACCCTGGCATGAGGCTGTGCCTGACATGTTGGCTTGTTGCTGATTTTCTTTGCTTAGCGATTGTTCAGAAATTGGTCACCAGGGAAATTATTCTGTTGCCGGGGCTCCTCCCTAATCTATCACATCTCTTTAAAGTGGAGCACCTTTCCTCTCGGCATCTCGGCACACAGCTCGCAGTATATTAAGTACAGCACAGAGTGGCTGCAGTGATCATTGTTGGAAAAATTGCGTTACAGTCATGCATCCTTTTTAATGAAGATGGCGTTAATTATAATTCACATGCATTTACTGTAATGGTTACATAACGAACCGCTTATTAAAACAATGATTTATTCACTTCAAAGTGTGACTAGAGTTTTGCAAAGACAGCGCTCATAAAACTAAGTCACTGTTATTCCACTGAGAGCATGATAGCCTGCAGCTTTCAGTCATTTGTTAAGCAGCAGGAAGTGACACAGTAAAGATGGCTCAACCTGTGGCAAATAGCGGCTGCCCTGCTGTAGCTGTCACCGTCCCATGAGCAGACAGGTACAGGTAAGAAAACCATGCACAGGCACACAGTGACTGCAGGATCCTGCCGGGGGAGCAGCTCGTCTCGGCTGGCTGAGTAAATAGCACTGGACACAGGGTGCTGCCCCCGTAGCTTGAAGCCTCCAAGCCTGTTTGCAGATGGAAGCTCTGCTTATAAATCACAGCGGCAAGGGGAGACCTTGTGCAAATGCGACCACAAGTATATGTTATTATTCACCACTGTTGCCAGTGCAGTGTGGGCTTACAACAGAGTATCAGAACATGAATCCGAGAGAATCCTCTTTGTTGACTGCTGTAATTCTTTAAGCATGTAGGTCATGCCTGGTTTCTCTGTCTGAATCAGCTACCTGCTGCTGCTGGGGAGAGCATGTCACGGTTACAGATCAGGATATTCAAATATGACACATTAACACCCTTTTATTCTGCATAATACCACACTCCACATTCTAATGTGAGGGCTGATTGTTTGAGTGTCATTATGCTAAATGGAGGATGGAGAAATGCAGAGGGTGAGAAACCTGGAACCTAATGGCCCGAGTCCCACCACCCGTTTTTATACCTGCCGTGATCAAGTATAACTATTATCACAATAATACCTGAGTGTCCATTAAGGACTCAGCATCACTGGCTGTGTTTACATGCAGGGACTAACTCACCCGCCATGATACTCTGGAAAAAAGCTTATTAAGGATAAGCTGTTTGCATGCATGCACCTCTGCTACCTTGTGATGGAGAATCTGTGTTGTAATGAATAAACCAGAACAGAACCCTCCTGTCCTCCTCTGGGGTCCTGTCAGCAATGAAGTATGAAAACATGCCACCACCAAGTACTGTAAATCCTTTCCCGAAGCAACAGCAGGTAACGTCTGATACAGAGGAAAGAAATGACAATCCAGACTATAGAAATTGTAAATAATGCTTACCACAATGTTTTTGTTGACATCAACATGTAGCTATCGTGCTGTGCGAGCGCGAGTCTGCAGCAGCAATGAAAACATACAGTCGAAGGGGTGAGACGTTCCCACCTCACACCTAGATATTTAATACTGAAACGTGCCAGCCATCTTAATCTGGTCTTTTATAACCACAGTGAGAGGTTTATTGTGCTATTCTAATCCAAACATAATATGAATCATTTTAAAGCAAGATTACTTAAGTAAGGATTATCAGAGTTCTCTGTGCATGTAAACAAACTTTGCGACAATTTGATAAATAAATATGAAACATGCTTTTTTTCTGGGCTCCCAGCCTCCCTATTTTCTACTTTATGTTACAGTATAATGTTAGAATCTACAGGTTATTCGGTCAAGCAGTCTGTAGGACTCCAGACATGAGGAAGGTTTACATAAAGGGCTCAAACAGTGGGACAAGTGGTGCAGACGTTGGGATTGGACCAAAGACAGATACAGTAGTTGGACATAATGAACTATCTTTTGCCTTAATGAAGCTCAGGGTGTTCTATGACTGCGTTCATCACACCCAGTTCCACATCACCGATTCCCAGCTGCACATGCAATGGGAGGGGAGAAAGACTCTGCAGCATGTCTGTCAGCCAAACGTATGACAGAGATGAGATGAATGGACAGCAAAAAGGTGTAAATGCTGCAGCCTGTGGATAGGGCAGAGCAGTGGAGCACATACAAGCAGCTACTAAACTGATGGCTGCTTGATTCATTGGTCCATGACCAGCTGTACGGTATGGTTGATGAAGCACAGTTCACCCTGAAGCCCAGAGCTACAAAAGCACAGGTAGACGAAGAAGCTTTTGGTCATTAGATTGAAACTAGAAGCAACTTTTAACATAAAACTGTAAAGTACCGGCAAAACTAACATATACATACATATATACATACACACACATATACTGTACATGCATACATACTGTACATACATACATACACACATATATACACACATATACTGTACAGTATATACACATATATATGTGTATATATGTATATACTCTACATACACATATATATGTGTATATATGTATATATTGTACATACACACACACACACACACACACACACACACACACACACACACACACACACGTGTATATATGTATATACTCTACATACACATATATATGTGTATATATGTATATATTGTACACACACACACACACACACACACACACACACACACACACACACACACACACACACATATATTTATACATATATACATATACTACAGTATTCTATACATATACTGATAGTGACACTGATTCCCTCAGTGTTAAAGAGGGAGCTTTTAGAACGGCATAAAAATGATACTACTCTGAACTGAGGGCACACGCAACCAGAAGTCTGCTCATATTTATGTATGACTACTCCTGCTCAGTATCAGTTGAAATTACATCACTGACCACTGAGCAACGGAGAAGCAAAGACAGAAGACAGGAATTCACATCGGTGAGACAAACCGACTGACCTCTGCGTAACCCGCACGTGATTGACAGAATTGAAATGAGTAGGCAAGGAACGTGGCAGGTAAACTCAATAACATAATGTATTCCTACTATTCCACTGGTCTGTACAGCTGCAGGCATACTTCCTAGTCAGATATTTTTTCTGTTTTTTTAAAATATAACTTATTGATTAGATTATACTTTCGTGGTGAGTGAAATCAAGACTTTTCTGCGGGCTGATCTGAAACGCTGTGGATTAGAGAGAGAGAGCCTCAGACTGACAGCTGGGGTAATTGACCTGTGCCTATCATCATGTCTTTATTTACCTCAACTGAAGGGAGAACCAGGTCTTTATTTGAGACAGGCTGTTATTATCATATTGTCGTAAGAAGCCTTGCTGTTTTTGATCTGTCTCCTGCTTGTTTGGGTAATTTGCTGTTAATGGAAACTTGCTTTCATTTTATCTATCAATCATGAACAGTTCTGCAGTGTGGTACGACTACATTGTCCCACTGGTAGAAATAATGCTGCAAAATTGTATACTATCCAGAATTTATCATGTGAGCCATTATAGTACAAGTCATTTGTCATTAATTTGTTCCAACAGACCACAGCCTCAACGTTTATTTGAATATCGGCTTTTATTTCGCAATTTGTGGTACAGTATCTAACATCCGCTTCCTTCAAAGCCTTTAACTTTACTTTGAATAAGATCCTCCCCCTGACATAATTATAATGGTCTTATGAATTTCTTTATCGTATTTATCGCAAGATCCTTGACATTATGAACTGTACGAGGCGTTTTGATTGAAAACGTGGACCTGAGGTGGAAGCAAAGAAAGCAGTAAATGAAAGAAAAAACGTATTTATGGTAATTCTGAGCAAAAAGTTTGATTTGAATATTTGAACCTCAACACTCAGCAGTGTAGGAGACAGACACCATTCAACATGCTTCAAGGCCTCCAAAGCCTGTGATTATTCCAATGAGTGCTTCAGAAATGTAGAGCATGGTGTGTAGCATTAGAAGCCATTTGCATTTTGGGGGCCTGAATTACAGGTGGGCATAAAGAAATGATCAAAGCAGGGAATAGGAGGATTCTGTCTGAATCCATCAAAATGCTGTTTCATAAGGTATCTCAAAGTGAGAAAGCCTCTGAAATGTTGAAGATAAAACGGAGCAAAAGAGACAAGCCAAGCCATATATCCCTCTATGGAAGTTAAAACCAGGGCATATGTGGATTTTCAAATATCCACACCCCATGTCAAACTGTCTCAGTAGAGATTAGCAGCATACGGAGCTGGGAGGTTAGAATTATAAGTAATCCTAAAATATAGCTCATGATTTTTACCGCATGAGCAGATGAGGCCCAAGTGGTTGATCTAAATCAATAGTAAAATAATAATTAGGGAGCATTTTCCATGAGACACAACATTAATTTCCATTCATAAATCAATTTCAACGGCACATTTAATCAGAGAAAGGGGAAAAAAATAAGGGTTTCTGGTGTTGCAATGTGAAAGCCAGCCTACGGTACCCTTCCAATGTACTAATTAGACAATATTTTTCCTTTCAAGGCGTCCTTCAACATTTTTCAAAAGCACTATATCAAAGGGGCTTCAAAGTCAAACCCTCACTCTGAATTTTGAGGTGACAGAACAGCATACATATGAAGACTTGCTGCATGGCCCCTGTCTTTGTGCCAGGACCAATGTGAGACAAAAATCATGTCAGCTGCATATTGCACACTAATGACTGCCACCAGACAACCTACAAAATAAAAGCCTGACTATACTCGGGCTGTATTCGGTGACACAAGCCTCGCTAGCATCCCCAAACTGACCAACGTTGTTTGAGCCGAGCTACTAAGCAACCACCCCTGACATCTAAAGGGAACATGGATGATTGATGATTTAAACTGACCTTTATTCCGTTGCCCTGCATTATTTATAGTATTAAAGCTGTATTGATGAACTACTGTGTGGTTAGGGAAGTGCTAGTATTTTGGCACTACATGTTGTGGGTTAAGAGCTATTGTGCCAGGGTTATAGAGGATTCGGTGTAACAAGGTAAAAGAGAGAAAGTGCATGAGGTCAGCAGGGTTGCTCGAATTAATATGGTTGATATGAATGTAGAGTTTATTCTTAGCTACAGCCCAATAGTCACCAAGGATATCAGAGGGGCCGTCACTGAAGGATAACCCTCACTGACATCAGGAGTTCTGATACGAATGCACAAATCCCAACCAGTGGGCAACCTCCGATCTGAGAAGTGAAGTCAATGCAGAAGTGCCTTAAACTTGCATTCTTTCAAATAGCCAGCAGGGGGCGACTCCTCTGGTTGCAAAAAGAAGACTGATTGTATAGAAGTCTATGAGAAAATTACCCTACTTCTCACTTGATTTATTACCTCAGTAAACATTGTAAACATGAGTTTATGGTCTCAATCGCTAGTTTCAAGTATTCTTCAATACAGCATGATGTTCATTTATTAAATTATGGTCCCATTTAGAGTCAAATAGACCATAAAGCAAGGTATGCTTTAGGGCGCGGCTACCTTGTGATTGGTCGTTACCAGGGCGTTGTCCGGTCTGGGAGTTGTCTATGTTTTTGTCTTAGAACTTTAACTCTTTCACAGTGTGTTTTCAGTTTATGAAAGTCAATTGTAACATTTGGTCGCCTAAAAATGTGTTATTCAACGTTCTGTTGTACTTAGCTCCATCCACTCGCGTCACTTCTGATTGCAAAAAACCAACATGGCCACGGCCAAAAATTGAAATGGCCACGGCCAAAAACCAAGACGGTGAGGGACAAAATGCCGAACTCAAGGCTTTAAAACTGCAGTCCAAAAACCAATGGGTGACGTCAGGGTGACTATGTCCACTTCTTATATACAGTCTATGATCCCAGTAGATATGAACTCCCTACAGACTCGACCTATGAAAGTTGACTGCACAGTCACAAAGTCATATTTTTTTCAGCACAACAACCTTATACAAGATGGCAACATAGATTTCCTGCAGATAATAACACAAGTTTGTTTATATAAAAAATGATCTCCAGGAAATACACAAACAGCTACTTTAAACATTACAGCTAATTAAGATACCCATGACTTACTTTGTTGGACTTTTTATTAGAGTGTCTAATTGTATAAAATGGAAAAGCTAAGTAAAATATTACCCAGATGAATGTAGATGGGAGATCTGCACAGAATCATAACAGATATTAAAATAGGCCATAACCACATTTCCCAAAACACTACATACAAAATAAAAAACTAACATTCATTAGGAGACCCAACCTCATTAACTGCAAAATCGAATTGCGCTCTGTACTGGTGTAGCAGTGACCTCATGGCAAGTACATAATTATTATTGAACCATAGGAACACATTTTTCCAATTAGAAGAGTGTCTTTTTCCTGCATACATTAAGACAAAAACACATATATTCTTCTGATTTCTTCATTGGCCTTGTGCTTTAGGAATAATTACTCCGAAATTTAAAGCCTGGGATGTTTTCGTCAACTGGGAATTTAATGGACTTAATGAATTCTTTGTTAACGGAAGCTCAGGGTGCTCTGTGATTGCCTTCATCGCACTCAGTTCCGCAACACCGATGATAGCTGATCCCATTTGCACAACTCCAGTGATAGATATGCCCATGTGAGCTCCTGTGATGCAATGTTGAGGGGCTGCAGTATGTTTACGAGCCAAGGTAGACTGGGGTGAGATGAATGGGCAAAAAATAGTGCAGCTACCGTGGGCAGACAGGGAGCCCTGGATAATTTGAAGGCTTTTTTTTAAACGTCTGTTGGAAGCTAGCTATTTCCATCTGTGTTTGTGCTAGGGTAGGCTAAACACATGACTTATCTATCTCTGTACTGAATGGGCAGGGATGAAATTGATATTGATCTTCTTACTGTATGTAATGCTCGGGAAGTCAGCAAATAATCCCAAAATGTCCAAGTATCCCTTTAGAGGTTGAATGCATCATTCTATAGATTATTCTGTATAGGGCCTTGGATTGCAAAGTACAGAGCAAAAAAGTTAGACAACAGCAATAATACTGCGTTTTCTATCAAATCTACCCTTACCAAAAAAAAAGTTTATTCAAGTCTGCTATTAATATACTTCTTTTAAACTTAAAAGAGAGAGTATGCTTTCAGTTTACTTTTTATGTACTTATCAGATATATACTTAACAAAATTAAACATAAGTATACTTGGTTTATACTGACAAGTATACAAGCATGCTAGAAAAACTAATTTTCACTAATTTTCATCACAAAACATCAAGTCAAATAGAAAAATAGTTCACTTCATAGTACAGCATGCTTTACAAAATACAAATTAGATGTAAACTAGTTAAGCTCTCAAAAATTACTATTCTTACAAACTTAAAAGTATACTTTTATAAAGTTGGCCAATTAAGTCCCAAGAAGTATTGAAGTACACTTACAAGTATGCTACTAGTACATTGATATTAGTATACTTACTACATACTTGGGAAATATACTTGAACTTTACTTAAGTTTACTTCATAATAATAACTCGAAGTATACTACTTTTACACTAGAACGTGATCACATGTCAAAATTCATTAGCTTATTTGACACCTACTTGCTGAACTTTAGGTAGATTTTAGTATCACAGAGTATGCACATATGCAGTTAAGGAACCTCCATGTATAGCAGAGCTTTGGTTCAGAGCCCGAAAGCTCGTTTCTCCATGTACAGTAGTCCGTGGGTAGACCAGGCCTCAGCAGTGCACTTTCACTTTAAAGCTCCCCACAACATAAAGCCATAAATCTGAGCTTGCCCAGAGGTAGGAGCAACCAACACTAATTAACAGTAGCCGGATGAGAGGTCAAGGCCTGTGTCGTATTAGCGTGAGAAAACACTATTTTTCAATTTACAGCATATACTGGTCTGGTGCACTTGAAGTAATAAAGATTGCAGTACCGTGTGCGCAAATACAAATATATTTACTGTACACACAATAATGCATACATGTTTCCAACCTCGGTTTATTCCAGATGCATGAAGGGCTTTCAAATGATATGACTAAATTGTCTTTATTCATCTGACACTTTAGATATGAGGACTGCCTCAGGGAATGTCCGCAAAGCAAGATCCACAGTAAAGCTCAATTTAGGCATACTGCACAGAATTGGTTTTCAATGAATGTGTCTCTAGCTCTTAAAAGGACTTTAGTCCAAGGACATAGTAAGCTCTGAGGAGGTCAGCTCTCCCTCTGTGCAGACCTGTGGGCCGTTCTCTCACACTTTGATCCGAGCTCTGATGATGGTTTGGCAGGCACAGACTCAGGAGTGGAGGGATTAGGGACAACAGGGACACGGGGAGTGACGGCTTCCTTTGTGTTCGTTTTATCCTCATTTTGGGCATAACGGCAGGCAGCATGCAAACCCAATGGCTTCTCTGAGGTGTTTCTTTTTTTGGGGTGTAAAATCCTCAACTCTTAAAAGAGAGATCAGAGGCGAAGCAGGCTCATTGATAACTGTATAATGGCTCACTTAAAGAGAACAGGCATTTCGCTGAGATGGGCGCATGGGTTCAAACTGCAAGCTATTAGTCATGCTGTCGGCTCATTTCCATATGTGTTTTATTGTCTCATGGGCAAAGGCTACTGCACCTCCTCGCATTTATTGCTCTCACGGTAGGTCTAATGATATTCACACCTACGGCAAAAACAAAGGGCCTTGTATCTCTTTGTCTCCATATGAAAAGGCCCTTGAAAGGTGACAATGTGAAAGCACATTTCAGTTTTGTGCGCCTTTCTTTGATGAGCTTTTAGCCTCACTTGTTTGGAACACTATGAAGCTACATCTCAGAAATCATGATTATTACAGAGTGCATATGAATTCAGTATTGTAGACATGTCTTGTGTAAAGTGACAAGGGATATCACAAGAACAAATAACAAATACATACTCCTGAACAACTTTGAAGCCAGTTATAAACATGAGAAACCTGATTATTCTCCTGTACACACAATCACAACGCTATCCAGCCACTTATTTCTGAAAACAACCAAGTAACTTCAACAAGATGAGAATGAACACAGTGTGGTTTCTGGCTGTCTGAACTTCAACGACAATACAATTCATGATCTGCATTACTGAAGTCATATTTTCTTTTTATTTCAGCATGTTGATCCTCATTATATCATTTACCAGCATATTTGTTGTTTTACTGACTCACTACAACGTAACTTGAACTGATAATGCCCCTGCAAGCATGGCAAAGAATAATCAGAGACCTGGATAAGGTGCTTTTACCACAATATCCAAGTTGATATCGGAGAATATGTTTCAAAAACTGGGATAAGGGCTTATCCAGGTAGAGCCGATTAGTTCTCAACTATTAAATTAATTGGTTTGAGTATTTTTTTAAGAAAAAAAAAATCAAAATTCCCTGCTTCTTAAATGTGAATATTTTCTGGTTTCTTTACTCCTCTATGACAGTAAACTGAACATCTCTGAGCTGTGGACAAAACAAGACATTTGAG
The DNA here is from genome assembly GCA_916701645.2 of Sebastolobus alascanus. Taxonomy (NCBI): domain Eukaryota; kingdom Metazoa; phylum Chordata; class Actinopteri; order Perciformes; family Sebastidae; genus Sebastolobus; species Sebastolobus alascanus. The sequence continues at coordinate 1,526,629 of CAKAOJ020000121.1, forward strand.
GACGTTATCTTGGGCTTTGGGAAACAATGATCAACATTTTTCACCATTTTCTGACATTTTATAGACCAAACAACTAATCGATTAATCCAGAAAACAATCGTCAGATTAATCGACAATGAAAATAATTGTTAGTTGCAGCCCTATATCCAGCCCTAAATCCCCAAAATTGGAGAAACATGGATTTTACAGGACAGCAAAGAAATGTGTGTTAGTAAGATATAAAGCCAATCATATTCTACAATACCAAGACAATGCAATAATACTCTTGAAATGACACACAATGCACGCCAGATGCCACAGAAAACAAAGTCCTTGTGTGTTTATTTAGGCTACAGTACATATGAATCCCTTTTATTGTAGGGTTGAATTATGTATCAACAGACATTGAATTTCACTGGTTGGCAGTGTTGCCCTGTTCACCCTTGCTCCTAATAATAATAATCCTGTTTGAGAATCAGGAGGACACAGACTCCCGGTGGTCAGCTGATGTAAACACTGCGTAAAGGTAATTACGATGGAATGAACCGCTGCGAGGACGCCTAATCTCTTCCCCTGTCCCCACATTTCAACTCATCTGAAAATGTCGGCACACCGAGCCCAGCAGCTGCCATCTGAACCTCATGGTCTCTTCTTGCCAACCTCAAGGGGAGAGCACATAATACACCTGCCTTGTCACGTAGGAAACTTCGAGGCAGGTACAGGGATGTGGGGGGGGATCAACAGATGTGAAAGTGTTGGTAGGAGTGCTCCCCAAGGCTTGTTGCCATCTTCAAGTAGTCCTGTCACTTTCACACTACAGTGCAGGATATGGATATAAAGTATGAGGCTGTAAAAGCAGTGTTTTGAAACATTGGGGCGTTAGTGGATTTATTGAGTGTAAAAGCCTTCTGAAGGATTGCCTGTTCAAAGTATCCACCTTTAAATCCCGAAGGAGATTTATTTCTCCAAGCGTCCAGGCCTAATCAAAATCTCCCCTCAGACACTAGCTGGGTACAAGTTGGACTCCTTTGTACAAGGATGGCGGTACAGCAAACAAATACTTACATTCGGCATTTCAAATATAAACAGAGATATGAAGGAGTAAGGGTCTATTGTGTGAGTGCATGAGGCTGTGGTCATCATTAAGGTGCTTAATAGACCATGTCGCCTGTAGGACCTGACAGGCAAGCTGGGCAGAGTGGAGGATCCAGAGAGAGAGGGTCACCTTCATGTAGAGACAGCTCTGTCACACTGGGGCCATGAAGGGAGCCACTCTGCCACCCTGGCCTGGCCCAGACAATACATGTCTATGGCCAACCAAGCAGAACAACAAATCCCCCCCCTTCTCGGGTCTTCAACAAAAAAAGACACAGACTCTGAGGGAATTTAGGCACTAGATAAAAATAGCACTTCCAAGCTGCTATGTGAGGTTAACTGTATAATTGCTTATCTAGCTGCAAAATAATCATTATTATGAGGAATATGAAGGCTCATGCTTACTTGAAGACAATTATGTTTTTTTTTTATTTCAACATGTAAAACCATCTACTGCAGAAAAACAACAACTGTGGATAGGTGCTGTCTTTTTAACCTTTTACTTTCATATAAAGAGGTAATTGAAGAAGAGTAGAAAAAGCACTGTAAACATGTGTAACACAAGGCAGAGGTAACAAAAAGAGTATGCAGTCTGCTACTATCTGTACATATGAGATTTTTGTTAAATGCAGTGAAATCCCAGAGCTGCGCTACAAAGCGGTGCTAACTCGGTCTGAGCACAGGTGCATCTCTAAATGAGGAGGAATGAGGAGGGACCCAAAGCCCACCAACACCCTAAACGAAACGAGAGGGGACACGCCACTCAAGGTCATGGCGAATTGCGGGGAGCGCTGGCACTGCAGATTGATTGGGAGTACAGGGAGCAGCTGGCTGAGAGGAAACAGGAAGGTGACTGAGAGAATCACCAGGTGGCTCCCGTGAATTATGAAACCGTCCGTCCAGCTCTTTCCATCTCCCATGCAGACTAAGTGCTGGTTTGAAGCGGTCGTGTCGTGCGGAATGATCTCTGATTTCCATGCAAGGTAAAATCTAACTGTAGAGTGTACCGCTTGGTCAGAAACTAGAGTTGTTGCTGTGCTTTGATTTGAACTATATGGATTGCTTTTTTCCCTCACAAATGGCCAGAGGATAATACAGCTAATTACGGCTTTCTAAATGTGGAGTTCATCATGAATATTGATAAAGCATTAATTAGTTACTAAAACTGGAAAACCATTTTCTCTGCACCAAATACATCACATGTTTTTGGAGCAAAAATGTACTGCATCACTTTATAGGAATGGGGCTTCATGTCCAATTGCCATAAATAATGTACTGAAATAATTCTGTCACTCAGGAAATGTCTTTTCTTTGAAAAAAGCAGCCTATGATGTGTTTTTCTATGACATCTCTTTATCAATAATAAGAAGCCTGATTAGTACTCTAGAGTGGATCATAATTATGCTTGGGAAAGAGACCATCATGTCGGTCATCATCATTATGCCCGACGGAGCTCTATGCCAAACACATACACGTTTCCTCATGACTCAGCCTTCTTCCATAAAAGCCAAGGACTCTGCAGGACTGGGCTCAGGTAGGGAGCCAATAATACCTCGTGTCAGGAATCTGGAGCCGTGATTGAGCCAAAGTGATCTAATGTGCATATTTAACTCAAATCACTTCCGTCCAATTTCATAATGGAGCTGCATCGCTTAATGGGAAATAATGTAGTGCGGTTGTTCTTTTAATAGCTCGTTGTCGTTCTGTGCGAGTCCGGATAAAAATAAAACTTTCAATGCCATTCGAAAGAATGCCAAGAGGGCAACCTCCGGGTCTGAAAAGTGAAGCCAATGCGGAAGGGCCTTAAACTTGCATTCTTTCTAATAGCCAGCAGGGGGCGACTCCTCTGGTTGCAAAAAGAAATCCGTTTGTATAGAAGTCTATGAGAAAATGACCCTACTTTTCTCTTGATTTACCTCAGTAAACATAGTAAACATGAGTTTATGATCTCAATCACTAGTTTCAAATAGACCATAAAGCAGGGTATGCTTTAGGGCGTGGCTACCTTGTGATTGACAGGTCGCTTCCATGTCGTTGTCTGGTCTGGGAGTTGTCCGTGTTTTTGTCTTACAACTTTAACCTTTTCACAGTGTGTTTTCAGTTAAGTTCAAGTTGAATGAAACATTTTGGTCGCCTAAAAATGTCTTATTCAGTGTTCGGTTGTACTTAGCTCCACCCTCTCCGGTCACTTCTGGTTGCAAAAAAAACAAGATGGTGACGACCAAAATGCCGAACTCGAGGCTTCCATTCGGCAGTCCACAAACCAATGGGTGACGTCACGGTGACTACGTCCACTCCTTATATACAGTCTATGGAGCAAATCTTTTGAAACATTTGCTTTTGGTATTCTAGACACATCTAAAAATCATCGCATACACACCTATTTTGTTCCATGATCTCCATCTCACGCTCTCCTGTGAGGGGGCTAAGACCTTAACGATAAAGAGCCCCACATTTGATTCCCTGCATATTGTCATCAGCAGGGGTTTATGGATGTGACGTTAGATATTACGCGGAGTGAGATTTGGAGGTTATCTGGCATTCCAAGCTGTGTGCAAAAAGTCAAACCATGAAACAAGATTCACCCCTGTGCTCGCTCCGGCGGGCACCTCATTCAGCATATGACATGGTGACTAAACCTTTGGGCTCTCTAGATTCATGTGTATGTGAAATGAAAAGGGTGGATATAGGTACAGTAATAGCCGATTTAAATTTAAATCTGCTCTACAGTCCTGACAGTTGCGGCATCATTCATAAGAGGCGAGTGTGACATTTACGATATCAAGGTCGCTGGTTGACAATGAAAGAAATGTTTAATCTGCTAAATTACCCCATGAAATGATTACTTCAGTAGGCCTACTTCATAATGATTTAATGCTAACATGTCGTATAATTTTTAATTAACTTGGAACAGCAGAGAATGTGGAAAGTGGGGGCTTGACTCAAGTACTAGCAGCCAATTCAAAATCAGGTGTCAGGTAAAACAGTGTATCTTACACCCGTGGCCATCTCCAGCATCAAAAGCAAGACAATCCTGCACTGTTAGAGCTAATATATCTCTCTCATAAACTTGTGCAAGGTGCTGCATTGCCTCCTGAATTGCTGAGTAGGCCTAGATTGAGCCAGTTTAAAATTGCGAGTCAATCAGCACAGGCCAGGCACAGTGCGTCAGCCCTCGTTAGCTGTGACCTTGGGAGATAATAATGGCACTAAACTGGGTGTATGTGTGGGGTAATAGCGCCGTGATTAAAGAATTATGTAGGAGAGCATAAACATTGGCGTGTCTGCCAATGCACACAGTCATTCACCTGAGCCTGCGGGAGGACTGCTGTGGTTTCGATAACAAAATGTTGAGACGGCAAGACTTGTAACTTGTGTAGATTTGTGGATACAGCTTGAGAATTGTTCAGTCTCTATTTGGTCCTGATGTTCTCATAAATATGCATTAATATGGGCTCGCCAATTGGTCAACACAATGTGCCCAGTTTGCTGTCGTCAAACCAAACAATGTTGATCATAAATATGTGCCAAGCAGATGGGGACTATTATAAATATTCATTTATGACTTTATGCGCTGGATGTAGACGTGCAATTGTGCACTTCTGAACCACACAAAGAACTACAAACATTCCCAAGGCTCCCAATACCTTTCAGCTCTCTGCCTTATGCATTCTCTTTGATAAAACACACAGGAACCAATACATTAACAAAACACAGGAAAGAGTTGTGCTCAGTATGTTTTAAGGTTAGGAGAAAGGCTTGGTATGAATGATCTGAAGAAAACATGCTGTGAATAACTGTAAATAATCTCAGAGCAGAGACTATAACTAGCTGCGTGGCATTAGGATTCAGGTCACAGTCTTGTGCTCAACAAGAAATAAGTTACGGAAAAGAAAGTAAATGAAAAAAACTGAGGCAAAATAAGTTAGAAATAACAAAATGGCAACAAGATAAAGTTTAAGAGGATTAAAACTTATTTAAAGAAACAGTGTGTAACATTTTGGGGGATCCATTAGCAGAAATGGAATATAACATTCATAACTATGTTTACATTAGTGTATAATCACCTTAAACTAAGATTGTAAGATTGTTTTAGTTACCTTAGAATGAGCCTTTCATATCTACGTAGGGTTCCACCATGTTTCAGTAGCACAGTGTTGAAAAACCAAACACTGGCTCTAGAGAGAGCCTTTCACATTTTTACGTTTCCTGAAGGCCACCGTAGTTCTCTGACACGCTTGTATATCGTCTAGTGGTTCGGTTGCAGATTGCAACCAACTGAGTACCCCTCAGTTCACTCCTCCTTTTCCAAGACTGTGGTAACGTGAGCCGCCAAGTGCACCTGACTTCCGTTGCTCCTAAAGTAGTGTTATTATGGTAAGGACGGCCTCTGAGCGAGGCGAATGATGTTACCAAGGTTTTGCACTTGGCGGCTCATGTTACCGCAGTCTTAGAAAGGGAGGCGTGAGTGGAGGGGTACTCAGTTGGTTGCAATCTGCAACCACACTACTAGATGCCGATATATCTTACACACTGCACCTTTAAGATGATGTGTTGAACAAAATGATAACTTCTTTTCTCTCTTTCCGAAGGGGAACAAAACTGTGTCTTTGTTCCCTCACTTTTTTTTATTAAATGAATCTCTATGATGATAATGAATCTGTAATTGTATAAATGCAATAACTACCTTGCATTAATTAGAAAGGGGTAGCATTTAATATTATTGCAATGGGGAGTCTAATAAAGAGCTGATCTTGCAGTTTTTATTCCCTTGTATGTCTATTGTGCATAAACAACACATTAGGAGAAAAGAGAAACTAGCAAGTCCTTTAGCACCCTGACAGAGTGCTAATTTATATGTCTGAGGGAGTCAACGTAATATATTCTGCGGTATCTGCTCATAATTGCTACTTATTCAGTGTAAAAGCTACAAATAACCAAATGACTAATTCCTCGGGTGACATTAATCTTTATCTGAGACGCCATCTGAATCCTACCCTTGAAAACATTTCATGTGTACAGCCAGAGCGAGAGAGATTGTCCCCCGTGTGTCAAACCACGATAGAGAGACCTTGTACTTCGAACCAAACACATCTGTATGACCGGAGACGATGATTGAAGGATAATTGGGTGCAAGCTTGTTGAAATGGAACCCTGTGATAGACCAGGAAATTCCAGTTTCATGGACACGGCCCTGGCAAGGTCGACACTGGGATCAACACCTGGCTTCATAAAAGCTGCAAATGAAAGGCTGCGAGGAATGCGAGAGCTTTGAGGAACTAGATTACAACACTGTAGGACTCGCTACCAACCTGATCAGTGCTAATACAGAACATCACATGTTCACAAAGACTGCTTGCTTCATCGTGTTGTCTCTTTCTTAATGCATAACCGTCCGAGGAGATTATTTTCCGATGCAGTCATGTTTAACTTCTCGCCTTGTAACTTTAATTAAGTGCATTAAGAGGAACGCACAGAGTCAGCGTCCTCATTACTATTCACTCAATAATAATTAAAATATCCATCTGTGAGTGTTAAATTGAAAACGTTGCCATGCGTATCACAATAGCAGCGTAATGTATCACCGAGATTTGTGGGCCAGTTGGAGGTAGAAGATGACTGGATGGTTGGGGTTTCCCTGGTTACTCGTTTGTACACGCTGGTTGGATAGTTCCACCCACTGGCGTAGACTCAAGAATAACCAAACACACCGGAGTAGCATGAGGCATTACCGTGGGGATAGTGCTGCATTGATAATGAGATGACTGAGAGTGTGACAGCTCTGTCCGGCTTCACACACACACACACACACACACACACACACACACACACACACACACACACACACACACACACACACACACACACACACACACACACACACACACACACACACACACACACACAGTACAGGCGCTGTTGGCTGGACTGAATCTGCATGGTAATTAACCATAATGATGTAAACAAGAACTTATTCCACCAAGGTCCGCTGCCGATGAACAGCAATCTGTTACACTATCTGTGAGATGGCTGGGATTTACTCAGTTGAGGAGCAACCGTCAGGCTTTGAGAGAGAGGCCTGCTTTAAATGTAATGTATTTAACATCCTCCTTTCCTGCTCAGCTCCTCTGATCAAAGGAGAAGCATTTATCAGGTGGTGGAGGAAATGTTTGATGACACTCGCTTTCCAGACTCGAGCACAACTCTCAACAAATGGGAGCATACGAGAGAAAAAACAGGCTTTCAGGTGTACAGCGAGGACGAGGTTATTTTTGTTGGGATTGTGCGTCGTTGAGGAGGCTTCAAAGCAAACAGGATGCCGCCGTCTCTACTCGAGTTTTTCTCTTGTCGGAAACAACGCGATCCAAAAGTGGCCTTCCACAGGCAAATGACTAGAGACTAACTTTGAAAATCAGCAGTGTTGCAAATGACTCTGAGTGAGCTGCTGCTAATCAGAACTAATTGTCACTCAACTATTCTTTCCTTGGGTAGATCCCTGAGCTTTCTCCTGTTTGTCAAACCAGAGGCAAGACAGCGAGCTACTTTCTCATTCCTGTTGTGAAGCAGCGACAAAGATAGACAGAAATGCCTTTTGTTCTCCTGCATTGCCCACATTCTTCCGGTATGTTTAATTAATGCGTGCTTATTGTGGTGTTCATGTCTCATGGCGTACGGCAGGAAAGACATCTGTTTAATCAACAACTTCCTGCGACAGTCCCTCAGTTGGGTGCGAGCTGACGCTTCTATTCTCAGATAGCACCACAGAGGGATACGAGCCTCATAGAAATTCAGGAGACTGTCTCCAGGAGCTCCTCACAGCCAGGTACAGCAGCAGCAGCAGCAGCAGAGAAAAAACATGAAGTGAAACCAGCCTGAGTGCTGAGCCTGAGCCTTATACAGCTCGACTGTGCTTTAGTACTTAAATTATTTGAAGAGCCTTTATTATTGTCAGAGCACATTAATCTAGAGCAGAACTGCTGCCATTTCCCTCGCAGAACATCTAGGTAGAGTAGCCTTTGTAGGAGACGGGGTTTAGTCTCTCTGATGATTGCTATGGGCTTCCTGTGCTTGTAATCAAGACGCTAGCATACTCACATCAGCCCACTCCACACAGACACTCTGAAGATTACCTCTTCAATCCCCATCGACTGTGATTACCCCTCTCCAGGTGTGTGGAAATGTCACATTTTACATACCCTAATATTTCACCTGACATAAAGCTCTACAGTCTTCCCTGGAGTGAAGGGAATGTCAAGGGAAGGTGATATGGCAGGGCTGTCCCCTTTACCCAGACCTGAAGCCCCTCCTGCTGTGGCTGCTTCCTTCTGAATCAGGGCACTGGGGTAATTGGGGTTCCAATGGCCATTAACTTAGACTAGGTGGCAGATCACCACCACCACTATCAGTGTAATTGGATCTAATTGGCCCAGTGTTGCCAATGATTCGGATCAGACAAATAGCACTGGCTAATTTAAATGGCGGCGTGACCTTTTGAGAGCTTCAGTCTAATTAACCTTTGCGTTGCATGCAGGTATACTGTATGTGGCAGTGGGCTAGGAGCAACAACTGGCTGACAGGCCACAGAGAGTGCTAGGTTGTAATCACATATTGCAGCTAATCGCTGATTCGGGGATTTCATTCAAGCATGTGTTTCTACTCTAGATCTTCAACTGCTAGAAGGCTTACATTTTGACAAAAGGAATCAAAACAAACCGAAGGAGTAAAAAGCACGATATCTAGGTAGAACACAATACAAATATTGAAAAGAAAAACCCAAACAAATAATTATATCTGCTGGTTTAGAGACGAGCATAAACAAAAGTAATAACTAATATGCTTCCTTTTAAATGTGAGAAAAAAATGGGCATAAAAAGACATTCACCTGACATTAGAAGCAAATAGTTGTATCATTGTCTCTTTCTTTCATAGCATTTGGCCTTCATACTCTCCTGTTCAGCCCCCCTTCACCTGAAAAGGCGTATGAATGACACACGATAATGCACAAGGCATTTAGTGTGCAATAAGAACGCTTTTCTTGCTTTTGGCGTGTCATTTGTTTGCCTTATAGTCAGTACAAACTGCAATATAAATGCATCCGTGTAAAAATGCTACGCATAGAGTAAGTGATGTAGAATAAAAAGCGAGAAACACCACGTATGGTGGGAGGGTTGGTGAATGGGTCCAACAAGCACCAGATTTTCAACCAGGAGACTCGAGACCGGTGTTTTGATTTGTACGTTAGTGACGTTTGTGACATGTTTTCTGTACTTATGTTACGTATTTTCTGTACGTATTTTACTGAGTTTACGTACTTATTCTAAGCCCAACCATGAGGTTTTTCCTAAACCTAACTAAGTGGTTTTGTTGCCTAAACCTAACTGCGAACATTACCACAGTTTTGTTGCGAGGTGTACAAATGGCACGTGGAATGTCCTTGTAACATCATGCTATTTTTACGCGTTCCTGTGAGATCGGATGGGGCTTTATCTTCATAAAACACAGGTATATGGAGCATAGTGCAGCAATCAAAGGTACATGGCAAGAGTGAACAGACTGCTAAAAACTGATATTTAGTAGAATCTTGGAAATGCATGAAGAATAGGCGTGGTCTGTGTGGAGCATAAGCCAAATAACCTTTTTACCTCCTCCTTTGAAAATTGTGCTACATACAGTGATTGAAACTGGCTGTAAAGGTCTGTGGTCCACAGTTAATCTGCAAATTAAGTTCTCCAAATATTGTCATAAAGAAAATGAGATTGAATAGAGTCCAAAGCATGAACTACATGGAATTCTGGGCGATACGGACACAAAGACCGACTGCGTTGTGTAAGCAGATCAGCAGTAAACCTCTCATTCTTCTATCCCAATTAATGACACAGTTTACTTCGCTGTGATCAGAAGCCAAGTATGTGCAAAACCAGGCCTCTATACTTCTCTCAGCCATTATATAATTAAAACTGGAGCGGCTTGCACTCGCGGACAGTAATTTACGAGAAAGGGTAGAGAAGCGGATAGAGGAAAAGTTTGTGCACGATCTGTTCGGTGCATAAATGGAAATTAATTAATCACTTGGGGAGTCGGCAAACCAAAAAGGAACGGGGTGGAGTACAAAGTCGTTAAGTTTGATATGGTAGTATTTGGAAACATAAATAATGACAAAGACCCTCCAGTGCACTTAAATGCAGCAGTAAAAAAACACATTTTCAAATATCACCGGTGACCTACATTAATAAAGGTGGAACAGTAAAAGTTATCTACAGCGTGTTTCATATAATTCCTGAGAACAGAGCGAGGAGATGCCTTTAAAACTGGTCGGCCAAAAAGTCAACCTGCCCTCCAGAACTCAGCGTGTTGTCTATCGCAGAGACACCTTGGGGGCATGGTCACTTATCCCAGTGATGCAGCGTTTGTTTGTTCTTCACTCGCTGTCCCTGTCATGTTAAACTGATTATCTAGTCGGGGCTATCAGCTGTCATCTTCAAGCAGGGTGCGCATGCTGATGTGTCACTGTAAGATATGGTTTGCAGGAATGCATTTTGGGAACACTGTCGGGCAAAATGAATGGGAGCTGAGGCTCCAAGCAGCCTTGGAATGAGCCCACAGAGAAGGGTGCCTAATCCTATCATTCTACACCATTCATCTCCAATCCACTTGGCTTTCAGCATTTTTCTCAACGGGCAATTTGTGGCTTCCCTGCTGGATCTCCTCGAAGCCAGTGTGTTATGACTGCAAAACACTTCCAGGGCCGCCTGGGAGTCAGAGAGGAGGCCACTAAATGCAGTCTGCGACCCTGTCACTGTCCACACTGACAGCTGCCAGCCCACTGCATGCTGCCAGAAATAGCTTAATGACAGATACTTTCGAAAAGCATCAAATTGTGGCCTGTCAACGTCAAATTATGAACAAAAAGGAGGCTCGGTCGCCCCACAAGATCATTAGTCAACAACCAAAAGGCTCGCTGTATCTTTATACCACCTACCCTCCAGACTAAAATATTTTGTCTCAACAGAACGCTCCCCAAATTCTCAAAAGGAAGGTGAAATTAAATGAAACAATAATGATGTTTTGGGTAAACATGGTTATTCGTTTTACTCTAAAGGTCACAGTCTAAGGGGTGTTTAATATGGTCTCTAAAACAAAAACAGAGTCTAAGGCTGAATGGCTTCCAGATGGTGGCGTCCCCCTCCACACAGTCTGTCTGTTTCTGCCTGACAGATGCTACGCTTGCTTCCAGGGAAGAATCTGAGCAGCCTTCCATGACTAACCAAGACAGGGGACCTGCATTAACCGTCTCCTCAGCTCCGTGTACTGTATGGCTTTCCAGCTCTTTGGAGAGGAGGCCCCCCAGGGTCCGACTGTACACGGATACAGTGCACACATACCCGTGACTGCGTCGTTACAATGCACATACACCGAGGTGAACAATTTGTCTTTCACCAGCCTAATCTTGATTGCAAGAAATTATTTTTTTCAGTTAGAAGAGGATGTGATTGGCAGGCAGGTCTCAGTCAGTGGTTAAAAATCTGCATGTCTTGTGCGCTGCATGGCGCCTTGACACACAAACAAATTAAAGAAAATCTTTTGTTTCCATCCATTGTGTTCTGAAATTATAGTGTGGTACTGCTGAGTAACGAGTTTCCCCAACAATCTCAGCTGTTTCCAAATGGACCACAATAATGGCATGCGCCATATATCAGAGAAACCATGATGAGACCAATTTAATATGTTCTGGCTCAAGCAAATATTGATGGCCTGCTAGAGCATCTTCACTCCTTCGACCAGCGAGGCCAGTATTATTATCACAATTCATGTCTAGAATCAATCCACCCAAAAATCCATATTTCTAGCTACATTTCCTCTCTGGCTCCTCACCTGAGCCTCCTCTGGAAGCAAAACAACATACTGTAGTGTAACAAGCATTGAGCAGAGGAGGGGGCTGTTTGACAACGCGCTGCTCATCAGCCCAGAGCTGCAGCTCTGCTCACAGGCTGCACAGCTCCCACGGCTCCCCTGTGTGATGTTGCAGAGCCCTGCCGGCAACCCTGGCATCCTGGCCGTGGGCTGTGGTCAGTCAGAGCCCAGGGAGCTGTGACAGCCTGCTGCTCTTTCAGCCGCAGCAAAAAAAAAAAAAAAAAAAAGCACTGAAGCATAAGAGTCCTCTAGGCAGGCAGGGAAGAAATGAGCAAAGAGCGCTGCCACCACACAGGCACATTCATATGCCCCAGGAAGAGGCACGTAAAAGACAAAGTGTATGCATGCACATGGGCACGAATACCCTTTCCAACATGCACTGCAGCCAAATGATTTGGAAAGCAGAACTCAATAGGCCATCCAGCCATCGGATATTTATCCAGAGAGTGAGACAGAGCGAGGGTGTTAAAGCCTGGACCGTTCCAGATAGCTCTCAACTTCAGTGTGGGGGTTAAACGGCAGGTTTCTTGGCTCAGCTTGATCGTCATTTTTCATCTGAAGGCCATCCCTCAGTGAGGCTTAGAGCTGCATCCTATACTGTATACAGTTTGTCCTGTGGGCCAGGGGTACTAATACAAACAAACCCGCACATCTGCCTTTACATTTCAGCCAATATCGGCTTGGCAAAGTATCCATGAGTATGAATTTCACGCCTTTAGATAAAAAATAACCTACCACAGTTTTGTCTGGAGATTTCTAATGCAACACTTGATGCTGAACTCCTTGAGTTTTAAGAAAATTAAAAAAAAAGAAATAAAAAAATTTAATTGGCCTGTGACAGTTTACATAAATTAGCATTTTTTTCCCAATTATCTTTCAAAAATAAAACAATGAAAGAAGGGTCTAATGTGAATGCCCTCATGATCAGGATACTCACTCAAGCTGTTACTTTCAAATTAGTTTATTTTTTTATAGTAATGGTAAGAGTACAACGTAGAAACTCAGAAACAACCAGTAAACTCAGTCAGGAATTGCCTTAGGGCGCCCAAAAGTCACATTTTCCATCTTCCTCATTTCTGTCCCAGTAGAGCTGTAAATCAGTGCAACGCTGATCACTGTAGGGACAGGAAACGCACATCACTGAAAGACCGGAAAGGCTCTTCCATCTAATGTCAGACTTCTGGGGATACTGGTAAATGTTCAGTCATACACACTGAGCTGCCCTAAGGTAAAGGAAATAAATTTTCAGCCCTGAAATCCAGTGGTATTCCCAGTAAAGTCACCGTCTTGACGTGCTACAGTCAGAGTTTGATGAGACGGCTGTGGTAGCTGCACTGTTTCGTAGCCTAAAGGGTGGCTTTGAGCTCTAAGAAACAGGGATTAGCTACCAAGCTCTGCTTCTTTTTAATCTTTCATGCTCAAGTTTATTTTGTGTTAGGCTTTGTTTTGACTCCTATTCCTTTGTAATGCCCTGGAATCCCCATTAGGGAGCCAGCCGTCTAGGATTCCCAAATGCAGCCCCCCTCTTTTGCCCACTTTCTAGACCCACTTGGTGGGGTGCCCGCCTTCGGTGGGATCTCTTGTTTCTCTCACACAGCAAAACTCACAGCGAGACCCTTTCAGATGAGTCAAAATGAGCTTAGTGCTGATCAGCTAACCAAAAACTTGGACTCATTGTGCTCTGCACCAAGAGACCGCAAGACTGTCTGTTAACAAAGAATTAGGGCTCGAGAACCCTTAGAGCCTCTCTTCGAGTAAGTCTTGCGTATCAAGGCAGGCTAGGGCAAAACTGAATCAAGGCCACATCCTTGCTTGAAGAAACAGCTATTTGGCTTTTGGTGAAAAGACTTCCTGTTGTCCTTGCAGCAAGCAGGGACGAAATGGACTGTGGCTAAGATAACGTAATGACTAGGCTCATCCTACAAGGCCAGTCAATCACACAACACCACTGTTTTCATTGAAGGCCTGTCCAACACAGAGCAGCTGTATAAATACATTAGACAGGATCCCGGCAGCTCCCAGTAAAAACAGAAACTCTGTTTCTTATAAATATATGGCCTATTGGATAAATAAATCAAGAGATAGGCCTAAACTAAATAAATCTTTGGAATGTGCCAGAAAAAAAGCGAGGATTGGAAGATTTGTGGATGAAAGCAGACAAGCTGGTGTTGTGTTCCTGCAGTGGGTCCTGAGGGGCCCGGTGCTGTAGAGTAGGCCTAAAGCCCACCACAGTAAATTATTCTATTGTTTAAATGACATTATAATGTAATATCATGCTTGTGGCTCATCATATCTTCATGGATGCGCCTGATTTTGATAAAACTTACCACAACAACTTCAGTCATTTGGCCTCACAATCCATTTAATTGCTATCTAGAGGTGTCTGTCGCACTCAAACCGTAATAAGTCATCAACAGACCAGGAATTTGTCACAATCATCTCTAATGAAACTGGCACTCATCTAAGCTTTCCTCTCTCTGTTGGTGAGTACTTCCATTGATTGGCCTCTGATGAGGCTGCAGGGCAGTATAGGCTGGTGCAGAAAATGTGATTTGTGGCTATTTGGTGTGATAGTGATTTGTTTACCCTCTGTGGGCAGGGCAAATCCATATATCACATGGGCCAGACTGGAACATACGGTCCCGAACAGGCTAGTGTGTGAATGATCAGCCGCTGCCAGCTGTGGATTGTGTGGGTATTGTCTCATCTAAAGCCCTTATGAATCACTAAATCTTGTGCTTTCCCGGTGTTTTAAAGCAGAAAACGCTTCTTGCAGAGGTGGTACAGTCATGCACGAGAATTAAAACATCTGAAATGACTCTTTGGTGCTAGACATTTAATTTCTTGGAAGCAAAAAAATAATAAATCAAAAACCTACGTGAAAACCTTTAGAGGATTTAAGAAAGGTCACAGTTTTCTAACTTAAAAGTGGCTTCTCAAACAGTGATAAAAGGAAAAAAGTGTGTAGTTCTACACAGTGGCAGTATTATGGAGTGGTGGATGCAAAGGCCTGCCTTTCATTTAGTCACAAGCTAAAGTAGTGTACATGAAAAGCCTTCATTTGACAAACATGAAACATTACCATTTTGTTGTGTTCTCTGTTGCTTTTGTTTAAATAAAGAAGATTAAGGCTTTTCAGAACTGTATCTGAAATGAAAGATGCTAAATCCTTTTGTTCTTGTACCTTTTCCAAATTTCCTAAAAAATTTCAAACACAGCTTTTCCCACTGAAGGCTTCTTCACTGTCAGACAAAAAACACAGAGGCACATAATTCATTTCTTTCAAGCTGCACGGAACAGAGAGAAATGTCCCCTCAGATGAGTGTAAGCGTGGCGGCGTATACTGTACTCACCACAGTGCTCAAGTCGTGCTCCTTCATCAGCCGGAGGGAGTTCTGGTAGCAGGAGGTGAGGTCATTGGTCTCGGTAGGGCCCACATGACCTCTGGCCACCGGGCCCACGGTGTGGATCACATCTGTCGGAAGGGGACAACACACACAGCTCATTTCAGCGCAGCCTACTTCTAGCAAGGTTACACGGTTGGCGGCATTTCTAGTAGTACAATGCTGCCGTGCAGCTGAGAGGCAAAGTTTTCAGAATCTGCAAAATCATCATCAAACACAAAATACGATTAAGTTTGTCCTCACAATGAGACAATGGGGACGGCATGAACAAGCCGGTGCCTGAAATGAATGCATTTATTCAGTAAATGAAACGGCAGCTTAGATAGAAAATCAATTACAAGATTCTTTTATGCCCTCTCCTCAAATATTCATATCTCTCCCTGTACTCTCTTTCCCTTCGCATAGTAATGTCTTTACCTGTCAATCACTGTGGTCTCCTCGTCTGGCCTGGCCAGACGGAGGAATGCAGCTTCTTAATTGAATCATAGAAGTGATGACAGGAAAATAAGAGAATCTAAGCAGTGACTTGACAGAAACATAATCTTCTGCATTCTGCCTGAGTACCCTTGGCCTTCTCAGTATTGGACAGGACAGGTCGACATCAATAAACGAGAAGCATCTCTGCAACGCCCACAGAGCATTCCATAGAGGTTCAGGTTCAGGTGTTGCATTTATACAAACTAACTGCACAATAAAAGGTCATTTTACTAAACACGACTGTATAAAAAAATGCTATAAACCTGAGAATTCCTTAAAAAGGTCATCAAGGTTTGGATGCAATCATAAGCCCTTGATGATGACTCATGAATGTTTTTCTTTTTATTCAAAAGCAGACGGTTTCAGAGTGTACAGTAGCAGTCTTTCATTCAGCAGTATTGGCTGGTGAATCTCAATTCATGGCCCATTAAATATAGATCAACTGTGAGTCATACATTTGCAATTTAACGCATCAAGTCCCCATTTCAGTGCACTGAAATATTAAACCCTGTTGGAAGTATGAATACGGAGAAATCAGACCTGGTTCAGGTGAGGGCATGTGAGGAAAACACAGCAGCCTCATGTGTTTTCTTACACCTAACCTCACCGTTTAATTCTAATATAAAACACTTAGCCTCACTTTCCCACTGAATAAATGTAAGCTATATTACTACTCTACTTGACCATAAATCATTTATAGATTAAATTTAGTTCTCAGTTGTATGTCTGGTTGCTTAATAGGTCAGGATGATAAAATGCGTGGGGAACCACTATAATCAAGTGGCTTTCACCGGTGTTGCTTAAGGGGTGAGATTTTGTGTTTGGGAGAGGTAGGAAACAAGGCGATCCCCAGCTAAGCCGAGGCTGGGCTGTAATGAGAATAGAGCTGTCTGAAGTATTGTCTTTTTCCAGAATAGCAGGCCGAAAGTTGCACAGCACAATGCGGTTATAATGGGACACGTGGTAAGTTGTTTTTCGTGCATAATTCATGAAGTTCTTCACTACAAGAACGGAAACATGCCAATTAGAGTGTGGGCAAGCGCCAAAAACCAGACTACTGGTGAATTCATGAAAATTTAAACAGTTCTTATCTCACCAGTACCGATGTCTCCACTCGTGTCCTCACACTTCCACATCAAATAAATATTTATTCAGCTGTGTTTCTGTAAGGTGAAAGACATATTTCACTGTGTTACTAAGGAGGGGTATTACAGGAAGGACAGTTAGTAGCTGTAGAGCTCCAAAACACTCTGACAGCTGCTTCAGGATCTCCGTAAACACAAATGACCTCTCTGCCCTTGATGTTGGAGGAGCTGAGAGTATTTCTTTTGTTTAAAGGAAAATGCAGAGTCATTCTTTAAATCCAACAAAATCCACTGAATATTTGTAATGAGGTGTTACAGGCCATTAATCTGCTGTAAACTGTAGGGACTTTATTAAAACATAATTCTTGTCTGCATGGACACTGAAATACAAATAATTCTAATTAGTTAAGTAATATTAGCAAATAGAGGCATGTCAGTGTAGTGCATTAGCTATGGGTAATTTAACCTTCAAGATACTGAGCATACAAAAAATATGTTATTTTTCCAATGTGTTTGAAGACTCAGAAAATGGTTATTTATGACCGCACTGTTTTGCAATACATCAATTATACAAAGACGCTCTTTGCAATAAGAGTTTAAAAAGCTCTGACAGATCATCCATCCAACGTGGGTCTTTATCATCATTGTTCCTTTTTCTCCTGGTACCCTCAGCTTTCATCATTATTTGCATCCATTAGCTGACAGACACATTTCGGTGTATCAGTGTCTCTGCGTTGCACATACCGACACATGTATGCCATTATCTCTGCACAACCTTCGTACAAGAGGCACATAAATCTCTATCTTAGCAGGGTTGAAAAGATTACTAGCGCGGCCCTCTCGCACTTCGGGGGGTAAGGCTTGATTGCGGGTGATGATAACGGATGCCGAAAAACATCAAGAGGCAAGTCCTGATGAAACGCATTAAAGGGATGCTCTCGTTTTGTATGTTGAAGGTAAATTAATCAGTCAATATCAGACATTTTCAAATCTTCAAAAGTCAGAGTGTGCAGCCCTGACCTTTAAAAAATAAATTCTGTTATAAAAAGAAATTAAGAAATATGCCAATGACAGGGAAATAAAAAGCCAATCATTTCAAAAAATAACCTGTTAAGAAACAGACCACAACTAGAGAAGTACAATACACAGCCGAGCATAGTTTGCTCTGAGCATACAAAATAAGTCATTAAGGTATTTAACGGAACACTTCTTTATCACACAACAAAATCCCCACTGCTGCACACACATCCTTCAAGACCCTCGCCTTGCCAATTCCACCAGTAGTTAATGAGCTTCCGTTCCCAGCAATGGTTTTTAGCAGCTTTTTTTCCTCCCAATATCTCCACTGGATTTGTTCATTGTGGTCTCTTGCTTGGGGCTACGAGGTCAGTAACACAATTGAACCAGCAAAGACTGATGATTGCCATTCAAACCGGTGCTTTCTCTCCCCATGAGCCCACGGGCTCTGCAAAGAAAAGCAAACAAAAAGAACAACAAAACAAAAACAATCCCGTGGTTTTTTTTCTTCTTTTTTATAAGATATGAATGATGATGATATCACCTGCTGTGCTGTGATGATATAAGGCTGCACACTTTGTATTGTGTTCTGCATCCTAAAACACAAACAACAAGTGGAACATGAAACGATTTATTTTCCTCAGCATATGCCTGAATGTGTTACTGTGACCAGCATGGGCAGGTTTGCTACTGACTACAAACTGCCCTAACAGGGATGCAGTGGAGTCTTTAAAACTGTTGCTCAGTCGTTTTCAGTCTAAATGGAAGAAATGTGCCACAGTGCATGCATTATGCCTGACAGTTCTAGACCTCTAATGTGCCATGATTAGCACACATTTCTCCCATCAATTCTTGAAAGTCAATAAAAAAGCACTGAAATGGGGAAGCATGTAGTAAGCTGCAGAGTCAGACAGACAATTGTTGTTTTTATCTTTTTTGTTCAGTACTATCGTGCCTGTCATGGTGTTAAGAAATCACAGCAAAAATGCATTATCGAATACAATTATACAGAAGAGTTTAGAATGCCTTTGTCTACCCTCAGCACCCTCAGTGTGTGACTTATCTCATCCTTTAGTTTGTTTGGGAGGTTGTCATTTTGCTGTAACAGCAGGGAGATTAATGGGGCAAGTATAAAGGAAAAATTGCTCTGAAAGGTTTAAGTCCTTTTTATCAGATCAATGTACAATTGTACATGTTAACGATGAATTCTCCATGCACGCCAAAGTTAGACACAGAGTTCCACAGGGTTCTATGCTTGGACCAATTCGATTCACTTTATATATGCTTCCTTTAGGCAATGTTATTAGGAAACAATGATATGTTACTCTAAATGGCATTACCCTGGCCTCCAGCACCACCGTAAGGATTCTCTGAGTTATCTTTTATCAGAATATGTCCTTTAAAGGTGCTAAATTCGAAATTCAGGGCATATCTATTGCCTCCACACGGCTATCAACATGACGACGGCTTATCCGGCGGATAGCAATGCTGCTAACAGCAGTTTTTACCTGGAGGGGGAACTGGAGGGTGGGCGCTACACATTAAAGACGACGCCGTTATCCGCAGCGGCCATGAGCTAGCCAGTGGGGCACGCTCACATGCACTTGCATGCACTAAAAGGCCTGGGCAGCCCTATGTAAACACAGAGGTGGTAAGTAACTAAGTACATTTACTCCAGTACTGCACTTAAGTACAATTTTAAAGTACTTTACTTGAGCATTTAATTTTCTGCTACTTTATAACTCTACTCCACTACAAATTCAGAGGCAATTTTGATGCTAATACTTTTCTACTTTCATCTAAGTAAAATTTTGAATGCAGGACTTTTGCATGTAACAGAGTATTTCTACACTGCGGTATTGTTACTTAAGTAGAAGATCTGAGTACTTCTTCCACCACTATGTAAACAAAGCTCTGATTACAACACGGAGAGCTACTTCATTCTCTGCCCAGGTAGACATTACACCTCTATATCTTTATATAGCAAATAGTTGTTTGCTGCCCATATTAATGCTCTGAATGTCATATAGAGAACCTTTAACTCCCACATAAAACAAACTTGAAAGACTGGCTTCTTTCACCTACGTAACATTGCAAAAATCAGGCACATCCGGTCCCAAAAAAGAAGCAGAAAGACTAGTCCCTGCATTTGTTACTTCTAGGCTGGATTATTGCAATTCTTTATTATCATGCTGCCCCAATAAGTCTCTTAAGACTCTCCAGTTGATCCATAATGCTGCAAGAGATCATATTTCTCCCAGTCCCATATTAGCTTCTGTGCACTGGCTCCCGGTAAAATTGACAATATAATTTAAAATCCTTCTCCTTACCTTCAAAGCCCTTAATGGTCAGGCACTATTGTATCTTAAAGAGCTCATAGCACCCTATTACCCCACTAGAACACTGTGCTCCCAGAATGCAGGGTTACTTGAGGTATCTAGAGTCTCCAAAAGTAGAATGGGAGCCAGAGCCTTCAGCTATCAAGCTCCTCTTCTGTGGAACTAGCTCCCAGTTTGGGTTCAGGAAGCAGACGCCCTCTCCACATTTAAGAGTAGGCTTAAGACTTTCCTCTTTGATAAAGCTTACAGTTAGGGCTGGCTCAGGTGAGCCCTGAACCATCCCTTAGTTACAGTATGCTGATAGGCCTAGACTGCCGGGATCCTTTCCATGATGCACTGAGCTCCTCTCTCCTCCTATCCCTCTCTCTCTCCTTAAGCTGCAGTGGGTAGAAATGGAGCAAATGTGATTAAAAAAAGTTATTTTTATAAAACGGTCACTATATCCTGACAGTAGTGCATGAGACAGGTAATCTGAAAAAAATCATGTGCCCTGGTGTCCTATGGTCCTCCTAATGGCATCTGCAAAATTTCACACACTGGAGGAAAACAACCAATCAGAGCCGAGCTGGAGTCTGCCGTCCAACTGCCGTCTCTGAGCAGCTGTCAATCACTCGCAAACTCCGATCAAACGGTCAAACTAGGCAGCGCTGATCAAATATGAAGCAATATTTTGTTACTGTAATGCCTATTTCTCTCCTCAAATGTTTTCAGAAACATCTTGTAGTGTACTGATTAGCTGTAAAGTGAGAGAGTTTGTGACCCGGCAGCCATGTTGAGATCAGTTGAGGAAATATTATTATTATTATTTGTATAAATATTACTACCATTACTATTACTTTACATCTCTATGTGGAACTTGCATTGTGCAACTGTATGTTCTCTTTCCTTCTGCTCTCTTTCTGACAGTGTTGTTCTCTAAACCCCAATACAGTAAACTACTTTGTGACAAAGAGTAATATTCAAACATTGATATTTCACATCACTGCACAATTTTAACATTACAATCCGGACTGATAGTTATATTTCAACAGATTTCCATTAGTTCGTATAAAGTCCGATCCATTTTCAATGATCAGTGACATTTAACTATTTTGTTTGAGGTGAAGAGAGGATGTAAAATTCCTGTCAAACCAGCTCCAGACTGACACGGATATAGAAAATACTAAAGGACACATTCAAAGAAAAGTGTGATGCGGGATGTATTTTCTTTATGCAGATGACAAACATATCTTGCATGGGCCTTCGTGTGCATTTGCAAAAAATATAAATATCAGATGGGTACACAATACTAGCACACTCTTGATAGTAAAAGGCTCAGAATAGGAGCAAAAGAATAAAAAAAAAAAATCCTGAAGGAGGCATCCCTAGTGGCAAGTGATTCTCGGTAAGCCTGGTCCGCTCGGGATGGACTGGACACGAAATGACCCTTTACCACACCAAGTTTGAAGCGTGTGAACATCTTAGATGAGCCTACAAAAATATGCCTCAGCTGAATACTTTAACTACCAAGGGGACATGCTCACTTCAAAGACGCCACTTTCTTAGCGGCTCAAAAAATCTTTTGAAATATCTAGACTTCATTTAGAAGAGAAGTGCTGTGCTATTTCAGAGAGGGACCAGCACTTCACAGCCTAATCAATCTTTCATTTTTACTTGCCTGTGCTGACTTTGAGGCTGCTTTACCACTCCACATAATAACAATTCCAAAAGACTTGAACGCGTTTACTGTAGTGTGACTGATCCTGAATGGTCCCATTCTTGCCAACAACTGTTAGTAGCAAAGAGATACGTGGATATGGGAGCCTCATTTATATCTATTATAATTCACAAGAGCCAGCAGACAATAATCAAACCACTTGCGTGCTGCCCATGGCAATTATCCTCAACACTTAAGAGTCAACAAAGCACATAATGACTTTGAGTCTATTAAGAAATTCAGCCAAAATTTTATTTAACGGAAGCCACTATTTTATATGGAGAGTGGACTGTAGGCTTTGTAGAATTAAGTGTCTCTATAAATTCCTGTGACTGATGCTGAAAATCAGTCAGATCATCTAAAAGTCAAGAGGTACAGTAGCTCAGTGACAGTCTAACTCTCAATGTTAAGGGTGGATCAGCACAAGGAAAATGCTAAAGCAATTTAAATGTACTGTTATATATGTTTCTTAATTAAAAGTGATTTGCATATTAACATCAGTATAAGCACCATCTCAAAGAATGCTGGGTCTTTTATGAAAATTGTTCCTGAGGAAAGTGAATCGCAGCTGGCAATAACATGGGATTTCTTAAATCTAGGAGAAACAACTGCCTGTCTCTGTGTTATAAGACTTGATTTAGAAAGACTTTACAGTGTAATGCATCAGAGCAAATTGAAGAAAGAAGATCGATAAAGTCACACAGCACTCGCTGAAATCTCTCGTCTGTGTGCCATTAATATATTGAATTTCTTTTGTTGCTTTTTTTCCCCCCCCAAAAAAAACATAAACAAAACACAGGAAAGCTCAAGAAGGAGTGTCATTTAAAGGGAAATACAACAATGAAGCAGGGAAGGGGAAGAAATCTATAGCTACGTATATCGCTCTCTGTGGGTTAAAACTTTTTAAGAATGTTTGACTTCTAGCCACACGCTAATCTGGCACGTCGACGCAGGTATTTTCCTTTTAACAATTAATAGACAACACAAGCTGGGACATCAGAGTTTCATAAGCAGTAGTGCAGCAATAGACTGCTTATAATAAGTGGACATAGTCACCGTGACGTCACCCATTGGTTTGTGGACTGTCGTTTTGAAGCCTCGAGTTTGCCATCTTGGCTGTCACCATCTTGTTTTTTTGCAACCGGAAGTAACACAAGAGTGTGGGGCTAAGTACAACTGAACGGAATAAGACATTATTGGGCGACCAAAAAGGTTAGAATTAACTTTAATGAACTGAAAACACACAGTGAAAGGGTTCAATTTGTAACACAACGCCGTGCTGTCAATCATAAGGTAGCCACGCCCTAAAGCAGAATCTGCTTTATGGTCTATTTGACTCTAAATGGGACCATAATTTATTTAATGAACATCATGCTGTATTGAAGAATACTTGAAACTAGCGATTGAGACCATAAACTCATGTTTACAATGTTTACTGAGGTAATAAATCAAGTGAGAAGTAGGCTCATTTTCTCATAGACTTCTATACGATAGGACTTCTTTTTGCAACCAGAGGAGTCGCCCCCTGCTGGATATTAGAAAGAATGCAAGTTTAGGGCACTTCAGCATTGGCTTCACTTATCCGACCAGGAGGTTTCCGCCTGAGTGCAGCAGCAGTTTTCTGTCAGTTTAGATACAGAAATACATAGAGTTAACTCTTAACTACATGAAGACGAGAGTTGAAGACATATCTTGTATTATTATTATCATCATTATTGTGATAATCCCAAATATTACAGGTAACTCAGTGCTCTATAATTCCATGCCCTAAATTGTTTAGCATAAACAACCAGTCAAAATAAAGCGTAAAATCTTTAAACTTTTCTATACACGCTGGTTTTAATTAATGACTACTTCCACACATACAGACATGACAGCAAATAAGTGCCAGACATTGTTAACTGAGAGGACACGTCTATCTTTTTCCAATCACGAAGCTGTCTCTTCAAAGGGCTCAACGGCCCATGAAGAAAAAAAAAGAAAGAAAGAGAGATGGCATCTCGCTTAAAAGGACTCTCCAGCGTTTCCCATGCCTTCACCTATACATGTAACTCACTGTCAGTGTGTCAGAGCGCTACACGGCACGTTAGAGTTTTGGCAGGTGAGGATCCACCTGCGTAAACACAGGGGCCACAACCGCGGTGATTTACAGAGCAATGCTGCACCCTGTATAGGTTTCTCTTCACCTACTGTGCAACTTCAGAATACAAGATAGTGAGAGATATAGGGTTGGACAGGGTTAATGAGTGGTAACATTTTCTTCTACTAAATGACGGAGGTGGGACCAAGTCATCGTTTTGCAAGTCATAAGTAAGTCACAATTGTTTGCACTCAAGTCCCGAATCAAGTCCCAAGTCAAGACTGACAAGTCCCAAGTCAAATCCCAAGTCCTAAACTGAGTTTTGAGTCCTAAACAAGTCATAATGTGCTCCTCACCAAATGTCTCTTCACAATTTTCGACCCACACGGTTTGCATACTGCAATTCATTGTCTGTCGACCAATGCATAGTTTTTGTTAACGTTGTGAATTTGAAAAAAAACACTTGCTTAGGTTTAGGCAACAAACCACTTAATTAGGTTTAGGAAAAGAAAATCAGGGTTTGCCTTAAAATGACTACGTTTGTAAAGTGAAAATGAAACTTATGGCAGGTTAACACGTCTCCGTGGTGGTTCTCAGCAGTAATAGATTTAAACATTAATCAGGTGAGTGTATTTGTATTCCTCCAACATACTTCAGTGAACTTACTGCGGCCATAAAAGGCAAACAACAACAACCAGTGCGACTGTGCCAGTTCAGGTAAAGGCCAAATTACTTCCCAATAAAAATGCAAGCACTGTATACAGTATAGATGCCAGCCGCAGCCACTCGAATACTAACTCCATAATACCCACAAGAGTGGCCACATTTTCAGTAATTAAGTGTATTTTGGCATGATTGCTAGCCTGGACCCTCTCAGCACGCACACAGCTGTTCCCATGTTGGTCGCTGAGGATTACTAAATGAAGTGTGTACACCCACTCGGACATGGAACTGGCGTTGTCATGGTGACAGAGAGTGCAGAGTGATCCCCTAACGCTGCGCTGGAGCCCCAGTCTGAAAGAGGGGGCTATTTGCAGACCTGGAATCGTCTGCCGCATGCTGAGCAGATACAGTTGTTGGTGCATTAATATTCATTTCTTTAAAAAAAGGATTAGGGGTGTCTTAGTGATTATTCATACACTTGGCCTTCAAAGAGCTTTTACAATGTGAGTGTCACTGAGATGCTGTCACACTTAAACAGACGGAGGGGGCAAAGAGCAAGAGAGGAGCAGTTATAAAGGATGACAACAGAGCGTCATGCACATGTGCAATATGCTGATTGTGAAAATAACTATTTAATAAGAGTTCATACGGAACAAGAAGAGCTAAAATTTCTCCGATGTTTTATTCATAGAACTTACTGTACTTAAATTAATCACATTTCTTTCCATTGTATGAGTAGGTGACACTTTGAGCAACTCATGAAGTATGACATTTTCATTCAGCGCTTCAGCACACTGTCAATCATTACGCAGGTGAAATTTTTCAATCTCCCAGAGTCACACTTCAGACATGCACATAGAGCACACACACACACTAATACCCCTTTCACACCAATGACCAGGGTTGGACCAGGGCTATCTGACCCTGGTTCAACCCTCCTTTTGTCAATTCAAACCAAGCCAGTCATCTTTAGCTTTATAAAATGTTGAACTATGTTGTGTGTATGGAGCTGTAATGTATGTGTCTATCTACAGTACCCATTTATCATATATCAGACTACATTGTGCTATCTAATATGATAATATAGGCAACATTTACAAAAGGATTAGACACTTGTGAAGACCGAAATTTATATTTCACTCACTCCACAATCCCAGCAAAGATTTGCTTCATATTGTAGACCTACTAAAGATTTAAAGCTGGGCATGTGGTAGCTGTTGGATAATGTGAGAGCTTGTCCAAACATAATAAAATGAGATTATATTTCATTTAGTTTGCTAATTACTTGATAATGTAATGAACTGGGAATGGGTTTGTTACTTTATGACAGATGGAAAAGGCCACAGATGGATCTTTTAGCAGGTTTATTTTGAAAGATAAAAAAGTTAAAAAAGGTAACGTTACAAATAGAAAATGTGCAAAAACGCTTTAAAAACAGATGCGCATACAGCTGGCAGTACCACGAGGTGGTCGGTTTATTATTAACACGGTGTGTTTTCGTGTAATGTAATGGCGGATGCCTCTCTCATTCAGCAGCCTTGTTATGTTCGTTTAACGTTACACTACGTTGCCCCTCACTGTCCCGTCATCTACCGCTTTTTTCTTCCTCACTGCGGACGGCCAGTCCCGCACCTCGAAGTCTTGCCACACATCCGTCGTTCATTAAAACATTCCTGCTGCCCTCCCACCGTTTGTTTATGAGCCGCGGGGACCTGTGACAGTTGCATCACGGGCTGTGTGCCCTCATTTGCAACCGAATAGGTTTGTTCCGCCCCGTTTGTTAGCGACCCTGGTACTTGCCATTCACTTTGAAATCCACCCTGTTCTGACCCACCTCTCGACCTATGTCGCAAAGGCGAGTCGATCAACGCGGGTTAACCCTTTCACACACACAATCAACCCCGGTTCAACCCTGGTTGAGTCCTCGGGGTGAAAGGGGTATTACATACAGTCAGTCAGTCCAGTAGCCTACATTCATCCAGGCCGCCATCAAATGTCAAGAAGCTCTTCGGGTGAAAGAAAAGACCACTTAATTGGAAAGCCATCTCTCAGCCTGCTGGCACACATTTTTTAACCGCTTTACTGTACTGAACAGAAGGTGAGGTATGTGTGTGTGTGTGTGTGTGTGTGTGTGTGTGTGTGTGTGTGTGTGTGTGTGTGTGTGTGTGTGTGTGTGTGTGTGTGTGTGTGTGTGTGTGTGTGTGTGTGTGTGTGTGTGTGTGTGTGTGTGTGTGTGTGTGTGTGTGTGTGTGTGTGTGTGAGTGAGTATGCAAGGCCTCATACTGAAGGACAAGAACATTGTGATGATTGTTTTACTGTACACACGCTGTAAGAGTGGCCCTGGTAGCGTCTACAGGGACGACAGGCCCAGCAGAGTACAGACAGAGGGAGAAAGTCACTGAGCAGCACCGCCAGCTGTTTCCACTGCTCTGGGCTTTCTATAACATTCCTCTAAGCTTGAATGAGCTGCCAGGTGACACTGCTCCCAACAGTGTTCGCTACTTCTGCCGCTTGCTCTTTTTTCCGGTTTTTCAAAGCATTTTCTGAATGTTTTGAATAAAACGTGAAAGTAGTTTTGCCATGCATGAGGCGACACTTGGCGATGTACAAAACAAGTCACGCACCCACAATTTGTAGACTATAAGATGCACTGAGACAATACCATCTGAAGTGTAGCAATGTACACGGGCATCAAGTGAATACATGTATGGGTCAATATGGCAAAAAAAAATATGCATGTGAAAGAAAGGGATGCATGCTAGAAAAAGCCACACAAAACACCAAAAGCACATGATCTATATACAGTATACGTACCATTATAAGAGAATAGAAGGATATCTATCTATAAAGCGAGGAATCTCTTTTTTTCTGTCTGTCTGTCTGTCTGTCCTTTGCATATCTCGAGAACCGTTCATCCGATCAACTTCACACTTGGCGGGTGTATTGCTGGGGACTCAAGGGATTGCAGTGTCGAATGTGGTGCAATTGTCCATATGGTGGCTCTATACCAATGAGTTTTATGTTTTGGCCTGTAACTTATGAACCGTAACTCTCAGAAACAAAATTCACGCCCCATTTGCATCTAAATTGATTTTCTACCATTTTTAATAGTGTCCAGTGAGATTTTCCGCTACTCCTTCTACACATTTTGAGCAATCGTCACCAAATTTGGTACAGAACATCTGTGGACCGAGCTGGAAAAAGTTTTTTTTTTGGATTGTTGATGTTTTATACAGTTTTGCTATAGCTGGCTCTCAAAGTAGCTCAAATGCTGTGGGCAGGGCTTATATTACAAAAAAAAAATCTCATATGTCCTGAATGCTTTGTGCTACTGCAACCACATTTAATGGACTAGTGTAGATATGATGTCTGAGTGACCATGACAAATTTGGTGCCATTTGGCCAATAAGTGGCATCATCTAACAATAAGGGAAGGAATGTCTGTCTGTCTGTATCTCAAGAACCGTTCATCCAATCAACTTCACACTTGAGGAATACAAGCAGCCTCACCGCGGTTCTCGACAACGCTGCAAGTAGAACTTCTGGGGGCCAAGAAATCGGCCCATTTTGGACGGGCACGCGCTCCGAACGGGCACTGCACTAGTCTATTTTAATAACTGACACATAATCATATGTTGAGCAAATTGTAGTCGTCTATTTTAGCTACACTGTCACACAGCATCTCACTTACACTCTGCATCCACAGGTATCAATTTGTTTGTAGTGTCTCCGCAGGCATGGCGTGGCTATGTGGTGACGCAGCTCAGAACCAGCATGCAGTGACACGGTTGTGTGTTAGAGGAGGCAGCCCTGCTGGGTCAACCGCATTCACGTCGTGAGGAAAATACAATTTTGACTTCCCTGTGCAACATGGACCCCCTTTAGAAACATCTTTGAGGGATGCTGGTGATAAGTCTGACGAGGCTGGCAGACGTAATCTATACAATCACATGCAGCAGGGATCTACAGTATCTATTGTTCACTTGAAGCAGCGAGGAGCCCTGTTATGACGGAGCTTTAAAAGCAACCTGCTCCGTTCGCTTTGTATTAAATGTACAAAACAAACCACATACAGCGCGCGTACAGCCTTTCATCTCTGCCACTTAACATTAGACTGTGATGTTGTTACCTGCCTTCAACCGCATCTCATCATTTCTCTTATTAGGGCACCAAACAGCCGGGGCAGTGCCTCATCATTCTACGGGGGTCTGTGCGAGCAGCAGGTCCTTGAGCTGGTGAGCTGAGCTTCATGAATCTCTCAAATGTCAGTAAGTTTTACACACACACATACACACATATACACACAGTTGTGGAGGCACAGCTGCAGAGAGACTGAAAGTGATGTGGCCTTCACAGATGCTATTACCCGTCATTTCAATTAAGACATATACGCCCGAAGTGGATTTGATGGAGAAAGACACTGCGGGTGCAGAGATTAAGCACGCTCTCATTCCAGCAACATGTGCCACACGCTCTCCAAATTATCCTAATGACATTAATTACAAAGGCGCATTCAAGTCTGTGTTTGGGTAAGTAAGGGTTAGCAAATGGGAATAAACAGTAATGTGCGGCACTATTGTATTTCCCCCCCACCAGCAGATGGGGGACCAGTGAAATATCTGAAGTGAACTAAATTATTCTCCTGCAAAGCCATGAAGTCACATTAACTTATGCATTGAATTGATATTTCGACGTTGTGCTAATTAATACACTCAGCATGTTCAGCGTATTTGCTTTTCAAAACCAAGTGTTGATGACATGTATGCACCAAAACTACTATCTCTTCAGTGTATCTAGACAGTTTAATAACAACTGAACCCAGTGTATTTTTTATGACAAGTTCACAAATATAAAAAGGAGCTAAAAATTACCAAAATTATGCACTAGCTTCTGCCATCCTTGAACTTTGTCAGCTTCTGTGCTCCCATTTGCTTCTAAAAGACTTGAAAAAGTGGGTCGCTTTATATTATAGCCCGGAGCAAATAAATATTTTTGTTAATCAGATAATAACTTTCGACCTTCTGCTCTTTCAAATGAATGATGAACTCCGCAATCTTGGCATGTGTAGACCTAAGTGTGGCCCTAAAGCACTGAGAAGGAGGACGCTCTTTATTTTTTGCTCTCTTATTTTCGGAGTTCAAAGTAATATGATAATGCCACAAGGCCTTTGAAAATCTTGTTACTACATATCAAAAAATTGTCAGACAGTTGCGAACATGCTGACATTCACAAGGCTGCAATAAGACAAAAACTGCAGGGGGCTGCATCATCTCATGCTGAAAGAGTCGCTCTCTCCCTGGGGCTGGACTGAGGCCCGTCTTCATGAGAATGTGTAATGGTTATTTAATCTGATCCTGTTCCGGAAAGTACTTGTGCGTGTTCCTCCGTATAAATAACAATGCTTTTTATACTTATTAGTTTTGTGTGAATCAGCAGACAGAGACAGGACAGGGGCACATTACAAATATGTTTGCTCTCTTGCATCATTCATTTATTGGTCGATTCAATTATTCAGAGATTTTTGATCCATAAATATCAATTAATCACCTCAATTCAGCTCCCTGCATTTTGTAAAACGTGTCCTTTTCCACAATCAAAAACTCCTTTGGGAGCAACTTTTGCGCCCTTTTCCTATTTCCTGTACTTCTGCTGCTGCGTTGCTACGGTGTTTGTATACGCAAAATACCGGCGTAATGCGTTGTTATCAACTGGTATTGCTAATAATGGCTAACCTGGCTGGAGCAAACCGCATTACATTTTCCGACTTGTTGTACTTGAACGTCATTCCCATCTCCAACTTCCGATTTCTGAGGTAAATGGAATGCAGCATTTGTCCGAATGGGTTATACTTAAGCCGATACGCAAAGGTCCGCTGGGCTCTGTGTGACGTAAATTTCGTCATCAGAGGGTGTGCGTGAAGGCTCTGTGTGGACATCCGCGTACCGCCAATTTGTTGTGACCGTGCGTACAATCCGTACGGCCACTACGCTACAAGTGGTAGCGTAGCGAACTACCGCACATGTGTGGAATGCGTCCTCCAAGCGGACAGTATAAACAGAACTACTACGCGTCCGTGGTGACCGCAGCTGTCCGTTTGGTAGTATTACAAGGCTTTAGGTTCCTCTCAGCTCAAAGCTCCACCAAATAGACAGGCCACTTATCATCTCCCTTCACATCCAGGGTGCCACTCATTACTCATGTATTCATAGCCTGTGCAGTTTAATTACAAGTCTAATCACAACAAACTATCTCCTTCACTACTGAACCAGCTGCCTGGGTAATGTGGGCCTGAGGGATTCAATGCAGCTAATCTGTTCGATGTTCGCTGTTTTCTTCAAGATTACCACTGCAGCTACATAGTGCTTTGTACGTATTATCTCATTTTGACCGACAATTCCATAACACAGAGAAGCAAAACTATTCAGAAAGACGACATGTTGTCAATCCACTGGTTTATTAATAAACACTACAGCATTGGTGCATTTACGGGGAAACAGCCATTAGAAACACATTTACGACAACATTGGAAATAGGGCTGTGATTCAAGCCTGGGCTCTTCTTGCGGGAAAGCGACGTATCGAACCATCCAGCCGCCATGCCAGCCCACCACAATAGAAGGTAGCATTCTGAAAAAATCTATCTTTTTCTGCATCACCTGTGGGCACTTTAGTTCAGAGTATGACCTCCCTGAAATGACAGCAGAATGACTACGGCAGTCCTATTTTTCCAAGAGACTTCAGGTAGTGGAACTGCATGGCCCCATTACTGCTCCATCTGCGAGGGCCACCGGAGCAGGCTCTTATCTGTGCTCGTTTCAGGTACCTCCACTGGAAAAAAAGCTGTGACAAGGACCCATCCAGCCAGTGCAGTCCCACAGGACCAGAGTCATATGAGATACACTCCTCCATGCGCTCACACACACACACCCAAAGACGGATTACCTGCTACAGCTTTAAAACTTGCCCATCAGCGTGAGGCAGCACTGACAACTTCTGAGAGAGGAACCCATTGAAATAAATAGAGGTCATCCTCACACTCCTCTCTTCTCCCAGCCCTCCTCACCCCTCCCTCCAAACACCCGCGGAGACAGTTTCAGGGCCCCATGTGGATGAAGAAGAACTGTGACCAAACTCCTCCAGGGAGGGAGACTCGACAAAGAGAACGCTACCTACCTAGCAGTGGTACACCTGCCACATAATACTTCAAAGGACAGAGAACACACATGCACAGTGTGCTGCTTGTGCAACAAGCACAACGCTATAAGAAACATACTCTTATGGGAATACATTACTCATAGCATGGCCACATGGCGCAGCACAGATCAAACATGTTGGGATACAGTTGAAGCCACCACACAGTGAGTACACGTGCACTGGGTGCTGATGCTTTGGATTGATGGTATAGCAAAATCTCATTAGGTGCTGTGTGGGAGCCCACAGTGCTCCCTCTTTTTCAATTCTCCTTCCTTTTTGTCTTTTTCTCTTTGCCTCTGTCAATCTCTCTTACTCTCTTTCTTCCTGTGTCTCTCTGTCTCTCTGTCTCTCAGCGGTGTTGTTAATGAAATCTGTTGAACTGCTGAATTTAGCAAAGGTTTATGTCTAGAAAACGCAAGGTCATGCGTAGCATCGGTCGGCTCCCCCACCTGCTTTAGTGCGATTCGTTTGCCGTGTGTATTTATCACAGATGCAGCCATTTCCGCACTGAGGGCTGTGCCACGCTGTGCATACGCTCACTTTGTTACCCCCGACAGAAATGCCTCACCAGGGAGAAGCCTTTAGTAGAGCACATATAAACTCTTGCCTTTTAGTGGCAAGGGAAATGCTGGGATACATACATTTATGGGGTCTGTTTCTGAGCGCTATACTAAACTCAAGAGTTTGACCTTGCCACTGCTTCGCACAGGCTTTTCAAAAATGCTGAGGAAGCCGTTTTAAACAATGGATAATTAATGCTCTTTTTCCCATTCCTAGGAGTGGTTTAGATATCTGGTCATGTCATCAGACAGGGTACATTAACAAATGTAAAAAAAAAAAATGAAACTTTTACATATTACAAAAAGGAAGTTTGGGTGGGAAGTTTAGATGTAAAAGGGAAACATTTGCCGGAGTGGTTTCATCTTTAGGTGAAGAGAAGCGGAGCAGCGACTTGTTGGCCTTCCAGCTGCACCGGTTGGAGCCATCAGATAATGAAAGCAAACAGGAGATAACAGAGTGACGCTGGATCTCTCAGCAGGCCTGCATTAATGCTACTAATGGCACAGTGCACTTTAGGGTGAGCTTTCGATGACACAGGCTGATGTTTTCATATGTTCAACAAACACGGGAGGCCCCATTTAGCTGGTTCAAACACAAGTACCGTGAGCGGTGCCGGCCCCCGAGTGCAGCAGCGTGATGGACGGGAGGCTATCCCTGCTCCCTCCCCACAGCCCCCATAATTCATAGCAGCCCAGCCTTTTGCACAACCGTCTCTTGTTCTTCAGAGTATTTTGGCAATCAGAGCCACATGCCGCATGGACATTTATCTTACTTTCGCAAAAATGTGGGCTTAATGAGATAATTTGGGGGTACTATGCTAGATTGACGTGGCAGAAGAGCTTCAATGTGTGGTCTCTACACAAGCAGAGTGCAGGTCAGGGGTATGAGAACTTGTTAGCTGCGCGCGATAAATGGCACAGGCTGGCTCTTTTAGCTGACGCATACACTGGAGAGCGAGAAAAATTACCGTGGGACCTTTGTGCTGGATGGAAGACACAGTAGGACTAAGGGGAAATGTTGGGGGTTTTTTTACCTCCAAGTTGCACAAGGTGAGCTGAGCAATCAGCCATCAGCTTCACCCCTGTTAAAAGAAATCATTTAGCCTGGAGCCTTGAAGCACAGAAGCAGGTCTCCCTTTCTGCCAGATCCAGCAGATGCCTACAGTGACTTTTAAAATATGCCTCGCCATCTGATTTCAGCTTTAAGAGCCACCAATAGAGAGAAGTACAGACAGAAAAATGAAAAGGGAGATGCATAAATCTCACAAAATAATCCAGATATACATAGCAGTCACCGCTTTTCTTATCCAGGGAAAATCAATTGAGATTGATGTTATCAAAAACTTTTGCTTCCCAACAGAACCACAGAAGTTTATAAAAACCTTTATTTTCCTGGTATCAGAGAACAGTCAAACAAACACTGTTTTCCATTCAGCTACGTCTGGGCAGTCAGACCGTGCGGAACAGAAGGCTTGTAAAAGCCGAGAGGATTCTCTTTTAGCACAGAGGCAAAAAATAAAAACAACCTCTTAAATCCACCCCAAAGCAGCCAGATAGCACTTCTTCAAAGTAAACCCGCTCAGGATATGAAATGGAATGATGAAGAGCAGGTGAAAAACATTGCACACATCAGTGCTGCCGCTCAGACAGAGCTGAAAATAGTTCTCCACACCTGACTGGAGAGACAGAGAAAATCTAAAGGATGGACAGCAACTGGAGGCAGCTGTCGGTCTGCCTGTACACTTCAGGATAAATAATAGAAACAGATGAGTTTTACACTCCAAAGCCCCACAGCAGACAATTATATAACTCAGTAAGGTGGGGTAAAGATGATGCAAGTCAGATATGGATACATTTATAACTTCATTAGGCTTTACTTTCAGTGCAAATTGTCTGTGGGATATCTGAAGCAGATCCCAACGCTCAGGCTGTCGAGGCATCTGTCTACCTACAGTACCTTCTACAGTCGGTTTTACTCACTGTCTTTGCTTCATCGTGTTTTAATTCTCTGTGTATAGAACAGCCCAACTTACACATTCTTGTTGTCATGAGTGAAGAGGACCCACTGTGACTAGCCTTAAAGGAGACATATCATGCTCATTTTCAGGTTCATACTTGTATTTTGGGTTTCCACTAGAACATGTTTGATATACTTTACACAAAAAAACATTATATGCATGGTAAATTCTAGTGTTCAAATTACACCGTAGCTTCTAGGGGGGCCCTATTTTTCGGGGTGGGAGGATACTGTACTATACTTTGTTACTGTCATCTATAGTGATTATTTGCATTAAAACACACAATTCAAATGATTCAGGGAATCAATTACTGTATCTTTATTTAAATATTTGCTTTGATAAATATCTTGGTATTTGTAGTTTTAACTATGTATTATAAGCTGCTTAGAGCTATAGTTAGGAAGTTTAACAGATCCTATTTCTCTCTCTAATATCTATTTTATATTGCTGTGAAAACATCTCCTTCAAACAACTGCATTTATTCAAGTTTCTTGCCAAAAACTACATTTTAGAAGATTACATTTTGAGCACATCATAATAATGTTGGCCTGATGATTTTACCATTTAGCCACTGCCAACAATTTACCTGCATCTGGTTGGTGGTGGGTGCTAATTTCAGACCCTGGTTGACTGTTAAGTTGTGACAACCTTATAGAAGTCCTGATGGCACAGTTTCTGAATACGGGCTGTACACATTTCTCTGTGGATTGAGCGTTTTGATACTTTCCCTGTATTTATGTAGCACCTAGGCCTGCTTAATAATCAAAAAAGATATGGAAATCTCACTTTCTACAATCGACCTTAAGGGGTAGCTCAATGTTTGCCTAATAATACAAATATTAAGAATAATAGCTTTATTTATATAGCACCTTTCAATGTGCTTTTCAATAAAAACAAAGACTAAAAGTAAATAAAATCCAAAACAAGATAAAATAATTCAAACAATTACAAGAAGGACGATCAGACGATAAGAAAAATGCACAAGATTAAAGTGAGTTATAAGAAGAGATTTAAAAAAGGACACTAGGTTTGCCTGCCAGAGATACTTGGTAGGGATTTCCACAGCTGAGGGGCCCGGTCACCCTTAGCGACAAGTCAAGATTATGGAAGCACTAGTGGGGCCCTGCCAGAGGATCCCAGGCAGCGATCAGGCTCATCGGGAGGTAGCAGATCACAGATATAGGCAGGAGCCTGACCATGCAAGGCTTTAAAAACGAGCAGTAAAATCTCACAGGTAACCAAGGACAGCAAGGATTGATGTGATGTGGTCACTCCCCTTAGAGCATGTTAAAAGCCTGGCAGCAGCATTTTGTATAAGTTGCCGTCTTTGGGTGTTTTGCCTGCTTAGACCAGAATAAAGTGCGTTGCACCTTTTATAGATCTGCAAATATAGCAGACCTCAAAAGAGACATGCAGATGGTGTTAAAAAGATCCTATACCACATGCTTCGAATACTGTGGAAGTTGGCCTCAGGCACTTTGATAGTAACACAGAATGTGTGTGACACTATATTGCCTTTGAAAAAACACAACATAAACAGATAAATCCGCGGGCTTGAAGCAGCCTTCATTGTTCAGTATAGAGGCAGCTGCAGAGGCTGTTTCACTATTTCAACCGTCTTCCCAATCACAGTTAATAATGAAGATATGCGCATCAAGAAAAAAAAGTGCATGTCAACGTATACCTGCTTAGCATTAAACTGCATGATCTACCTCGCACTGATTACCATGTTGTCATAGAAACAGTGGCCACAGAAATCACAGTCTGCCAACACAGAGCTAATAATGGGATTCATACCTCATGTGGATTGCTGCACAATACAGCGTAATCATTCACTTAGAATTGCATGGAGCTGTAAAGATGCAACTGTACACATGTTATCATGCATATTGCACATTATCATGAATTGTATGTGAGCAAGTATGAACATAATTTCCATTATTATGCAGCCCCTGATAAAGTATACAATAACAAATGAGGAATTACGGCCCTGTGAGTATCTAATCTTATTGGTTGTTTACAAAGTAGCGTTCCTCGGAGACACTTGATCAAAGATATTTCTGCTCTGGCAGTGACATCATGTGTAAACAGTGAGTGCTGCAGTGTGTGTGTGTGTGTGTGTGTGTGTGAGTCTCTATAGGAGAAAAGACTGGAGGCAGGGGCCTTCTCCCATGTTGAGACTTGGATGAAAATTTTGTGCGAATACAGCAAAAAGCCTGTGACAGCGTGCTTAATTATTTTTGGCTGTAGCAGGCCCTGCCACTGCCTGGTGGTGCCCAGCGGTGCCTGCCTCTCAGGGGGGCAGAGACATGCCGCCATCTGGGGGTGTGTCTACCCAGGCCTTGTTAGCATAAGCCTAACTACAGATTCATGAAATTACCTCTGAGACGTCTTCGAAAAACACACACAGATCTTTGGCTACGGTAAATACATTGCCCTCACTGCAGCTCTCATAAATAAACAGATAACACATACCATTTTCACCTTGCAGTATCTGCAGTGGAGAAGAAAATGGAAAGGTAACCTCAGTGGACGTGAAAATGAAATATGAGAGTGTGAAATGGGGGTAAATGCGCTTGCTGGTGTTTTCTTTAAGCATCTGCTAAGGTGGGGTGTGACATTGCTGAGGTAGGCTACTGGAAGGGCACAATGTCTCCCAGATGACTTAAGGAGGAAGTTTCTCTCACTTGCACATTGGTCTCCACACACTCGAGACAGAGCGGTGGGAAACGATATATTTCCTGGAACTTTCAACACCTCTCAAAATGTATCTCAAGACAAAACTTGTTTGTTTTCCTATTTTTTTTTTTTTTTGAGAAAAGGGGAAAACAAAGGTTATTGCTTTAGGTTTTCTTGCCATACAGTAAGCAACCCCGTTCCTCCCCCTCTCTCCCACTGTGCCGAGAGAAGAAGCAGGTTGCCTGATGATGGCAGGCGCCCACCACTGACCTGGGAGATAAATCCTTTAACAGGTGGCCAGCGTGGAGGGGAAGGGCTAAATCAGCAGCACACCTTCCTGCTGCCGGCGAGGCTGGCTGTTTTATGTGCCTTAATTACACAGTCCTCCAAAACCTTCACCCCCATCCTCTCTTCTCCTGCACCCACTGCCCTTGATACACCCTCTGACTCCAAGGAGCAACACACAAATGCTGTCAAACACATGCTAGCTTTGTGATCGTTTCAATTTGAATGCCAGGTGTTGGGTTAATACACTGTATCATGGAGATGTGAGAGAGAGAATACCCAACATCATGTCTGTAATATCCACACTGGAATTTCACAAATAGCTAGAGAATGGTGTGTTGTGACATCTATTCCTGTGTGCTTCTACTCATTGATCCGGTTTCTGAATGATGGTTTTTGGCCCTTGACTCCATGGGGAGATCAGCCATGTGTAGTTTTGTCAGTCTCTGTAGCTAAGCAACTGAGCATTACAGTGAAAGAGACCAGCGCTTGCGGCGGTTGCTAGGGAACTGCTAGAGAGTGTTACCACTTGTGAGCGGCACTTCGATAGATCAGGCTCTAATGGTTCAGGTCTGATGGAGCTTCGCCGAGAAGGAGATGAGGGATCGGCAAGCAGGCAGCACGCTCCATCTCACCGGCTATACCATATGTCACAGCCGACAAGTCTCCGGAGTCCCACGCATCAGCACACATAACAACCAGATGAAAGCGATGGCAGGTTTTTCCTCAATAGGAAACCATTTGCATAGAAGTGGAGACTGAATAATTGAGAGGTGTGGGAGAGAGCAGGGTGGCTGAATTGGGATGAAGGGATGTATGCCTGCCAGCCAAATCCATTAGCCAGGCCTTGCTTGGCTGAGGCAGGCAGCTGATGGGAAGGCTCTGTTATCGGACACTAAAGGACACTGGGGCTGGCCATCACCACGCCTGCCCTCTCTACTCTGTGCCGCAGGGGGAGAGAGAGAGAAAGACAGAGAGGGAAAGGACAGCAGGCAAAATGACAGAGACAAAAAGAGAAACCGAGGGAGAGACCAGAGAGGTTTAATAACAGAAGGGCTGAGGAGGTGTTGCCCTGTTACAGCTTTATAATTGGCCTGCAAGGGCGGTCAAATGAGAGGCTACTTATCGCACATAGCAGTTCCACAAGAATACTTGTCCATCTCTATAGCCGGAGCCCATTTAAAAGAGCATTAGAACAAATGAAGCGTTGAAAAAGAGGACACCATCTCTCTATTTAAGCCAGGATAAAAAAAGAAAAAAAAAAAGAAGAAGTGTTAGACAATTGTATCCCATGCAAAAAAAAGTAGCTCTGTTGGGTTCAGTTGGGAGCCTAATTGCCCAGGAGAATATCTGTAGTGGAGTAGCCTTCACAGAGGACACTAGTCACTATACAGCAGCACACACAACCCAGGGTCTAAAGATAGAGGCTGTCATGTGTTGTACAGATTGTAAAGCCATTCATGGTGATTATGTAAAATATACAGTATGTACTAGACTTGACACGGTGAAAAAAGCAGTCCAACAACACTCAAATTTTGTCTGAGGCAGTGTAGGTAAATAAAGCACAAAGTAAGACATAGTAAATCAATTATCTGTTGCCTACTGTAAACATTTAAACTTTTGTGGTGACAGCATTGTAAATTTGTTTAAAATAGTAAATAAAAAAGAATTGAAAGGGTTCAAGGTAAGAATGAATTAATCAAGCATGTTCTCATAAATATCTGTAAAATTGCATTTCTATAAAGCTCATAATAAATTATTTGGGATTTTAACTTTGAATCAAAAGGGCCTTAATGCGAAAGGGTTGTTTCTCAAGATGCGTCACAGAAATTCCCAGACCAGAAAGTTCATACTAGGCAGTTTTTGCTGACATGATGTTTTTGTTTAAGAGTCTTTTATTTCTCTGAATTGCTTAAAGGGTAACTTCGGTATTTTTCAAACTGGACCTTATTTTCCCATGTTTAAGTGACTAATGGGGGCAACAATTGGGTTAAGTAGTCACGGAGTCGGAGACTGGGGAATTGTACAAGAGAAGAGATGTAACTTTAACTTTCTGTAACCGTCACGAGTCTGTGTAGTAGAACATGGGTCAATTTGATCATAAATGTAGTTATATTATGGGTAGTTGTCTTTCTAGCCAAACAGCTACCGTGGTGCTAACGTAGCAGCTAAGTGGCTCACGCTAGCAAGCTGTGGCCATGCTCAGCTCGAGATGGGCTCAGACAAGTATGTGGGCGGGACCTCGATACTGCGGCTCCAGCCGCCCGATCACTACTGCGCAGACTCTGGCTCCAAATGACGCCAAAATCTCAAGATGGCAGCTCCCATATCTGGGATATTTTGGCTTGTACAGTGGGAGGAAGTGGAGACATGTTGTCCATCTATATATACAGTCTATGGTTGGAGTACAGAAAGCGTAGCTTAGTGTTATTCAAAAGATTTTCAATGTCATGGCTGAATATTTAGCTGATTTCCACATGTGTATGCGACGAAGATTTCAGAACGAGACTACAAACTAACAAACAGACCGGATCAAGCGTAAGGTAAAGAAAAGTTTTTTTCTCTGTAGGGTCCTTTCCATAATGTTGTCAGACAGTTATAATAACAATCAGAGCCTGTCAGTCGCAAAAACAAGCACTTCTAGTGGACGTACATTGACGGTGAGGAATTGCCCCGAGCGATTACTGTACATTACAGCCCATTTAGCGGCTGCCGTCAGCAGCGTTCTCGCTCAATACTGGACCAATTTCAAAAATTGTTGTCCCCATTAGTCACTTAGACACAAAAGCATGGGAAAATAACAAAAGTAAAGATCCAATATTTGCCTACAGTGAATGGGGCAACTTTTTTTTTTTTTTTTCAAAGAATCCCCACTAATTCTGACATCTCTTTCCATCTCTTTCCTCACATTTGCCATTTCGATGTGTCTCTGTTAGCAGTTTACACTTAGTATCTCTGCGTGAAAGAAAAACACATTGCCGCAGTGATGCATTGCCAATCAGATTTATGCTGCACAGTCTGGTGATCCCGGAGAGGGAGACATCCAAACAAAGAGAAAGAGCTCTAGCCTAAGACCCGCTTGTACAGAATCCAGTACAGCATGACAAAGTCCTGGCTTTGAATAAACACAGAGAGACACAAAACTCAAAATAATGAGCATCAAACAATAACCAGTGACTGGGCATTTCACTATAAGACATTGATTTGTGGGTCTTGGTCTATTCTTTGCTCCCTCAGCATAATAATTTTAAGGAGAAACAAAATATACTAGGAAAACAGAAACCAAAACAGAAACTAATCATATTCAGCAACGACCACAATGATGGTGTATAAAAGATGTTTCCCCCTCAACCAAACAAAGTAGAGTAAACAGGGAACAGTGAGGGGAAGAGAGAGAGAGAAGAAACTGTGGAACATAACTAATAACTGCCATTTGTGCCCTGAGTTTCATTGCCCCCTATCATGACAGAAGTACATGATAGCTTACACCCGGAGAAGAAGAAGAGAGGGCAGCCACGGGGCCTGCTTTAAGAGGATACAGCTGTATGTGTTTACAAAGCTCGCGTCTCCTAAAGCTCTCTCTCCCACTCCTTCTTCCCTTCTCTCAAGCACACATTGAAAATCAAGCATGAACAGTTATGCACAATTAAATTAGCTCCGAGCTCTGTTAAACCGCATCTGCCAAATAAAAGACATTACAAAACACAACTCGTAAAATTTCAACTTTACATCTTCCTGTCCCCGTAAGATCACCGAATAGAGAATTAGGCTGAAGGACACGCTGTTCTGTAATGTTAGGAATGGCACTATTTCAGTGTTAATACTGGGTATT
This sequence comes from Sebastolobus alascanus, assembly GCA_916701645.2. Lineage (NCBI taxonomy): Eukaryota > Metazoa > Chordata > Actinopteri > Perciformes > Sebastidae > Sebastolobus > Sebastolobus alascanus. Next base: position 1,567,942 of record CAKAOJ020000121.1, read on the forward strand.
CATCTGTGGGAAAGCCTACACTGTGAATACTCACATAATGTAACATGCAGTTTGGTGGGTCGCCCCTCCTATAATGGGCTTGATTACACTGGAAGTGCATACATATATAACAAACCTAACATGAATGGACACAGCAGGAATCTAACTACTAACCCATGGTGTTTCTTTGAACTAACAAATCACATACGTTTTCGAAAAATTACTGCAATTTTAACCATTTTATGCTTTAACACCATTTTGTCGCTTCAGAATAAGCTGGTCTGGAAATCCCAGTGCAGATTAAAAATAGGCATTTTGCAAGAATAAATAGCAGCTAACACACAAGTAGCACTGCATCCTAATGAGCTTGTCATTGCAGTGCTACAGGAAGTGCATTCCTACAAAGCATTGAAGCCTCATTTGCATGTTTTCATATTTAATTCTGGACAGCAGAGACAGGTCTTGATGTGGCCTAATGTGACGCCTGACATTGCCTAAGCCCTGTAATTATTTCCCTGACCTGCCCAACAATCATCTTTCCTCCAGTTAATTGCCAACATAAACAAATCCTCAGGTGGTCCAAGTTCACAGCGAGTGTTTTGCATGCATAGCGGCAGTCTCCGAGCCGAGACTACACAAATCCTCCCAAGGCTCATCACAACTCGTTCCATTGCTGCTTTATGAAGTGCTAAATTACAGTTTCTCTGAAGCAGCGTGATTGAAAAGACTGATTGATAATGATAATTGTTGGAGATGTGATGGCAAATCCTTCCCAAGTAGATGCTTAGAAAGTATGTTGAAAGAACAAAAAAATGAACCAATAAGTTCAGAATGAATATTTAATATAATTCCGACTTGTATCATCGAGCTTACTGAGCTATGGAAGCCATTGCTACTGACCGACCGTTCAATATTTCAAAAGGCATGGGAACGAGGTAAATGTCTTTTTCCCTTGGATACGGCTCTACGTTGTGTTCAGATATCTGCACACACATACACACACACACACACACACACACACACACACACACACACTTTTATTGTGGTTCTTTTGTGTCTTGCCTGTGTGTGCTTAATGTTTGGTGTGTTGTCGCTGCGAGTGAATATTTAATGAAGCCATGGCAAGCTCTCCACTGCTGTTCATCTGGGCATCGAGTCAGCGGAAAAACTCTCTCTCTGGTTCTGCCATCTGTTGGAATCAATAAGGGGGGCTCGAAACCCCCCAGCCGCCGTTCAGGGCTCCATGCAGCATGTTGACGATTAAAGCTAACCCCTCTCTCTGTTCCTGCAAGTCCTGCTCACCACCAGCAAGGTTAAATGGCAGGTGCTGAAAGAAGTATATTATACCCTGCACAGTAATGCTAATCCCTCAATTAAATTATAGCCCCTAAGCAGACAGGCCCGTCCTGGCGCTGCAGCTCCCAAAGCAAAGCCCTGCGACATGTTTGCGCACTACAGTCCGCACTCCATGCTGGGGCTTTGGATGGATTTATGGATGGAATGATACTCTGCAGAAAGACAACAGTACACAATGTGTTTGTGCAGTGTAACTAGACATTAACAGCTTTGGGATGTGTTTGTTTAGCATGGCAGGAGCATTATGACGCCTTCAAACAACAGGAACACTCAAAAATCCTCTCTGTCCTGTTTGTCTTCGCCTGATGTTTACAGTGCGCGACTGTCACGAGTGCACAGTAATAATGTGTCTGCAGCAGATGGGAAAAGACTGAAGCAGTGTCCTTCTTCTCCAGCCCAGAGGGGTGCTCTTCCTCTAATGGGGAAAAATAAGGTTGTTTAATTGTAGTTTATTTCAGAGCCTGATTGCTTTTATTGAGCTCCATTATTCTTGTTAATGAGCCTGTAATGTGAATGCTGATAATGTGAGAGCAAGTCTTCTCCTCGCAATGTGAGATCCTAGCGCTTTCTGGCCACTAAATCCGCAGCTACTTGTCTTGACCGAGCATCTGCTTGCTGCCCCCCCGCATCGCCGTCATTGACCTAGTGAAACTTTATGGCCCGTGGTTAACATTTCTTATTTGGAAACCGCTCCAGATGGAATGAAAACGCACTGAAGTCGGTACTCTGACATCGAGGAATGCACGAAGATAAATTATACTGGACAGTCTCAAAAGATGTGTCACAGAAATTCACATGAAGATGATGCATAGTGAAGGATGTTTACTTCTCTAGGAGAGTTTAGTTTACGGATATTTACTCGAAAGTTTTATGTGTTTCTCTTCCAGATACACAAAAAAACGAATGCACACACCCACAATCTCTTTTGGGAGAGAGCAACAGCATTTGGACTGCCATTGAGGGTTGGACAAGGAGACTGGCATTAAATTGGGTTATGCAGTGACAAGTGTGCTAAAATGTCATTGGCGTTTGGAACAAGGAGAAGGCATTAGCATTACACAAAGAGTGCATTATGAGTGAATAATGCGCTGTGCTACCAGTTTGGACATGCAGCAAAGTGATTGTCAAAACTCATTCAAACACACATTCTTCAGGACCATGCAGCCGCATATCATGCTTAAGCAAGGATACAGGGAATCCTATCTTCTGCTCATTCCTTCATTATGATAACCACAGAAACAGCTCCAGAGGAGGGAGGAGGCGCCAACGCCAGAAATGCAGATTTAGATGATAGCAGGCAGCCAGCATGGCAGCGACTCAAGCTCATCACGGGTCACAGGAGGACTGGAGCCTACCTCAATATGCAACCCAGTCGGCAGAAAAAAATGTTGGCATTGTACGTTTCTGCAAACCACGGGACACGTTGAATGTCGACGTTTCTGAACCAAAAATACGTTTCATATCAGCCTCGTATCACGCTTGCTGAAACGCACAATGCCACGTGGTTATCATTGTGCAACAATTGGTTAGGTTTAGGCAACAAAATTACTTAGTTAAGGTTAGAAAAAAGATCATGGTTTGTGTTAAAATAATGACGTAACAACCATAGACTGTATATAAGAAGTGGACGTAGTCACCGTGACGTCACCCATTGGTTTGTGGACTGCCATTTTGAAGCCTCGAGTTCGGCATTTTGGCCGTCACTATCTTGTTTTTTTTTTTCATGTGGTGTTCAACTTTGGTGAACTTTCAGCGTTAATATCGCCGCCTCAGTCACTCGTCTGCATTCGCGCATGTGTGACCGTGCCTTTACAATGTAAATAAATACCAAGCGCCCTTTCTTACATAACGTTACTTAACAAGTGTAACAACGTTATATAATAAGCATAAACATTTATTTTGGTTTCACACAGGACACAAACAGCGGCCTCCTGGCTGAAAGTTCTCTGTTTAACTCGCCCGCCCTTTGTGGACTTTTTCGCTCATTATACTCATTAATATACCACGTAGCTTTCGATAACGGCCGGCCCATATACTATGTCACTTACTCTGCACATCACTCGTTGTAAGCGTCTGCCCGAATGCAAAAACGTATCCAACCAACACATCCTCGGTTTGCAGAAAAGCACAATGCCAACTTTTTTTTGTAGCCTGCAATATGAATTAGGTGACAGACAGAGAACATGATGTCCACTCAACTCTGGATACTTTGGAGTCTTCAATTCACCTGAGCCAGAATTTAAAAAGAGAGAGAGGCATTCCCTGATCTAGTTACTGCACAGGGAAAAGTGCTTTACTAAAGCCCAAATCCTTAAATCAATCAATGCCATTAATTGCTGCTGACAACATTAGATCCTTGCAACACTGGTCTGATGAAAATGCGACACTCATCTGTGCAGTTCAGTGATGTAATGTTTGCCTCACTAAGCACAGTGTTGTGCTTGCTGGAATACAGGGCAGCGTGGCGGATCATATCATTGGACAGTTGCTTAGGAAACCTGCCAACTGATAATGGCTTCGTAATGTAATTACAGTCCTATCGGGGCAGTTATTTCACAGACTTATGAGAACACTTTTTGCCTCAAAAAGATCCTGTTCCATTCTCTGAATAAGCTATTAAACAGGCTTCAGACTGTCAGAGCCGTCAAGCCTAAATCCTCAAAATTATAATGATTAACTTGTCCTTGCGAGCTATCAGAGAACACATAACACTAATACTACACTGATACATTTAGAGTGAAGGAGGATAAATGAAAGACATAGAAAATTACTATTTAAAAAAAACAAACTAAAATAATTACTAAACTATTTTAAATCCCCTCACTTCCATATAAACCAAATCTTTTTTATGTAGCTTTCCCATCTGCTATTACTGCTGCTGTGAAGACCAAAACTGCACAATAGCGGCCTCACAGACACACTCACAGCCTGCAAAAAGGAGGCACTTTTCTTTGTGCAGAGGCCTCTATGACTTCTGAGAAAATGTAATAGCTGATATTATCTCACACTGCCTCTGTAGCGAGAAATAATGGGGTCCTCTCCATTAAAGACCACATCCACATGCTACAGCGTTTCTTGTTAATGTATGTTTTAGTAACACATGAGAGGAGAAAAGTAATCAGCGCCACCGCATGGAAACGCTCTAAAGCCCAGCCTTTTTCTTCTCTGATCTTGCCCCCGCCACATTATCTGATTTTGCTGTGAACTAAACTGTGTTCGTTTTCACAGAGGGTTTATCAATGATGACACACTATGTACTCGTGTTGACAGAACAGAGGGTTGTTGCTCTGCATGAGGCCAACGGGGTACGGCCATGCCCGAGCTGGCTGCTTCTAAGCCCAGGAGAGAGAAAACTTTTCTTTCCCTTTTTCTTCGCCCTTTCTTCACTCCCTGTCTCTCAACTGTACATGTTTAATGAGCTGGCATCTTTTCTTTCAGTTTTTATATCATCCCCCCCCCCCAATCCTCCACTCCATCTTCCCCTCCATGCTTGCACTCGCTTTTTCTTGTCTCTCTTTTTCTTCTTCATCCAATGTTCTTCCTGCTGGCATTCACTCTGCTCCAGACGGGACTGAGGAAGAGTAGCATCCTTTGCTATGAAGTACTTCACATTCTTGTTGCTGACATTCACTGTCCCATATTCCATGCCAAGAGTGTGAGGTGTGCAAGAACAAAAAATTACATTTTAGTGGGAGTAACAATGGGGCGAATAAAAGCTTAAGAACTCCGCCGCAGTCGGGGTTCACAGACCTGTGCACATGTAAAAATGATAATCGTGTAAAACGGCATATCTTGCATTTCAATTTTAGTACAAGAATAGTTTTAATCAGTACCCATCATCGTTTTGTGCCGTAGAAAAGCTCAAATGAATTCTTTTTTTTTTTTCTGGAGAATTGTGAAGCAGATGGAGAGAAAGGCATTAATAAAAAAAGAAAAAAAAAAGCCTATCTTTCCTGGACGATTGGGTTTTTCCATTTTGCTACTTCCTGTCAAAAGCATCACTCCATAAAACAGGACAAATGAGATTTCATGAATAGATGAATGGTTTCTTCATACATGTTCAATCTAAATCAATCATTAATGAGTTAATTTGTCGAGGGGATGGGATAAAGCTTCATCACGCAGACCACAACGACTCCATTTCTTTGACAGGGGGAGCAGACTTCTGGGGACGGCTGGCTGGCTGCTTCTTCATGAGTGTAAGAGGGGTCGGCAGCTCCGGCGTCGGAGAACCGCACACGTAGCACTTCGACAGACGTGCTGACACCACGGTGAACCTCGCGCAGTAATTAACTGCATCCTGCTTTCCTTGCACAGGCCAAAGCGGAGAGTCAGTTCATATTCTCATTTCGGACCTCACTGAGATGATGGTCTGTGTACTTGTTTTAGCAAACCGTGTACAAATATTCAAAGCAAAGACATAGAAAGAACCTTTTTAAGTAATAGACTTTCATCATGTGCGGTGGGAAAATGCAAATCTGACAGAAGAGATGAGGAGAGAAGATAAACAGGGGGAGAGGATGTTGTTGGAGAGAAGGATCTGATTTATCTGCAGTGGTTCATATGTGAATAGCGGAGGAGGCCAGAATGTTCCAACAGGCTGTGGCTGTCTGAGGAGGCCTTGGACAGTGATTTATGGGTCAGTGGTGGATGTGTTAATGGACTGGGCCTATGGAGCATATCCATCCCAGGTATGGAGCCCCATACCTGGGATGGATATGCTCCACGAGCAGCACAACACATCATCACGTCGACTGACAGCCTTTTTGGATGTCTATAAACACGGCGCCCAGTGTCGGCCTCTGTTAAAGGATGAATAGGCCACTGGTGCCACAAACAGACACATTAACACAACCCAGCGGTTGAACTGGGATCAAGACAGGTGAGAAAGGTTAAGAACAGCACGTGAATTTTTACTCTTTTATTCCAAAAACAGACAAAGCAACTCTGTGTCCAGGCTTGATAAATATCAGTATAAGTTAGATTCTTCCAATATAGAGGGCATGTATTGACTTTTTCATGTGATACAACAACTTTCCTACCTCCTGGCTAGAATAAATAAATAAAACCAGGAGGAATTAATATCCTGAAAAAGTTAAGGGCATCAGACTTGAAGAGTACTGGACAGTCAGCGGTCTGTGGATGTACAAATGCTCTCCTGTAGGTAAGGTAAAACAGACATTTATTGGGACACTATGAGTAACTGGACACAGAGGAAGTAACATTAAACAAAGCCTGAAGGCACCATAAAGACACCTGACCTGATTTTAAAGCAGAATTGTTCTGCCTAACTTCATCGGGAGGACTTCAGAGAATATATTTAGCTCGTCTATGGTCATCTTTGTAAAAATGTGTGTCTAAATGTGTGTGTAAAAATATGTCTTAGCTCGTTTTAGCTGTGCTCCAAAATTGATAATTTAGTTAATTTAGTTATAATTTGTTTTACAAATTCGCTCATTTTTATTATTCTTAATGGTCTCTATCTAATCTATTTCACTAAGATATTTTAGCATCTACTGTCCTCTTATTGAACTGCCCATTAAATGAACATGTCATCATGAGGCTGCATGGATATTTGTAAAAAATCATAACCACAATTATTTTGCTTATTACAGAGATCTTTACATGTACTGTGTCATGATTATTCATTCATCTTTGACAACCGCACTTTTGTGTATGATAAACTTTTATGAATAAGACTGGCTTAAAATGTGCAAATCTTAAAATCAAGTTCAATATTTTCCACATCATATCAGTACATTTGACTATTTGACTCTTCTCTTTGGTCATCCTATCTGGCTCTTTTATGACTTGTCACAGAATTTGTTGCATAATAATCGCTAATCAATAATCGTCACTAATGTTAAAAGAAAACTCTGGACACAATTGCAGTTGGCTAATTGTGCAGCTCTAGTAAACTGTTTAATACATTTTAAATAATTTAAAATCATGATGACCCCTCTTGTGAATTTCCTCAAAATATATTACATGCAAAGTTAAGATTTGTTTTCTATTGACTCAAAGATCAGCATGTTAGACCAAACAAACAAGAAAAACATAATTACTAATAATTACTCCTTTCTAAATACAACACAGATTACACCGTGTGATATTCCGAGGGGACACTGAAACCTTTTTGCCGTCAGTTTAACAAGCAAATAACACGCCTCCGTGGAACACAAATAAGAAGGAGAACATATTTTAATTCACCACACGCCCACTTTACCATAACACGGCTTCCTCGCTGCTACGTCTTGGCTGCAAACTCTCTCAAACTGCTCAGTATGTGAATAAGTGGCATGTTTTATCAAGGCATAAAACAGGTCTGAAGAAAGTTGAGTGCCAGACTGCGAAGGCTCAGAAGCACCGGTCATGTGTCTCTGACAGAAAGCTTGCGTTAATCCAAACCTTGTAAACACCATTAAAACATCAGGGCCTATAAAACACTTTTACGAAGTAAAGAGGCATCTTTACAGGTTTGGTACAACGGCTCCTAAAATGTATGCTGTTCCTATCGCTGCCGCCTGCATGACAACAAGTGGAGGAAACGACTGGGACGACCTTCAGTCACAGTTTAAAAGGTGCAATGTGTAAGAACGGGCCGGAATTTTAGTTTAAATCTTTCATAACATTATCAACAGAATGTGAAGAGGTTACAGTGTTGACTATGTATTGTGTTGCAGAGATATCTACTGAAATAAGCATGCTAACTGACTAGCCCCAGCCCGGCCTGTCTTCTAATACCACTTGTTCCTCGAGAGGCGAGAGTCACTGTAGCGTCCAGTCTGCCCTCAGTCCAGAGAACGAAGTAGTAGAGCTGACCCGAGGGTTTGTCAATACTACATCCATGGTCCATGTACGTTTTGATAGTTTGTTTATTGGATTAAATCCAAAGTGGCAGAAACGAGAAAGCAACTTGTACCCTCGCCTCGTCCTCCCCGCTGCCAGGAGACTACTCCGCCGGGAGTAGAGCGTGCCACAGCTCTGGGAGATGGAGACAGACTTTCAGTTAGCGGTTAGCCCGAATTCAGCCAGAGCAAACCCCGGCTCTGGGGGTTTGATCCCAGGGGACCGCTGTTCCGATTCCCCGTCGGAAACTTTCTGTTGCTGCCAATACACAGGTTAGACCAGCGCTCCACCAGCCCGCTGTGACTCCCAGAGCTGAGGTTGTCGCCAGCGGAATCCGAACCACCACAGCGGCCAACTCAAGCTCTGTTCCCCGGAGCCGCTGCACGCTCCCCTCACAGCGGGGAGGCCGAACCGAAAACACAAGTCATTCCCTCGACCCAAGCCACTTAGCAAAATATCAAAATGGACCGCACAGCCCCCGGTTAGCGGCACAGTAAAGTAAGCCAATGCCACTCGTGGAGACTCGTGGAGCTGTCAGAGTTTTAACAGTTGAAGTTTGCGTATTCTTACTCTGCTGTTAGTTAGTAGCTTTTTTTTTTACATGAATGATGACTGTAAATTTAGATTGTATGGACCCAGTAGGTGGAGCAGGTGGCTAAGCATTACACAGTGCACCTTTAAATATAGTGTACACCACAGTAAAAACCTGTTTGTAGCGGGGAAGTCTGGGTATCAACAATAATTAATGTCCACATGTCTATAATGTTATAGCTTTCTGTGATAATGTGAAAATGTTCATGGGTGAAAAAAATAGTAAAAATAGTAAATAGCATTTAGTTATCATTCTGTTCACTGTGATCCGGAGCAGTTTAACACGGTGCCTCCTCACTCTGCATTTTCTGTGTAATAACTATGGAGGAGTTTGCCAGGTGGTGCAGAGGGTCACTGTTTACACTTTACCGGTGTTGTTAGAGGCACTCTAATGGAAGCCAATATCCATTTGTAAAAGACCTATCACATGGGGTGAGTGTCCTTCGCTGCAGCTTTCTCTCCTCCTCCTCCCCCTCTCCTTCCCCCATATGGTAGCTTCCTAATCAGATTGGTCAAAACGGCCCCAATTTCAGCGAATATATAAATAAATAAAGCGGAGGAAATCACTTGTACTGTATTTTCGAGCCAACATTCATCATTGTCAGCGGGCATATACAGTTCATATGCCCCTAACACGTCCCATTTCCCCACCAGTAGCCATCCCGCCGTTTGATAGGACAGCACACTCGCTCATTTATAGTAGAGCCTGTCAGTTTTGTGCTATTTACTAATGTAAATGTCCCCCGAATGAAGTCATCGTCAGGCATACCCTTGCTACGACAGGAAAACAGGCGAGCGTAGCCATTTCCAGTCACATTTGTGTCCATGCTGCATAGATTTGAATACCTACTCTGCAAAAGTAGTTGAAGGTCGTGATGACCTCCAGACAATATACTGTATATTACAATGCTTTACCTTACCTCATGAGAAAAACTCCATCACAAAGTTCAGGAGGAGCAACGCAAAGATGGTAAGTTGACACAAGTCCAGGAGCGCTGAAGCCTCTTTACAGACTATGAAAACAGTCAATGTGAAGTCTAACATTTCAGTCATGCCTAATCTAATAAGGCGAGTTAGGGGAAGTATTCTTGCGCTGCCTCACAAGTCTCAGACTCCACACACTGGAAATTGTACTGTATACACAAGCTATAAAAACATTAGCTCAACAACAACAGACTAATGGTTTGCATTCATAAACAGAGGACCTAACCAGTAAGCATAAAGCATGCAGAAGAAGAACCGACTGTTGATCCAAGCAGCTGAGGTTACCGCCCCAAATCCCCACAAAGAGACGACTTTCCTTTTGTTTACAATGAAATTCTCTAAAAGCCATCGTATCTGCTGCGTTCCTATTGAGTTACAGGACAAATGAATTACTGGGCATTTAGTGTGGCAAACAGCAGCGTCTCTCAAAGCCGGGGGGGATCGCAGGACTGAGCCGGAGAGAAATGCCACTGCTGAGATCCATTTCCAGCTACGTAGGAGGGGAACTAAACGGTCCTCTTCCCCTCTTCTTCTGCTCTTTCAATTTATTCTCCGTTTGAATGTTCGCTCTGGTCTGCCCACTTGTTTCTGAAGCTGATAATCGGCTCAGGAAAATTAGCTTATCTACATTTAGCATTCAGGAAGACAGAGGAGTCTCATAAACACAGATAAATAAAATACTGCACTGTACAATACTCTGTGTGTGTGTGTTTGTGCATCATAGAAAGACAGAGATAGCGAGCTCTTGTGTGCTTGCGTTACAGTAAACAGGAAGGAGGGGGGGGGCTCCAAAGGCATTTTTTGATGCCGGGGATTTTTAAAATTGCATGATTGACATTCATTCCTCTGTATGTGGAAACAGCCATGTCCCGAGGGCAGGAAAGCCCCGTATGGTTTCAAGTGTTCAGTTAGCTGCTCCTGTTTATTCTGGCTATACCTCCACATCAGTACATCTCCCTGTCAGTCAAAGTTCTGACGCCATGAAGGAAGCAGTCAGCTCTCTGCTGGGCCTCTGCGGGTGAATTACAGGGAAGGCAGGGCGCTACCCCGGCCCTGCACCCACTCATAAAAGCCTGTTATTAGTGACCCATGCAGTTGAAGCACCAACATGTTTCCTTCAGTTTGATTGGCAGGGCGCGAGAAGATGCCACAGGCACATACAATGAACTCTATTTCAGTGTTACAGCCTTCAACAGCGTCTGACTTCAACCTGTGGCAGGAAACAGTTTGAGCCACAGTTCTGGATTCTGGAGGCAGGTGTCACGCCTGTTGGGGGTTTATAGAGCTCATCTATTAGGTTTTTTTTTTTCCAAACAAACATGCCCTCATATTAGGTCCTCACTAGAAAGCAAGTGTCACATCGTATTCAGGATGGAGAACGGACGAACATCCAACAAATAGGCCGGTGGTGCTACAGTAATGAAAGGAATGGGCAGTCAGCAGACACTGTAACCTCCCCGGGACAAATCACCATCACGTACATACATAGACAGACCCAAGCTGTCACAACTAATAAGATCCTGTCCTGACAACAAACAGTATCGGCCAATCCCTGCCGACAAAAGGCAACAAGACTGCTGAGACACGAAGAAAACAAGAGCTATAGGGGAGCATGGGCAAGCGGGGGATTTTCATGTTAACTGTTATCTGAACTCTTGCAGGCAGCTCTCTTATAAGACAGAGTAACCCTTTGGTTAAAATCATGTTGACCACACTTATCAAATTCAACTATATAAATCCGTCATGATGGCTAATGCACAAAATCCATTTAGGCAATTTCAACACCAGTCTGATGATTTCCACTGACATAATAACAGCCAATAATCCCTGATGAGCTCTTAAACAAACACAGTTTTATGTTGCCAGGCAAACTGCCACCTCTGCAAAGGGCTAACTGACATCACCGAGCTAAGCCAAAGCACTAAGTGTATGACTCAAATTTATTCAGCCTTGATAAGTACAGTAGGAGTCATGCATTGACTTTTTACACCTCATGCCTGCAGTGTCCACCTAAAAAGGACAACCACGGCGAGGTCAAGACACTACAAAATAATGGCTCCAATGAAAAGAACTTCATAGGTGTTTTATGAATCTTGTTGAGAAGTGCTAGTAAAGCCACAGGCTTGACAGCAGGGAGGTTTAAGAGGGGAGGCCTTGAGGGGCTATTACCTCACCTGTGGGTGATATCTCAATAAGAAGCCTGTCCTACACAATAGAGAAGGGTACATCAGTGTCTTGACCTGCGCAGCTTCTTGACACGGATCAAGACCTGTGCAGTGAATCACAACAGCCACTCGGGATAATTTCCATCCTAAAAGGGAGCAAGGAAAGGACGTCCTGTACCTTCTCCCAAAGGTCCCAGGTAGGGGTGGGATAAATACAAAGCATGAGCCATGTTGTGATACAAAGGCTTCTTTTTTTTTGCAGAGTAAGAAAATAACATGTGATGTAACAGGGATTTAAAAAGTTTCAAAACCATGATTTTAAGTAGAAGCGCTGCGCGGAGGCTGTCAGCACTGAATATAGTAATGGCAAATATTTTTATCTACAGTAGGTGAGAAGTCCTGATTGAGCGTAACTGATGGACGTAAATATAGACAGTGCAGGCAGTGTGGTTGCACTGGGGCGTGGGGTGGGGTGGGTTGGGGGGGGGGGGGGGGGACGACACGTAGAGAGGGCTATTCCTAATACAATAGCCTAAGTCAGTGTCTCAATGAGGGGTCCGGGGACCCCCAAGGGTCCGTGGCACTCTGTCAGGGGGTCCGCATAATAATTCTTCAGATGGGGACCATTTGCACCAATAAAACAAGTATATTGTGTCCATTACTCCCATCCAGTTTGGCTTAAGGTCTATAGAAACTCTGACATGAATGTGATATACAGCAATAGGTTAATTATTTTTAAGTTGAAGCACTTGAGACAACTTAAGACTGATAAATTGAAATATCTGGATTTATTATATATATATATAATATAATATATATGGACTATGCCAGTCTTGCTACTGTTCATTTTCTGAAAGCTTTTAAGATCAATTACTTGGAATGTAGGCTATAAATGCTGTTAAGTTCAGTCCAAATGTAATTTGAATAAAATCACCCATGTTTAAAAGATATATGAGTGATATTAAGATTAAGCGGGGGTCCTTGAAAAGTTTTCTCCCTTGTAAGGATTTCCTGGCACCAAAAGCTTTGAGAACCCCTTGCTTAAGTAACTAATTTGTCTGTGAAGTCCAACACATTGTTGGTACAATATATATACGCCTGATGGTGTGTGTGTGCTTCATAACAAGTAACTAGCATGCACTAGGGCTCGTCACAATAGCATGCACTGCGGCCCGTCATAACTACGCCACTGACTGTGAGCCATCTAATACCTCCATATTAAACAATTACATACATAATACAATTATAATTTAATTTAATTATAATACAATTGTATCTCCAGTTGATACCAAGTCCTTTTACAGATTATGGATGTTTGTGAGAATCCTTCTGTTGGAAAAAGATTTCCCCTCAGACTTTGATTTTCAAATATAACATTTCGTATAACAATGTTTTCCCTCAGAAAATTAATTAAACTGAGTTTGCAACAGTGACTTCTCATTTTAACAAAACTCTAGCTTTTATAAAAATCCACTTTACTTCCCTTTCTTTTTTTATTTGAACGTGCCATTTGTGGTGAATTTTTGATTGAAAAGAAATGTCTTCACTGTCAGTAACTGTACATATTCTCTTCTGATTAAAATATCTAAAGGAGTTTCAAGCTCCATTTGTCTTTACTTAGTCATGATTGGGATTGTTTTAGGTGCTTTCTAATACCACTTGGAAATACCAAAAATTCAACAACTGCATTTTAAATGTCATCTTGGCATAATACAAGCCTTGTGAATTACAGTAAATTAAGAACACAGAACATGAGAGATTGTATTAAATGTTATTCCTCACTGACTGAGAATCAATACACATGTAACGGTTACATCACATTGGCTCAGAATTCTATTGTACACAAATCCTTTGAATTCATAGAAATGGGTTTCCACTAAATTGGTTTAAAGGAAGATGTAGGCGTACTAGACAATGTGAAGGAAGGGGGAGATGTACTGACAGGGTTAAGGCCAGGTAGATCTGTGTTAAGACAGACATGAAGTGCACGAAGTCCATACTTGGCAGCTCGGATCCTTCTCCTTGGACTGAAGCCTTAGATCTGTAGTTTCTGACTCAGTTCACGATTTCAGTGTGGGTTTTTTTTTTCCACTCCAGGACACAAGTGTGCCCAAACGCCTGCATCACCAGTCCTTTGACTGGGATTCAAGAATGACGACGATGAGAGTATCCCCACACATTCAGCAGATGGCACATTCATTCATGCGAGCCAAAACTACCATTAACAAGTGAGTCCAAAAAGGTATGGCAAACGACAGACACTTATGTAACCACAGATCAATAAAAACACGAGCATGATAATGTGGACCACTTGAGCAGAGCAGGAGTCAGTGAATGAGTATGTGTACTGTGGGAGAAACTAGTTCAACATTTAATCTATACTAAAACAATTTCAACTATAACTGGAGAAGTCTGAGGATGGACACGTCATAAAAGTAATTTCCTGCCTTATTTGGAATTAAAGGAACAGTGTGTAACATTTTGGGGGATCTATTAGCAGAAATGGAATATAATATTCATAACTATGATTTCTTTGTGTATAATCACCTGAAACTAAGAATCGTTGTGTTTTCGTTAGCTTAGAATGAGCCCTTCATATCTACATAGGGAGCGGGTCCTCTTCACGGGGTCCGCAATGTTGCTACACCATGTTTCTACAGTAGCCCAGAACGGACAAACCAAACACTGGCTCTAGAGAGAGCCTTTCACGTTTTTACGTTACCTGAAGGCCACCGTAGTTCTCCGACACGCTTGTGAAACTGCGGTAACGTGAGCCGCAGAGTGCAAAACCGTGGTACCGCCAGCCGCTGTGTGTCTTCCGTTGCACCTAAAGTAGAGTTACTATGGTAACGATGGCCTCTGAGCGAGGCGAACGGCGTTACCACGGTTTTGCATTCGCCAGCTTGTGTTACCGCAGTCTTGGAAAGGGAGGAGTGAGCGGAGGTGTACTCAGTACTCAGAGGTGTACACTACACCACTAGGCGCCGCCAAATCCTACACACTGTACCTTTAAACATTTAAAGCGGCAGTAGGCAGAATATTTTTGGCATCTCTGGGCAAAATGTGTTCATTGGGCTCTGATTGGTTGTTTTCCTCCGGACTGTGAAATCTTGCAGATGACATTAGGAGCACCAGAGGACACAGAGGCACATGATTTTTTTTTAGATTACCTGTCTCATGCACTACTGTCAGGATATAGTGACTGTTTTATAAAAAATAACTTGTTTTTAATCATATTTGCTCCAACCTGCCAACTCCAGCTTTAAATTCTCTAAAGCAATTATCATGCAAATGAAAGCATACAGTATACTGTAAGTCAAGTTAAATAAACAGGCAGTGAGAGCAATCTATGAAATAGTTGGTGGTTTGGTTGTACAACCCAATTATACTGTAGCAAGATGTGTGTTATAGTCACAGAATTAAAACTCCTTACTGGTATCAGAATAAATTCCAGTTCAAAATAGACCCACTTAAACCTAAGGAAGCCAGCATGTGACTGCTACCTCTGCAGCTACCAAGCAGACGATAAAAAACAACCACATGAGGCGATGATGTGTTTATACTAGTGCCTAGGGACCGCAGTTTCTTTATATATTGCATTTTAACACCTTCTCACATATAATATAAGAAGATCCGGAAACTGATGTCAAACTCCAAAACAAGGGATAGTAATGTTTCAAAAAAACACAACCTTCAAGCTATAAAACATGGTTAAATACAGTAGACTGTGTCTTGTTTTCAAAGTATTACACAATATGGCTCCTCCACCACTCCGTACTTACATCACATTAACAACCAGCCGAACTACTACAGCAACAACTAGAGGAGATTGTCTTACTCCTAGAAGACAAAGTAGTTTTGGCCAATCTGCTTTTTCTGTCAGAGCCTCCCAGGATTGGAACAATTTACCACAACAAATAAGAAACAGTGCCAACTACCATTCCTTCTCCACAACATTAAGAGCCTGGTTTACTAGAAATCAAACTTGTGAACACAAAAACAGTCTTATTTGGCATTGTTTAGTGTAAGAGCTGCTCCTGCTTATTGTGTCTCTGTAGGGCTTCAACTTATAATTATTTCCATTGTCGAATAATCTATCGATTATTTTCTCGATTAATCAATTAGTTGTTTGGTCTATAAAATGTCAGAAAATGGTGAAAAATGTCGATCAGTGTTTCCCAAAGCCCAAGATGACGTCCTCAAATGTCTTGTTTTGTCCACAACTCAAAGACATTCAGTTTACGGTCATAGAGGAGTAAAGGAACCAGAAAATATTCACATTTAAGAAGCTGGAATCAGAGAATTTTGACTTTCTTTTCATAAAAATGTATTCAAACCGATTTGATTATCAAAACAGTTGGCTATTA
Source organism: Sebastolobus alascanus (assembly GCA_916701645.2). Taxonomy (NCBI): domain Eukaryota; kingdom Metazoa; phylum Chordata; class Actinopteri; order Perciformes; family Sebastidae; genus Sebastolobus; species Sebastolobus alascanus. The sequence goes on from CAKAOJ020000121.1 coordinate 1,584,233, forward strand.
ATTTAATAGTTGACAACTAATTGATTAATTGTTGCAGCTCTACTGTACAATGTACATAATATCCACACTTCACCAGCCCTAACATTATATTGTAATGCTATTTGTTGTTTGTACTGTCATGTTGATTGTTGTCGTGCTATTGTTGATTCTGTGTGTTATAAGAACTGTCTCTCTTGTCTCTGTGTAGTGCTGGCTCTGTTCCTACCTGCATATTTTTTTCATTGCTTTTATCGTTGATTGTATTTTCAATGTTTTAATTTTTAACGTCTGTGTTTTAACTATTCCCTGCCAGGGGACTACAGATGAAAATTAGCCTTTCTGTCTAACTCTGGCATATTGTCAGAAATGTTATTAATATGCACTGTCCCTGTCAAATAAAGTAATAATCTAAACTAGAAAATTTCGCAAGAAATTTTGACCAGTGTGCCTGGTGCTGGTGCCGGGACGGAGAGTGGGGCGATGGGGGCAGATTCAGACCGTCTGAGATCCATAGTGAGGTCACCACTGTAGAACTATTCACTGATATATAATTTTTCCATAGTTTTGAAAATGCCTACTTTTGCCCTGATTGGCTAATGTGAATTTGAGAGAAGACAAGGAGCTTCGCTCCTCTTATTACTGTATATGCTGATATATATTGTTTGTCATGTCCTCCTCATCTCTGTATTGGACACACACACACACACACACACACACACACACACACACACACACACCTTTACACACACACACAATACCTTTTGGGGCTTTTATTTTGAAAAACTAAGTGAATCCCTAGTTTCCTGTTAACATACAATGACACTTGGGGGCTTTTATTTTGAAAAAAAAGTCTCACTGGGAGCTTCCTGTTAAGAAACAGTCACTCTATGGGGCTTTTATTTTGAAGGGATATGTTGGGGGGAGACATAATTACACTCTCTGATGTCCACAGGGACAATATTCCATAAGAAAGAGGTATGACAGGCCTCATTGTGGGCATCCTGTTAAGATACAGTCACTCCATGGGGCTTTTATTTTGAAGGGATGTGTTGGGAGGAGACATAATTACACTCTCTGATGTCCACAGGGACAATATTCCATAAGAAAGAGGTATGACAGGCCTCATTGTGAGCATCCTGTTAAGATACAGTCACTCTATGGGGCTTTTATTTTGAAGGGATGTGTGTGTGGGGGGGGGGGGGGTGGAGTCAGGTGTTATGATAGGAAAAGGCCCATTGGCCTGTTGGCTTCTTTTAACTCTGAGTACAGACAGGAGTCCTGTATTCTGAGAGCAGAGAGTCCTGATAGGAGCAGAAGGTTTAAGGAGATCAGGCAGGAAGGAAGGGGCGTGTCCATTTACAGTTTAAAGTCAAAACCAGTGAAGAGAAGCTGAAACTGGTGTAATATGCCTTTTTCACAGCAGCCATTTTGACATGTGAATGCAGAGTAATCACAGGTGTAATTAATATCACTAATTATGGCCCTGCTGAAGCTGGCTCAGTGAAATGGCTGTGAGACAGTAAATAGAGTTTGTGTGTGCGTGTGTGTGTGTGTGTGTGTGTGCGTGTGTGTGCGTGCGCGTGCGTGCATGTGTGTGCGCGTGTGTGTGTGCGCGCGCGCGTGTGCGTGCGCGTGCCTGCGCGCGTGTGGGCGCGCGTGTGTGTGTGCGTGCGCGCGCGTGTGTGTGTGCGTGCATGTGCGTGTGCGTGTGTGGGTCAGCCTGCTCTATTAGTCCACCTGAGAACCATTAATCAACGGTTACCAGGGAAACCTTTGATCTCAACTGCTTTGATGTGTTGAATGATCTCCAGTTAGACAGACTCAATGAGAGAAACGGCTATCGAACAACTCCCTCTGTGACAAAAACCGTGAGTCCTATCGCTTAGATTCTTTAGGAGAGTAGTAAGGACTCTCAGATGAAGAGATGTTGCGAGATTGGTGTGTGTAGTGTCAAAAATGTGGCCTCAGCAGCAGTTTCTAAAAGAAGCACCTCTCTCTCTCTTCCAAAAAAATTTGAGAAAATTAACATGGAGCTCAAAGGAGGCTGAAGGTGATCTTACAGTCACTTCCAAGCATTTATCAGAAAATGTGTAAGTCCGACTGATTCCAGAACTACATGACTGCGACCAGCACAAGCTTACCAACATTTCTGGGAAGAAATTTTGTATGAAGAGTGAAAATTGTGGAAATGGCAGCGAGTTAGAAATATTTTTTCAGTAAGATTTTAAAGCCTCTCTTCACTCTAGCGCTGATGGCCTCACTCTAACGAGCGCAATACACAGTAATGTAAAAGTCTGAGAAGAGCACTTTTACCAAGCTCCAAACAAGGTTAAATATTTCAAAAAGTACAAATGTGATTTTAAAAGTTGAATAATAGCCAGAATCTAAGGAAGATGTGTAACATTTACAGTTTGAATGGAGTTTCTAGGTGAAAGTATGAATGAGCAGTGAAGAGTTGAAAACGCTTGAAAGTTTATTAATTCTGTACATTTCTTCCATTCATTCCTATGGAGAAAAAAGTTGCGCTTTTGCGCGATTTTTTCGGAATCCGCTGCGCGAATCTCTTAGAAAAGTCATAGCACACGATTCCCGATCATTCCGCACGTTTTGATGTACTTTTTTTACAGGTGTTGGCAACGCTCCGGGAGGAGTAGCGCGCCAAACTTTTTGGGCGGAAGAATCCAGAATAAGAACTAGAAAAGCAATTTCTGAAGAAATCGCGGTGTGAATGCTGGTTGCTGAAGAGCTGACGCTACGCTGTAATGCCGGCTTGAATGTTGTGAGAAGAAGGTGAAGTAGTAGGAATAGATGGAAAATAGGAAAGGGTTTAATTCTTATGAATATCACTGAAAAGTTGAATAATACCAATAGTGTATGAAAGATGTGGAATATTTTAAGGTTTTTGAATAGCTGACGCTAAACTGCATTGCTGATTTTAATCTGTATGAAGAAGGGGAAGAAGTAGGAAAATAGTTGGAAAAGTGGGAATGAGTTTAATTTGTATGAATATCATTGAAAAGTTGAATAATACCAATAGTGTATAAAAGATGTGGAATATTTTAAGGTTTTTGAATAGCTGACGCTAAACTGCATTGCTGATTTTAATCTGTATGAAGAAGGGGAAGAAGTAGTAAAATAGTTGGAAAAGTGGGAATGGGTTTAATTTAATTTAATTTAATTAATTTGTATGAATATCATTGAAAAGTTGAATAATACCAATAGTGTATAAAAGATGTGGAAGATTTTAAGGTTTTTGAATAGCTGAACCAATACTGCATTGATGGTTTTA